>JAJMDQ010000013.1:0-299958 GCA_030573815.1 Kurtzmaniella cleridarum | reverse complement strand
TACTACTGTTCCAAACACTAACACTGAACCAGAAACTAAGACTGAATCTACTACTGTTCCAAACACTAACACTGAACCAGAAACTAAGACTACCAGTGTTACTGAATCTACTACTGTTCCAAACACTAACACTGAACCAGAAACTAAGACTGAATCTACTACTGTTCCAAACACTAACACTGAACCAGAAACTAAGACTGAATCTACTACTGTTCCAAACACTAACACTGAACCAAACACTAACACTGAACCAGAAACTAAGACTACCGGTGTTACTGAATCCACTACTGTTCCAGAAACTAACACTGAGCCAGAAACTAAGACTGAATCTACTACTGTTCCAAACACTAATACTGAACCAGAAACTAAGACTACCGGTGTTACTGAATCTACTACTGTTCCAAACACTAACACTGAACCAGAAACTAAGACTACCGGTGTTACTGAATCTACTACTGTTCCAGAAACTAACACTGAACCAAACACTAACACTGAACCAGAAACTAATACTGAACCAAACACTAACACTGAACCAGAAACTAAGACTACCGGTGTTACTGAATCTACTGCATCTACTTCTGTTCCTATTACTACTTTGACTTCAACTTCTCAAGGACCAAGTACTTCTCCAGCTCCTTCTGAAAGTTCTGCATCAATCACTACATATGATAATGGTGCATCCGGTAAGTTTGTTACCGTTATGACCCCACTTATCGCTTTAGTTGCAAACTTGGTTTTGTAATTAATTTCTCTTGATTTATATTTCTTTTCGATGGATGTTTCTTTAATGTTTTTTTCGATATTTTGTCATTATTATTATTATTATTATTATGGCTACCAAACTTAATTTTATATATTCTGGATTAGTTCCCGGATCACATTTTATAGACTTCAATACTACAAACATTAGTAATTTATTAATTGTAAGATCGAATAGTTAAACTTAGCTGTTTTTCTTATTTTAAATATTAATCACAATTGTTATATTTATCAAACTAAACTACAAAATAATACAAAATTGTAGTTTGTAAAAAATGTAATGGCTAAGAATTTCACAATTGAGCTGCGAAATCGATAAGCACAATTTCGCCTAAGTTAATGTCTCGCGTAAATATGCAACAGAAGTTTGCAGTTTCACAATATCCATGTGCAGGAATACATATATAAGATATTTTTACATTAATTTGCATTTACTTAAATGAATTGAATTAAAAAAAGGCTTTTTTTTTGCTTTTGTTTTCATATAGTCTTGTGGTGACATAGATTCAAAAGGAAGAGGTAAATAAAAAATTAGTTAGCTCCTAAAGTGTTTTTAAATATAAAATACTTTTTGTAATTGTGGCAGAGTAAGAAACTTAGATCGTTTTATAAAATTATATTTTATATGTTATATTCTTATACATGAACAACAAATTAATCTTTTTTACATCAAGAACCCACTTTAGTAAAATATGCATTTGTTCCGAGCTATTAAAATCATAAAAACCAAATCCTAAACCAATTTTAAAGTTAAAGTATTTAAATTATTTAGGTTGACAAACTTGGATGCTGCATATGTATTATGTATATTTAAACTTTATTTATAAAATTTGATAGGTCAACAAATGAAATTTTGTAATTTGTTTTTTTATCACTTTAATTACTAGTATGGCTTCTCAGCTACTTGAAATTTTGACTCAGTTTCACCATGTTGCGAGGAGTTACCCCTAAGAAACCTCATAAAATATTCTTGTACAGTTCCTATGGGCCTGCACCTGATTTTTTCAACTTAATTTTGCTTTAAGATTGAACTATTGTAGCCTTGGATGCGGAAATGTATGAGCCATTTAGTTTTCGGTTAATCTCAGATGGATATATACACTAAATCATTGAAAATTCTAAATTTTGCTTTTTTATACTAATAAGCCTATCAAAAATTAAACGCTCTTCTTTAAGGAAATAGTTTACCTAAGAACATATTCGAATCTTTTCTAAGTTAACCTTAAAAATCAATCTCCACACTATTTACTTAAATTTTACTTCCTTTTTGCCGTGGGTGAAGGCAAATAGAGAAGGTTGAAATATGTTTTTTTAATGAATTTAGAGTTTGTAATTTAATTGAAAGCTTGGCAGAGGTACTCTTGCTAGCATACTATCTATATCAGCCACAATTTATTATTAATAGCTCAGTAAGCTGAGATTGATTGCAATTTCTTTATAATTTCTTTGTAATAGACATTTATATATTCTTCAAAGAAATTACATACATTTCTTCAACTAAATGATATCAACTGCATTCATAATCAGCATTCATACTTAACAATTGAACTTGACCATTAACATCAGTATATAAGCTAAAGTGTGACTTTATTCCTATTTTTTTATGTACAGATATTATAATAGTAGTTGAAACGTTGAAGCTTTTGAAGACAAATTTTGCGTAAAATGACTGCTCGAATTCAGGGTAGTTTTATGCAAACACTGTCAAAGGCAACATAAATTACTAAAAATTCGGATGAAACATGATTAATAAAACTGAAGGTTTTTAGAACATAATAAATAAATGAACAAATGAAAAGGAACCAGCTCTTAATATTGACAATTATCTACTAAATATTTAAGCCTCTCAAAGTATTGTTATAGATATTTCCGGCTTTACATCATGAACGTTCATAGAATGGCCTTTATTTTTTTTTTTACAGAAGTGAATTATTGTTTAAACGACAATTTCATCATTAATTCAACCTAATGACTAAATGTATAAATAATATAGTGTCAATCAAATGCTGATTTTATATTCATAGTAAATAAAATTTATTTTAAGCATAGTGATAACAACAAGTTCTAACTAAGTGACCTAAAAAAATTCTTACAAGTGAATGTAATTTAAATACAAGTAATTTGATTTGTTGTGGTCGTGGCTTTTTAAAATTAGTATTATTGTACTTTGTGGAATCAAATTTCAAAACACTGCAACATGTGTGTGAAATGTAGATATCACAGTCATCGCACAACAATAAGATTTCTTGCTAGAGTATTATGACAAACTTTGCTACAATTATCTCCTTCACATTTAGTTTCAAAGTCAAGCTAGTATATGTTTTGGTGGAAGATTTATCCATTTAGAGCCCAATCCATAAATTTCTTGTCCTCTGTTTAGTGGCTCATAAGTTATACAGGATTTCGTTATTAGCGCTTTTTTTTTCAACACAAGATTACAGAATATTTTTTTTTATATGTTGTCTATAGGATATATGTCATAGAACAAATAAATTGACGCAAAAAAAAGTGCTGAAAATTCTGAATTAAACACAGCCATAAAAAAGTAAAGAGCTGGCATAGTATAGAAATGAAAATTCGATATGAGTGATTTATTTTTTTGCTTTCAGTAGAATTCATTCATTTTCTTGAATAGCTATTCAGGTAAATTAGTAACTTAAAAACTTACACACACACACACACATATATATATATATATATATATATATGATTGATTTTTGTTTCTTTTATTGTATAAGTACCAATTAATAAACTATTGATATACTATACGAGTAAAAATTAGATCTTGTTCCTATGCATAACAATTTGTAATGTAATATAGACATATATTAAAAGTATTCGGGTTATTCAAGAATCATTTACTGTTAGCTTTTCGTTGTTTTATATTTCCTCTTTAAACAATACTACGCAATATTTGATTGTATGATGAAAGATGAAAGACCTTGTACTTCGAAAAAAACTCTACTGCTTCTACTCGAATGTATCTACACGTATCACTTCCAGGGCAAGGTGCAGTACAGTTTCCAAGTCTAAATGTTTTGCTTGTCTCGAGGTAGTTATGTGCAGCATTACGTATGTAAATATGTATTACATGCACTTTCAAGTTAATCGATTAGGTTGCTCATTCTCATCATCTCTTCGTAATCTCCTTGAGCTTAGTAAGTATCCATCAAATTTTTCAAAGTAACCTTAAATTTGCTCATCTCTTGGCTCTTGGTATATATTATAAAGTTAAGCATTAGTATTATATTCATCAATATTAATTTTATTTTTCCTTCCTTGTTTAGCCAGACTCAATGGCGGCCAGACTTTCATCAATTTAATACAGCCTCTCCCTGCACAAACTACAATTCTATTTTTATTCGTATTCAAAAAAAATACAATTTTTGTCAATCAGACTATCATAAGTTGATCTTCATACAATCTTATAGACATCATGAATTTCTTCTTCTTGGTGCCGTTTTTAACGCTTGTACTGTATGTTGCAGGTGTTAATCATATCAAATCACTGTCACTTCTCACATGTATGGATAATTCTCAATTTACTGCGTCCCATTTTGACGTGGTTTACTATCCTGATAATAAGACAGTGAGTTTTGATATTACCGCTGTTTCAAGTATTGAGGCAAAAGTCACTGCTAATGTACAACTTATTGCCTATGGTCTTAATGTGATTCAGAGAAATGTATCCCTTTGCTCCTTAGGATTTCCAACTATTTGTCCATTAACCACTGGTCACAATGATTTAACAAGTGATTACACACTTTCGGACTCTATTACTAAACAAATACCAGGGATTGCATTTACAATTCCCGATTTGGATGCTAGAGTTAGAGTTGTTTTATATGACGACGAGAAAGGAGATGCCTTGGCCTGTGTTGAAGCGGTTCTTTCCAATGGTAAAACTGTTCAAACTAAATATGCGGCATGGCCAATTGCTGCTATTTCTGGGTTAGGTGTTATAACATCCGGTGTAGTTTCCGTTGTTGGTCACTCTAATACTGCTGCGCATATTGCATCCAATTCTATGTCGCTTTTCGTTTATTTCCAATCCTTGGCCATTACTTCCATGATGGGTGTAGCTAAAATCCCACCTATTGCAGCAGCTTGGGCAGAAAATTTTGTTTGGTCTGTTGGTATTATTAAGGCAAAGTTCATTCAAGATATTGCTAATTGGTATATTCAACTGACTGGTGGAACCCCCTCTGATGTTATAGATGCGCTGCATATCTCTATCTCTGTGCAGAAAAGATCACTCCGTCACGATGCAAACGTTTTCCAAAGTGTGTTCGATCTTCAAAAGCAAAATCAGCATCTCTCTGTATTTGAAAAGAGGGCTATTTCTTTAGATTCTGATAATTTTGGTTATTCAGATTCATTTAATACCACTCTTTATACAACAAATGAAAAGGATCCGGATGTTAATCTGAAAATTTTAATCTTGAGAGGAATTCAACGTGTGGCATATCTTGCTGGTATTGAAATAACATCTTTTTTCATGACGGGTATTATTTTCCTATTATTTTTTGCATTCGTTATGGTCGTCTGCCTTATGCTCTTCAAAGCTGTTATTGAAATTTGTATCAGACTGAACATTATGAATGAAGGTAAATTTAATGAATATCGTCAACAATGGGCTCAAATTATTAAAGGTTCATTATACAGACTTCTTTTAGTTGCATTACCTCAAATTACTGTTTTATGCTTTTTCGAATTCACTGAAAAAGTTTCTGCTGCAACGGTTGTGATTGCTGTTTTCTTATTGGTAGTAAGTATTGGTTTACTTTCTCAAGCAACTATCAGAGTGTTCCTTTTAGGACGTAAGTCAGTTAAACAATTCAAGAATCCAGCATACCTTTTATTTGGAGATGCTAAATTCCTCAACAAATTTGGTTTCATTTATGTCCAATACAGAGCAGATTGTTATTATTTTGTCATTATTGGTTTGATATACACTGTATCTAAATCTCTTTTTGTTGCCGTGTTACAAACTAATGGTAAAGCAGCTGCAGTTATTGTTTTTGCCATTGAATTGATATACCTTGTAATAATTTCTTGGATTCGTCCATTCATGGACAAGCGTACCAACGCTTTCAATATTGTGATTGCTGTTATTGCTACAATTAATGCATTATTTTTTATGTTTTTTTCATATATTTTTAACCAACCTCACGTTGTTGCATCGGTTATGGCTGTTGTTTATTTCATTCTCAACGCTGTTTTCGCTCTTTTCTTACTTATTTTCACCGTTGTTACTTGTGTTATTGCTTTGATTTACAGAAACCCAGACACTAGATACCAACCTATGAAGGATGATAGAGTCTCATTTTTACCTAGATTTGATAGATCTGACAAATCAGGAAAACACGTACCGGAAAATCCAGAAGACATGGAATTAATGGCTCTTGGTGCTACTGCCATGAAGGGTCATGAAGAAGCAAACAAAAAATATGATGACTCTGTTTATGAAGAAGAACTGTTTAGAGCAAATGCTTACAGTAAATATTCACCAGAAGAGGAACAGTTTAAGAATAGAGACTCATTTTATGACAATGCATCACCTATAGAACCTCTGTCTACTTTAGTAGGAAATCCAAAGAATGCAATGTCTCAATACCGTAATAGACAGTACGGGAATTCTGCAAGACAGGTCAATTTTGGCTAAATCATTTATGTTTCATATTGTATAGGAAAAAAGAAAAAAAAAAGTCGAAGTTTATTTTATAATGAACTGTATTTTCAAACTCTTTTATATATTACGTTGTATTTGTCATAGTCGTTTACATTTAACGGTTATCTAATTAAAATGGATTTAACAACTCCCACGTTTTTATAATCCACAAGCTTAGTGGAAGTATAGGGATCATATTCGAGCTCTAGTCTAGTTGTGTAATCTTTCTTTGGTATACGATCATTCTCGGCCAACTTGGTATCATGATTAAGATATTTACCTCCGTCCCAATAAGAAGCAGTTTCAGAAACCTTATCTGTGATCTTATTCAAACTATTTGACACTTTCCTTCTACCTCTTCTAGCTATAAGCAGCACACCATCAACTAAATCTTCTGCAAGCTCTTCAAAATCACCTCTTTTCATTATCAAGTTGGAATCACCAGCTTCAGCAATTGATTCAACTGATATAGTACTATATACGTTAGAGTCAATAGTATCTACTAAATCTTGCATTGAAATGTATAAGGAGTTGGCAGTTATAATTAGCAAGAAACTTGTTAAAAAGCAATTTATAATTGGAGTCAGCAACATATTCTCAGCTAGCGGCTATATTTGTAAACGGAAAAGCCATTTCTTGAAAATATGGATTGTTATCACAATTACAAAAACAGGAAGGTAATTATATGTAGCATCTATTTTTTTTATTATTTATATATATTAAATATATACAACCCCAAAATCCAGCTGGGTGAATTAAAATGTGTAAACTAGAATTCTGTTTTTATTTTGAACGTCAGTATTATGAGCAATCTCGTAAAGTTCACCTTTTTCATTCAATATAAACTCTCTGATTTGTTTTCCAGTGTTGGGATCCACGACTCTACCGTTATTATCCAAAACCACTGGAGGAGGAGATGTTATGCGATTAGAAGGAATGTTATGTGCGGGTGCTATGGATGAAGAGAAACCGTCTGTTACGGGTATCCCACTGGCAACTGCTGAATTGGGCACCGATATGTTACTTGGACGATAAACAGGTGGATTTCTATCTCGTTCTTCGTAAATATCTACTTCAGGGTGCCTTATATGTTGATTTTGATTAATATGTAAATCCGGTTTAGGGAATTCCTTTTCATTAAAATCTCTTGAAAGTCCTTTATCACTAAAGTCAAAATTTATATCCCCTAAAAGGTTTAATCTTGAAATGTATAATGTAGTCAAGAAAACCACCAAGTTACTAAACCAAATAAACACAGAAATTATAACAAATGATGTTAAAGCTTTCCTCAATCGGCAAATTCCTCTTTTACTACATTCGATGTTGTTAACAACACAGCTTAAAACCATTATAAATGATACCAAGTTTAGTATAGTAGTTAAAAAGCAATAGAAACTACCATTTCTTTTCTCGAAATTGATAATCCCCAGAAAGAAAAGAAACAGTACAAATAAACAGATCGAACCATCTGCTATGATAAATCTATAAATTCCAGGCTTCCCTAAATTATCCTCAGATAAAAGTATGCTTGCAAGTGTAATGACTATGATAGATATTATAGCTTCTAAAATATAAACAAAAAGATTGGCCGAAATTACATATACTGCGTCTTTATAAGTATTAAAACCAACAAATTTCTTGGTAGGGATTGCAAGAACTGGCCTATTCATCACACTGCGAATAAGTTTCTCTTCAAACTCTTTACGATGCAGATACACCGATGTAACATCTTGGAAAGTCTGTTGATTTTGCGGAACATTAACACCAGGCTTAATTTGTTCCGGGGTTTCCATTGGTGGTAAATCATTTGCATATGGAATTGGATTTGACGGTGGCGCCACTGCACGTTGCAGCTCATTTTGAGGCTTTGGATTGGGTAACTCTTGTTGGCCTGAAGCAAAACGAGCTTTAGGTTTTTCTTTAGGTGGAACTACTGGCGGTTGTGGGACATTTTGCGTATTATGAGTTACGTGTGATGGGCGTTCCTCATTATGAGTCCCTGAACGAACTTTCAGAGGTTCTCTACTTTGAGGGTAACCATGGAATGCTACATCTCCATCCTCATCAAATCGTTGCTCATCTAATAACGAGTTTTTGGTATAAAAATCATAAATATCATTTTTGTCTTCCTCTCTAGCAACTACAGTAGCAGGTTTATGTCTCTCTGCAACTTCAAGTAATGTAGGTCTTCGATTAGGCTTTAAAATTGAATCCAAGGAAGTAATATCGCTTTGCTCGTCGTATCTTATAGGACTCGAATCCCTTGGTCTTTCTCTAGGGTTTACTGCATTATATTCAAATCGAGACTGATCACTTACAATACGCCCTGTATCCTTACTATATGGGAATGACAGCATTGCCAATATATAAGTTCAATCTAAAAAGAAGAAATTCTCACTAATTGATACTTAAGTCAAGTTAAATATATTATATCAAGGTGATTTTAACTTATAAGCATTAAATTTACACTTTACAAAGATACCATGACTATTTGGAATTGCAAAAAAAAATAAAAATAAAAAGGTAGCTTGATCTTTAATCTTTATGCTGAACTCGCTCGATTAGGAAAAGTAATTATGCTTGCAAAATCTGGCTTGGATACATTTTAGGAAAAACAATAACACAATTTATGACATGTTGCTGGATATAAAGCCTTAAGGTAATTTAGTAAAGACTAAAAAAGCCCCAGAGCTGGAAAATATAAAAAATGATAGACGGTATTAATATCAGAAGTGTGTGATCATCCATCAACCTTAAAAAAAATTAGCCGATATAGTAGTTTAATGTTTTAAATTTATTCAAAGAAACTCCTTGTTATCTTTCTAATAAACTTTGCAGGGATTTCGCAACAAGAAAATGTAAGGGGAAAGCCATTAATAAATTACCTGCGTGAATACTGCATAGGGTATTTAGTTTCCGGGTTATCCTACCATCAGTATCAATTGGAAAATTGGAAATAATAAAAAAAACGCAATTAACTGTTTGTTGCAACAGACTTATAATAAGTGTGATTCATTGTGATTGGTGATATTATTGAACCAGAAGCATATTGAAGTGTTTGATTTTTTTTTTTTAGTGACTTAATACTTGTGTAGTGGTCCCAAAGGAATCTTTTCTTTTGGCTTTAGACGGATTATTGTGGCTGAAAAGATTCAACTATTTCTTTTTTTATTTTTATTTTTCTCTTCTATTGATTTAAACACCTAGATATTGAAACAAATGCTACTTGTTAAAACTATTTAGTGTAAGATTATTAATCTGTTTTGCTTTGACTTGCTTCAGTTTATTGTATTTGTGTTCATTTATTGTGCTTGACACTTTTATCTAACCTTTATTCAATCTTTATTCAATTTTTGTTGTCATTAACAATTTCATAATTCTTCTTTTTAATGAAAATAGTTTCAAAATTTGGCTGCGAAATGGTTGCAAAGCTAAAATGAAAACTATCATTTGATCATTTTGATACAACTATGGATTTTAACTCTTTTGATAAACGGTTGAATTCAGTAATATTTATATTCAACATACGGATGGTTAGATAAAAAGTTTTAAGATGTAATAGTGTTTGCTTTTGCTGGATTGCAAACTTTGCAAGATCCAATAAACCGTTGTCAACAGGAATAGCATTCAATATTTTTAACAAACTAGACACATTTTAGGTAAAGTTATGGTATCTAAATTAAATCTTAAATATATATATATAAGTATCTCATTATTCTTGAACTATCTTTATTTTTAAGAAAGTTGAAAGATTGAATCCATTCGAGGTAATTTGGTTGCTGTTATAGTTTGCTTATATTGCGTCAAAGAATAAAAAAATAATAAAAATAAGAAAAAAGCTCATGTATTTGCAATTTATAGACTTTATTTCATATAGCAGGGCCTATAGTAGAAATATATTTGGATTTACAAAATCATATTAGGTCCTGGACAAAAATGTGACTAGAAGATTATGGGATCATTCTATGGTAGTAAAAGTAGATGAAAAAAATAGAATTATTTCCAACAAAATAAGTTAATGTATTCTCAAGTACACCATAATTAATTTGATAGTCAGAGCGTTTTTAAATTGTAATTAAGCTACCTAATAATGCTATTATTTATCAAGACATACACAATATTTTGGACTAATTGTAAAATGAATGTTCTTTCATTTAAACATTTATATATACTAAAAACGCGCAATTAATAGGATGTATATCTTGTTTTGTATAGGCTATATATTCTTAATTATTAGTTATTTATATGACTAAATTAGTTATATGTTATATAATATATGTTATACCTTATTAGTTATATTTATATAATATATGTTCATAAATAATGATGATAATAATGTCTATATTAATATATAATCAGCAGCTTTATCCTTGTTTGATGCCCCATATATACCAATTAATATAAATAATGGTCCTAATAAATTTCATAGGTCATTTAGTGTATTAATAATGGTCACTTTATTCAAATGCGTTAGGATCTAACAAACACTAGTATTATTTGCAATGGAAAAAAAAAAAAAAAAACGTGTATATTCATAAGTCGATCTGTATTTTCACTCCAAAAAACAATTATGGTCTATGGCATTTATATAAACTAAAAACACCGTTCACAAAAAAATATAGTACTCTTCATTTTGATATATTATGTATTTCTTATGTGTCTGTATGTTTCTTTACAGCTTAAACTGTTAACAAGTAAGCCTGGTTAGCTCAATCGGTAGAGCGTTTGACTCTTATATAAGACATCAAAAGGCTGCGGGTTCGACCCCCGCATCGGGCTTTATTTTTTATATTTTTTTACTTATACTTTTTTAAAAAAAATAAATATAGATGACTAGCAATTCAGCAATTCGAATATGACTACTTGATCAACAAGACCCCGATGCTTCAAATTTAAGCAAGTTTTGAAAACGTGCTTTTTAATTTGATGACAAATTAAGAGTTAAATTTTATGAAAGTTTCTTCTATCTTTGAAAATGATCCCTTGTAATTTACAGCCTACATAATGAACATAACTTTTGTCGTCAATATCGAATTATTTCAAAGCTATTATATATGATGAAGAGTTAATGTTCCCCAGAACTCTTGTCTCTATTCTCATCGCGATAATTCCGGTTTCCGGAGACTCCGGGCACATGTCGGGATCTGGAAATCGTTTAGCAAAATTAAATTAGATAATAGCTATGAATACTAAGAGTTAGTAGAATCCATTGTAATTCAAGTCTTTATTTGTGCTCCAAATAAAACATGGAAATTACGTTTGAAAGCATGGCTCTCATTTAGTTTTTACTATATTCCGTTGTGTTCTCCCGGAGTTTTCATCCGATGACTACTCCTCAATTTCCCTCATAAACGCTGCATTACGAGCCCTGTTGCACCGCAACAAATAAGAACACGACAAATCAACTGTACAATTTAAATTTCTTTAAACCAAATTAAAAATAATAATCACTTTTCGAAAGCCTTGAAGATGATTTCTATTGCTAAATTTGCTGCTAAGAGGCCAACCTCTTTGCTCGTGAGTAAACTGCTTGCCCTTCGTGCTACCCCAGCTTTCCAATCTATTAGAAATGATCTTTCTTTTCAAAGATTTGCCTCCGTTACCGTTAAGGTTCCTGATATGGCTGAATCCATTACAGAAGGTACTCTTTCTGCCTGGAACAAGCAAGTCGGTGACTATGTAGCTCAAGACGAACTTATTGCTACCATTGAAACTGATAAAATTGATGTTGAAGTCAATGCTCCAGCCTCTGGTACCCTTACTGAGCAATTAGCTGCCGAAGAAGATACCGTCGAAGTTGGCCAAGACTTAGCTAAGATTGAAGAAGGTGAAGCTCCAGCTGGTGGTGCAAAGGAAGAACCAAAGAAGGAAGAACCAAAGAAAGAAGAATCAAAGAAGGAAGAACCAAAGAAGGAAGAACCAAAGAAGGAAGAACCAAAGAAGGAAGCTCCAAAGAAGGAGGCCCCAAAGAAGGAGGCTCCAAAGAAGGAATCTAAGCCTTCTTCTGCAGGTTCTGCTGAAACTTTCACTCACTTTTCAAGAAACGAAGAGAAAGTGAAAATGAACAGAATGAGAATGAGAATTGCTGAAAGACTTAAGGAATCTCAAAACACAGCTGCATTCTTAACCACTTTCAACGAAGTCGACATGACTAACTTGATCGAAATGAGAAAGTTATACAAGGACGAATTCCTCGAAAAAACCGGAATAAAAATGGGTTTCATGGGTGCATTTACTAAGGCTTCCACTTTAGCCATGAAGGACATTCCTGCTGTCAATGCTTCCATTGTAAACAACGATACCATTGTTTACAGAGATTACAGTGATATTTCTATTGCTGTTGCTACTCCAAAGGGTCTCGTTACTCCTGTTATTCGTAACGCTGAATCTCTTTCTATCTTGGACGTTGAAAAGGAAATTGTTTCTTTAGGTAAGAAAGCCAGAGATGGTAAGTTAACTTTAGAAGACATGGCTGGTGGTACTTTTACTATTTCTAATGGTGGTGTTTTTGGTTCCCTTTTCGGTACACCAATTATCAACACTCCACAAACTGCTGTTTTAGGTTTACATGGTACTAAGGAAAGACCAGTTACTATTAATGGTCAAGTTGTTAGTCGTCCAATGATGTACCTTGCCTTGACTTATGATCACAGAATGTTGGATGGTCGTGAAGCTGTCATTTTCTTAAGAACTATTAAGGAATTGATTGAAGATCCAAGAAAGATGTTGTTGATGTGATGCATAGGAAGACTCTATAGATAAAATGACGGAAAAGAATTTGGTTCAATGTAGACCTACTTTTTTAAAAAAATAAACAATTTATACTTTTCAATAAATTTAATTAAAGTTTGATTAAATTTAAAAACAATAAAATACGTATAGGATCTAAGATTTTTCTTAATTTTTTTATAAACTTATTTCATAATTATTTCTCAAAAGTGCATTTTTTCGAACAAAATTAGAATATTATGGAATTTTAAAACTTAACTTTCCAAACAAAAGATCTGGGAATATATAATACTAAATTCAAAACTAATATCTTTTAATTCTTTAAAGAAAGTTTAATTATCCTCTGAATTTACAATCCTTTTAGTATAAAATGACTTAATTAGCACAAGTTTAGGGATAAATATCTAATTATTAAAATTTACAAGGAAAACCCTTTTCATCGAGTTTAGCTTTAAAAAAATTAAATATTTGTTTCTGAATTCGAGTTCACAGAAATAATAAACCTTAATCTATTAGCAGCAGGTAGAACTCAACGGATCAATGAAATGTGGTGTCAGATGAAAACATAAAAAAAAATTGTTTGGATTAAAAGTTTAAAAACTTAATTATATAGGCACCATTGAAATTTCTCTAGAAAATTATCCTTAATATATGATTAAACAATTAAAAATTATAAAGAGTAATAGAAGTTATATAAAATTATCAAACCCACTTTGAAAAAGATAAGTAGAATTTCTAACCAAAAAAATGCATACTGCTATTATCATTGACAAATGGAAAAGAGCTTTTACTTTTAGAGAATAATTTATAATAACAAGAAAATCATGAGGGTAAAAATAAACAAAACATATAGCAACACCGTCAAATAAAATTTCAATACATTTTTTTTTTTTTTTAAAAAAAAATTAGCTGAAATTCGATGCTAATGGTTCAGGCTTTCCAATTGCTAGTATCTAAAGGAAAATCAATAATATTGGTGATATGTTCCTTACTAGTGAACTTTATCATGTTCATTTTACAATTTTTTAAAATTAAAGTAGAGTTTACTTTGAAATTCAGGAACAGCACGTTTGGACATATTTCAGTTCGTATATTTTGAAATGAATGTTTGTATGAAACGACAATTTTAGTGTATACCATATTCCAATTTTACCAATTATTGAATATTATTGATATATCCTTTAAACTTATTAAAAAATTAACATCGTAAATATGCATCATCTACATATTTGTTTATATTAATCCCAAAGAAGCAGTTTGATTATATGGATCCCAAACGGGTAATTGAGTCGCACATCAAAAACATACTTCAAATTTTTAGTATTCGTTTTCAAAAAATTATAACTCATTGCTGATAGAATTTTAGTTTAGTTTATAAGGAACATTAAAGTGCTTTGATATAAATCAAAGTTATTCTAAATTAAGTTTTAAAAGCTTTTATTAACTATGGAATACGACGATTGGGAGCAACAACTGCGCCCTGTTGATTTTGATCAATATCTTAACGGGATCAATAATATGGAATCTCTCTTTAACGAAACGTTGACCGGGATTCTGGATCTTGATGTTCCTACTGGATTTCCAGTAGATGGAAAATACAAACAGCATTCAAGGAAAGTTAGTGGTACCGCTATCTTTGGATATTACGAACATGGGAAACAACTTTCAATTTCTGGTAAAAAAGAAGACGAGATTGTTATTACGCCAAGTCAATTAATCAAAGAACCCCCATATTATGATTCCAAACCTATTTTTTTATCAGAAGAAGACGAATTGAAGCCACATAGTAAAGTGAAATCAAATGACGAAGAGAGTGATTTTATTGTAAATTCCCATAACAATGCACCTTACAAGTTCCCTCCAAGTCCTCCTTCAAACTTAGAACAACCTTCAGGTTTAATTATGAATAATCAACCAAATTCGCATATGGCATCTAAGATAGATTCTCAACCTTCCATGAATATTTATAATGCCAAATATTTACAAGAGTTTAGTGATAACAAGCCTATTGAATATGCTGACGATATAGGCCCGTTACTTGAAGGGAACAATTTTGCAGCTCAATCACTGCCATTTATGAGTTCAACTCAAAAATACGTTCCAATTCCAGTTCAGGTTCCAAGTAGTACCAATGCACCTCAAAATACCATCAATAAGATTCTGAAACATGACGTTTACTTACCTCCGCCTTCACCTCCTAATATACCAATGCACCTGAATGAATCACCGGAATGGCTGTCTCCAGAGCCACAACTGCCTCTGCCATCTAGGGTCATTTATGGTAATAACAATCCTAATTTTTCCAGTCCTCTTCATCCAAATCAAATGAATGGATCGAGAAATTTTTACACTCCACAATTTTTCAGTGATAACAATCCAGTGGGGTTTGTGGAGTTGGGCCAAAATAACTTATCTTACCGTACAGATTTAGAGTCGCCACAGAAAATGTGTTATATGCCTCCAAGTAGTCCGGTTCCTGAGCTGCTTAATCTGTCACCAGTTAAATTTACAAATAGTAGTCCATTAAGAAATGTGATGTCTGGATCTGGGGCAGGACCTGATGATTCAATCGATGTAAATGCAACTATTGTTCAATTAACTCCACAAAAAGATAAAGTTGACTTGAAATGGTCACCTATAATTCTGCCTAATGCTAAAGGTTCTCGTGATGTTCGCCGTACTATTCAACAGCTAACTCCGAAAAGAAAAGTTGAGAAAACTTCTTTATTACCTCCTGGTGAACTAGATCAGTATTGGGAAGGCCCAGATGAAAATAAAGTGTTTACTTGTAAATACAATGGATGTGGTAAGAAGTTCACCAGAAGGTATAATGTTAGACTGCACATTCAAACTCATCTCAGTGATAGACCATTTGCATGCCCATATTGTCCTAAAAAATTTGTTCGACAACATGATTTAAATCGTCATATTAAAGGACATCAAGAAACTAGGTATTGCAAATGTGTCTGTGGGAAAGAATTTAGTAGGCTTGATGCATTACGAAAGCACAAAGACCGTAATATATGTGTGGGTGGTGTTCCTCATAAATCCATTCATTCACAGAACTCTAATGATACACATGCCGCTAGTGGTGGAGGTGGAATAATTAAGCCAAAACGGAAAGCAGAAAAAATATTGATTGATGAATTGACTACAGATATTCTTACCGAAGAACTTCGCTCAACTACATAACCGCTGGGCGGAACCTTTGCAAAGCATTATAAGTCATTACTATAAAATATCATTACAATTTAATTTTTCCATCATAATTTATAAGCTAATAACCAAATTAGATAAAATATTTGTTTCTTTCTCCCTCTTCTTTCTAGAAGATGTTTTTTTTTTTTTTTGATGATAAGTATAATAAAGTTTACAAATGAAAAAATAATTATATATGTTTTGTAAATTGTTAACCCATTTCTTAAATATTCCATATTAATTAAACTATCCTTAATAATTTTCTTCATCTAGCTGCCTCATTGTTTGAGAATCTTTAATCTCTTCCTTAACTAATCCTACTTCAACTTCTTCATCTTGTCGATGTATTTTATAGTGTTGGTTCAAATTATCCGACCTACTGAATTTTTTATGACATTTATCACATTCATAAGGTTTTTCAAAAGTATGCAACAGTCGGAAATGTCTCTTGAGATGTTCCTGTCTTTTGAATCTTCTCAGACAATAAGTGCAAAGAAAGATTTTGGACAGGTCCAGCATGTCCGCCACTTTGTTTTCCTTCCGCCCTCTAGTCTTATTCTTACGATTAACAATTGGAACCGTTTGTAGATCTGAAGGTAAATCAAACAGTCCTCTTTCGGTTTTAATTTTCATATCATCATCTTCAGTCATTGGTGATTCATCAAGTTGATTTCCTGGCACACTTTGACTTCCATTAGTATCATATTGTTTGAAAACGTTATCGCCTAATCTTCTGATTGTAGATGTAGAAGATCCTTGTAAATCTTCTTCCTTGCTCAATGCTGTTTCAATAGATGAAGCCTCATCTTTATATTTAGGCCTTGATTTTAATGTATTCACAAGGTTTCTTTTCCCTACCCCTTCAAAAAGAGCTGCATAGTCTGGTTCTTGAGTTTGATTAGGAGTAACAATATTGTTATTGTTATTATGAGTATTATTATTATTATTATTATTGTTATTGTTTGTATTGTTATGCAGGTGTTGTCTCAGACTATTGGAAGATGTAGCATCTAAAGTGCCAGAAGAAATAAAAGATTCATCTCCAACAAAATCTCCACCATTAGGTAACAATGATTGAGCGCCCGTTGTACTATTAACCCCATTTGTAATTGGGGCTTCTTCATCTTGAGTCGATTTGAAACGATTGAAAAGTGATCTCTTTGGCTTTTTGGGCTTTTTTTCATCCTCTTCAAATTCGCTTGCAAATATCTGCTCAGGTAAAGCAGTTTCCGCGATTTTCCCCATCTTTTCTGCTTCTCGATTCTTGAAGATACCCCTAATTAGTCGCAGAGGTTGTTGTTGTCTTTGTTGTTCTTCCTGAACTTTAGGTTGATTATTTTGGAATGGAGGCGATTGACTACTGGGCAGTGGAGGTCCCAGATAATTGCGTTGACCCATAAATGGTATGTAGTTCAGTATAGAAGTGGTGAAAGAGTTATGCCTTCTCTGGGGTTCTTGAGAATTCAGCAGCTCAATCAGAACCCTACTTTTAGTATAATGATCAAACAGAGTTCGATGTATCAGAGCTGGTACATCAATCAGGTTACGTGAAAGATACTGTTGTGCCAGGAAAAACAGTGGTTGTGTCAGATGCATCAGCAGTATAGATGGGGTGTGCAGATTCACTGTAGTAAGTGGCAGAAGATCATGAAGGCCATATGATGCCCCAAATGCTGCCAAATTACCATTGGACATAGAATTATAATCCGATCCAAGTCTATAATCTTCATCGGCATTACTTTGCAGTGCACTTTCAATAAACGCCGAAGATTGCTCAATTGAAGAATCGAAGTTTGAAGCATAATTTTGATTCGACAGAGAATCAAATGAATTATGGGTGACTTGTTGAGCAAATATTTCATTCGAGTGCCTTGATTGTTGCGGATGTGGAGTAAATTGGGTATTTGATTGCCGCGGTTCAGGAATTTGGTGGATAGCAAGGGATGCCATTTGAGGTTGAACATCAGGTGAAGGGCCCAAGTTTGCCTCTGAAAACTCATCTATAACCATTGGATCAAAATACATGTCCAGTTCAATCGTGAATGGTGGCAGCTCTTGAGTTTCCGGCGCACTACTTAAATTTGGAGGCGTAAATGTACTAACTTGTAAGCCAAAATTCCCAGTTGCCGCTAGCCTATCATATTCGGAATCAAAGCCGTTTTGTGACTTCCGTGTATCATCAGCACTCCCATCTTGCCGAATTGCATTTTCGGGCCCTGGGTACTCCGTGTATTCCAGGGACGGATAGTCCATGACGATTTATGATTATGTTTAAAATCAAATTTGACACTTTTGTGCAGGGCGCAAGGTGGACATAAAGACAAAGAGAGGAAAAAATAAAATGACAAGATTATGGGGATTTTACACTTTGAGATTAAAGAAATCACCTAATTTGGCGAAGCAATTGTACAGCTGGTGAATCATTTTACAATAGGCCAGTATTTGTCCGTTAGTTTTCTTCCATTTTCACTAAAGTTTTTCCATTGATTACAATATCTATTGATGGAAATTGCAAAAATATGTTCATTTATACCTTTATAGTAGTTGATCGGTAATACCAAGTAATGCTTGGATGCGTTAGAGGATATCTTAGGATAGTGAAAGTAGGCAAATACCACCGGCATTAAACATAAACAAGAACAAAAAATATTAGTTAAAAAAAATGCAATGATTGAAGAAGGGAAAAAAGTGAGAAGTTAATAATGTTACAAACTAAATTTAATTGGCATGGGTTTGGTGAAGATATAGACTAAAGTTTAAGCATTCAATCAGGTACTTGCTCCCCCCTCCTCCCACCCCACCAAAAAATAAAAAAAAAAAATATAAGCACAAAGAACGGCTGATAGTTGTTATTAACTTAGGGCCATAGGCTTTATATGACTTTTATTTTAAACAGATAAGTACTGTAGATTAGAGCTAAAATTTTATATATTTATTTATGTCAATAATTATTACCGAATGATCGAGTTTAAAAATTCTTACACAGTTACACGGAAATCCGCGGAAGCGACTGAGCTGATTATTTAGTTAATTGAAGGTAAATTCAAAGATTTGAGTTTCTTCGCATTAATTGCTGTTCAATTTGTTAACCATACCATCTAAATTCCACTCCACACCTTGCAAGGTGATATCTTAGTAAGCCTTTAATGAAATTTTTTTGAAGTAAATATCTATACAAGTTTCTTAAGGACTTATCATTTTCCTTTATAGAAGCAGAGCATTAGTAGAAGAAATAATTGACTCATAATATATCAATAATTAGATGTTATCGGAATATTCTGAACTATAAATGTAAAGCCCAATTTGAATTTTCCCAAATTTATAAACTATTACTTTACATAAACTTTATTATGTTTATATATATGTATATATATATATTTACACCTTATCGTATTGTGAAATCCACTTATATAATACACTATTTTACAATTCTGGCGCCGGTCCTGACGGCACTCTTTGTCTCATTTGTGAAACTTTTTCCTTTACCAGATCTTCATCTTCACTATTTATCGTTTCCAAATCGGGGTTCACCACTCTTAATTGCAGTCTTCTTTTGGAACTTACCAATACTTGTACATCTAAATTATCGTCTACCTCACTCTCATTTCCATCCAGATCACAAGAAAATTCATCATCAAATAAAGTGGGTGATTTTTTAGGTGTTTGTCCTTTTGAAGAAGGCTTTTTCTGAAGCAGCCCATAGGCACTTTTCAAAGATATACTTTTTTTAAGTGTTTTATATTGTAAATATCCAGGGATATATGGTGAGTTTGTTGTTTCTTTTACAGGCGAAGATGACTCATCGTTAAACGGATTTGAAATTGGTTCATCATTGCGCACCTCTGATAAAGTTTCTTGAGATTCAAAAAAACTAGTGTTGTGATTTCTTTGTCTTTCAAATTCCTGTCTTTTACGAACCCACAGAGTCATACTTTGCTGTCCAATTGTGGAACTATTATCGTTGTTATAAAAACCTAATTGATAATCAACATCCTCTTCCAGATTACCATTCTTTCTTTTACGATACATATACGTTGCAGCGGCAACAGCCATAATTACTACTGCTGATATTGATACAATTGTACCCACAATGACTTTTTGAGATTGTGTCAAGCTACCTTTACTACTCAGTGCATCATCTTGACCACTTTTATGCAAATGTGCATCTAAATTGGATTTCACGCTGGTAACTCTACTAAAAGTACCAACGTCATACAAATTGAGAACATAAGAATTGAAGGAATCTCTCTTATCATTGGAAGATGCTTCACTAGTCAGATTCACTACTATCAATGTGTTAAATATAGTAGCAGCCCCTAAAACATCATATGGGTTAAAAGTCATATTTTCATTATGCCAAGTCCAAGAATTGGTGTCCATCAGCAATTTCAGAATGAACAGTATTGCCTTATTCAGAACACCTCCAAGTAAAAGTACTGCACTAACCCTATAATCATTGAGAATAGTTTCAACCAGCAGATTAGATAATGGGCTAAATATTGGGAGAGCAAGAGCATTCCGACGCAGATTCACCACAGGAGAATCATCTTCTCTTACAGTTTTAACTGACCATCCACCAGACGAAGACCATGAAGCCAATTGGTACATGTTTAGCCAACCTCCACCAGAGCTTTGTCCACCTATAAGCAACAGATTTTGAGGATCTGGCGCTATCAACAGAGCAGCACCATAAAATGCCAGAGGCTTTGTACTTGTAGAAATGTTCAGTACTTTCAAGTTATCAAGGTCAATGGATAGGAGCCTAGTAGATACAGTGTTTGACTTACTGCAACGACCACCATACACATAAACGTTTTTTTGTGTAGGGTCAATAGGACTTAAATAACTGGCCTCATCGTAATACGATGTATCAGAGCTTATATAGGATAAATCGAGATTCAAATCATACCACTCGTTTGTGGTTGAATTATAAACTTTAAGAGAAATATTCCCGCTCCCACAAATATCATTAATGGGGGTCGAAGAGTCAGTAGGAGTAGAAGTAGAGCCAGCTAATGCATAAATTGTATTTTGATTCATGAAAATCGACGAACCTTTTGGAGGAGCTGCCAATGTTTCAACTTTGGACCCATCTTCTAATGTTATGTCCTTTCCCAGAATATTAAAGTCGAGTTTAATCAAATCGTTGTTTGAAAGGTGTAAATATACGTGCCCATTCTCTAAATCGTACAAAGTTTTCCACAAGCAAAAAGCAGGGACGATATACGTCGCTAGGAGCGCTATGAATAACATATGGGCTTGTTTGTACGTCAGGTGTTGAAGTTTATATGGTTGTTTATAGGAAGGGAAAAACAAAAAAAACATTGGTGCTACATTGTTTACGTAGTATCCAAAAGGGGAAATGAAACATAGATCTAAAATACAGGTCAGCGAACGTGGGGGCCTGCACTAAGGGAAAGATAAAAGGTAAAATGACGGAAGAGTGGACAAGAGCTAATAAAAAAAAAAAATTAAGGATATTAAGCAGATTAAGTTTGAAAAATGGAACCAATGAACAATGAAATAGCATATATATTAATTTCAAATGCAAGAAAATGTGGTTTCATTGTAGTTTCATACTAAATTTGATCAAAATCAGGTTAGACAATTTTAGTTCTAGAACATGCATTGTAGGTGCTTACGGTACTTTATTTCGCGTGCGAAGATTATCATTTAAACTTAAACAGAGATTTAATACGATACCAAAAAAAATTCCTGTTTAAGATATCAGTATACTATAGTACGCGAAAATTCCTAGAGTTGTGAACTTATAATATATCAATTTGCCGCAATTGGATTCTAAGAGCCACCTAATTATATTTGAAGTTGAAATGCGTAATCTCTTATACAAGTTGAACTCATAAACCTTTTTGAATTCACAAACTGTTACATTCACAAACTATTCAGATATTGTTTGAGTTTTCAAAATAAAAAAGCTTTAAAAAAAATACAAGCAAGAAATAAAAAAGAATAAAGAAACAAGCAAGAAAGAAAAAAAAAAAAAAATAATTAAGGAAAAAACAAACAAGAAACGAAAAAGCCAAACTAATATAATCAGAAACATTCAGCTGGAACAATTCATCACATACTTAGAGGGTATTCAATTGATTTCTATATAACGATTAAGAGATAAATGGTAAGTGGTATCCATAGTGGTTGATAATCATTTAATACCAACTCGATTTTTATCTTTGATTTTATTATTTCATCCCATATACCACAACGACCAACAATCAATACTTCAAATATCCTGCTATGATAAAATATCATTTGAAATCAACAAACTATAAGTTCTCACTTTTTCATCATTATCATATTACATGCATTCAAGCTAGCGCTCCAATATTATAATTATGACTTTTTTATGTTGATTTTTTTTTTTTTATATTTTTCATTTTAAAATACCTTCATATTTTTCTCACTGAGTCACAAATTATTTCTCAATCATACCATGTCCACCTTCGGTAAGCTTTTCAAGGTGACCACCTACGGTGAATCACACTGTAAATCAGTCGGATGTATTGTTGATGGTGTTCCACCAGGAATGCAATTAACAGAAGCCGATATTCAACCTCAGTTATCCCGTAGAAGACCAGGCCAATCCAAGTTGTCAACACCAAGAAACGAAAAGGATCAAGTTGAAATTCAATCTGGTACTGAAAACGGATTAACTCTTGGTAGTCCAATTGGAATGCTCGTGAAGAATGAAGATCATAGACCAGGTGACTATTCTGAAACCGATTTATACCCAAGACCTTCCCATGCAGATTATACTTATATTAGAAAATACGGATCCAAATCTGCTTCAGGTGGGGGCAGATCTTCTGCTAGAGAAACTATTGGTAGAGTTGCCGCTGGTGCAATCGCAGAAAAATTCTTAAGGTTGGCCAACGGTGTTGAAATCGTTGCCTTTGTTTCATCTATTGGTCCTGTTGGCATGGATAGATCTCCACAACTGAAAGAGTTTCAAAAAATTCTTAATACCATCACTAGAGAAGAAATTGACGCACATGGACCAATTCGATGCCCCGATGCAAGTGTTCGTGATGAAATGGTTAAGGTAATCGAGAAATATCGTGATGCAAAAGACTCTATCGGAGGTGTTGTCACCTGTGTTATCCGTAACTGCCCCGTTGGATTAGGAGAACCATGCTTTGATAAATTAGAAGCAGAGTTAGCTCATGCTATGTTGTCCTTACCAGCCACTAAAGGCTTTGAATTTGGCTCTGGATTCTTGGGAACTCAAATCCCAGGCTCTCAACATAATGATCCTTTCGTATTTGATGAAGAGTCCAAAACTTTAAAGACTAAAACCAACAACTCTGGAGGTATTCAAGGTGGTATTTCTAACGGTGAGCATATTTACTTTAGTGTCGCCTTCAAGTCTGCTGCCACTATTTCTCAAGAACAAGAAACCGTTACCTATGATGGTAAGGAGGGTGTCTTAGCAGCAAGAGGTAGACACGATCCAAGTGTGACTCCAAGAGCAGTTCCAATTGTGGAAGCCATGGCAGCTTTGGTTGTAGCTGATCAATTGTTGATTCAAAAGAGTAGAGAGTTTGGCAGAAGTGTTGTTTCTAACAAATAGACATTAAACCCAATAAGGAATTGGCCCCTTTAAAGTAGTATATATGGAAAAATCGATTCGAATAATGATTGTCATTGTAGTATCAGCAGGTGAAAAGCACTAAGCAAAAATCATAATAGTAATAATATCGATAAAAAATAATAATAATAATAAATTATAACAAAAAAATATATATATATAAATTTAAATTTTAGAATATAAACCACTAATTGCAGACTGCACAAAATTTCAAACAAAACCAATCATGGACAGAGTACAACTTGTACTTGTGACTGTGTTGGCAGGTCTTTTAGTGATATTGGCCGTGTCATACTACACCAGCAGACTCAGTGGAGCTTCAGGAGTGTCCAGTGAGCGCCGTAGACCAACATTCTTCCTTGTGGGCCCTACTAATTCTGGTAAGACAGCTTTATTTTACCATTTGTCTGAGGCTCAACATTTGGATGATGATAACGTTAAAAATATCACCCCTACTGTTCTGCTGATTGAACCAAACTTCACCACAATTAAATTACCGATGCTGAATTTGAGCGTTGCGAAAAACTATCAATTAATTGACTTCCCTGGCCATTTGAAATACAATCAATTACTATTCCAGTTGATTATTGATCAAGTCACATTATCTAAAACCAGAGGAATAATATACGTGATAGATTCATCTTCACTGCCTCTGGACTTGAAAGAGATTTCCAAATCTTTGTTTAGACTTTTGGCTCTCACAGAACGTAAAACTGGAGGGGTAGATGTATTATTTGCTCTTAACAAGAAAGATCTTTTCAACCTGCGACCAGCATTCAAGATTCGAGAGATCTTGGAGAAAGAAATTACCCAATTAATTAAAGAAACACTCTCCGAAAAATTTAGTGCTCAAACAGGGATTGAAGAAGAAGAAGAAGACTTACAAGATTTGACCAGTTTGAAAGAGTTTTGGCTGTCTGTAATTGGCACTCAAGATAGATTTAAATTTGAAATATTGGACGGAAATATGGATTTCATTTCTGGTTCTATTTTGAAAAATCAAGTAGATGCATGGGAGAATTGGCTCGATGAAAAAGTAGTTAATATATAAAGAATTAATAAATTTACTTGCAGCTACTTTTTCTTTTAACAAACACTTTTTTTTTTCCTTTTTCATTACAACTGCATATCAGTTACAACCAAAATGAATAAAATAAGGTGATATATGAACCATGCAAGAGTATTTATATAGTCGGATTCATTTAGATGGAGTAGAGGGGAATCCAGATGGAACACTAGGGAAAAAACCTGGCTGTTGCATTTCCTTTTGTTTCTTTTGTTTTATCTGTAGTTGATAATGTACCTTCATACGATTACTATGTATAGATTTATCCAAATTGTAAGTTTTAAATTGGAACTTACCGATTTTGTCTTCTAAATCGTTGATCTGTCTTTTAACATCACTCAATTGAAGTTGTAATTGCTGTAAAGATTGATTTTTCGAACCATCCTGGGGTTTCCCCTCTCCATTGTCTTTTTTATCTGCCTCCACGCTTTTTTTACTACCAAACCCTGGTATTGAAGTCCAAGAGAATCCACGGCTCGAGATTTGTTTTTGTAGATCTGATGATTTAACTATCAAATCAGTTTTCTGTTTGATTAAACTATCATATTCTTCAGATTGAACAGGGGTTGCAAAACTTGAATCTTTCAAGTGGCATGAACAAATATAGAAAAAATCTTGCCGATCTTCTTGTAAAAGCACCGATGTTGTTGGCTTAAAACAAATATAGCATGACTTAGAATCCGACGGTGCAACTTCGCGTAGCCGGTATAAGTTTGTGAACTTGTTCATTGCAACTGCAAATATATAAATGGATTAAAGATAGTGAGAATTTTAGTGCATATTGTCCTTTTGTATCTTACAAGCTTGCTAGAGCAAAAATTAGTGCATGAATGAGAATAAGAAACTAGTGGGAATTTATAAGTGTTAATATTAGTGTGCCTCACATTTTCTTAGATTTCAAGTTTACCTGGTATGCATATATTCCTATAATACGTAAAGTCACTTTCAACCGTTGCTCAATATATAGTATAAAGAGAGATAGAAATACATGCAAAACTTTAAAAAGAAAGAAAAAACCAAAAATACTTTATAATACAATGTATCACTTCACAAAATATAGTTTGACTATATATGTGTGTGTGTGTGAGTGAGTGTATTTTTTTTTTTAAATTATTTTTGTTTTACTTCTTTTCTGTATCAACTGTTGCGCGTCCAAAGTAAAGCCCTAAATAGTTAATTGATTATATGAGGATTAGAGTCTACAAGATCTAATAAATGCAAATTCTATACCGGAGACCACCCAACAAGGTTTAACAAGAACCATAATTCAACAAAAATTTAATTCCAATTTTAAACACAACATCGTATTCCCTTTCTGAATATACATATTTTTTTTCTTTTCACAAGTACTGTATATGCTTTGTAAGATGAATTGAGCTTTGCCTTTACACTTGAAAATGGGCTTACAATACAATTTTATAGCATGGAAACTTGCAAATACTAATAGATATGTATATGTATATGTATATGTATATAAATAAATATACTAAAAAAAAAAAGAAAAAAAAAAGAAAAAAAAACCCAGCAAAAACAAAAACACCTCACTAATATACGATGCGTATTATGTATCTAAGAAGAATTAATATTAATGTAACCACCAAGAAACTTAAACGAGTGTAATGGTTTTAATGTGTAGTAAAATTTCCAGTATCTGAATTATGCTACTTGCCATTAATTACGTATTTTACAAACTACTATACATATATTATCAAATTCGTCGTATTACTCAGCGAATTATTTTGAATTGATATGAATGAGTCTATGATCTCATGATGGAATTTTAGAAATTTAGAATTTTTCAATTTTTTATTGAATTTTCAGATAGTTATTTCGCCTTTGGCTTCAATGATTCATCAAGTGTTTCTTTTTTTTTAAAATAAGTAATAAATTAAAATTAAATTAAAAAAAAAAACAGCCCCAAACATGTTTTAAGTCTATTCTAATATTGTATTTGCCCTTCGAAAGAATTATCTTCCTTCGTATAATATTTCCCAAAGAAATATCTTAAAAGCAAAAGATAATATAAAAAAAAAAGACAAAAAAAAATAAAGTCTGAAAAGATTCTTTGCTGACTGTATGAGTTTTATGCGTGATTTCCGGGTAACCACATCCCTATGATATTCCCCGTTTGTTCCCATTTTCGCAATTTGTTCAATTAATCAACAAAACCCTACACGGTGGCAGAGTGAATTTTCAGACCAAAGCAGACGAATTTAGCAAGATATCAGTACTGTAAGCTCTGAAGCACTCGATATTTACCACTTTCTGCACATATATATCTTGATTTACGCTTTCTAAAACACGTGTTTACGGATAGAAATTGCGACTTTGAAAACCACTTCTTTCCCGATACATAGAAGAATAATTTTCCTTTCAAAAGGTTAAATAAAATCATGTCAGAACATCAAGAGGCCGATATTGATTCCATTGTGGATAGATTGCTCGAAGTCAGAGGATCCCGTCCAGGAAAACAAGTTACACTCTTAGAACACGAAATCCGTTATCTTTGTACGAAAGCTAGAGAAATTTTTATTCAACAACCTATTCTTCTTGAATTAGAAGCTCCAATTAAGATTTGTGGTGATATCCATGGTCAATACTATGATCTTTTAAGATTGTTTGAGTACGGAGGATTCCCACCTGAAGCAAACTATTTGTTTTTAGGTGATTATGTTGATAGGGGTAAGCAATCTTTAGAAACAATTTGTCTTTTATTAGCTTATAAGATCAAATATCCAGAAAACTTCTTTATATTACGTGGTAATCACGAATGTGCATCTATCAATAGAATTTACGGTTTCTACGATGAATGTAAAAGAAGATACAATATCAAGTTATGGAAAACTTTCACTGATTGTTTTAATTGTTTACCAATTGCTGCTATAATTGATGAAAAAATTTTCACTATGCATGGTGGTTTATCTCCAGATTTAAATTCTATGGAACAAATAAGAAGAGTCATGAGACCAACTGATATTCCAGATGTTGGCTTGTTATGTGATTTGTTGTGGTCAGATCCTGATAAAGATATTACTGGATGGTCTGAAAATGACAGAGGTGTTTCTTTTACATTTGGACCTGATGTTGTATCTCGTTTCTTACAAAAGCATGATATGGATCTCATTTGTAGAGCACATCAAGTTGTGGAGGACGGTTATGAATTTTTCTCCAAAAGACAATTGGTTACATTATTCTCTGCTCCAAATTATTGTGGTGAGTTCGATAATGCAGGTGCTATGATGAGTGTTGATGAAAGTTTATTATGCTCTTTCCAGATATTGAAGCCTGCTGATAAGAAACAGCCAAGATATCCTCAACAAACATCTGCTGGTGGTTCTAGACCAGTGACGCCACCAAGAAAACCTAAAAGAGGAACTAAATAAATTGCGCTTTAACTGAAGATAACACATGATGATGAAAACTAAGATTAATGAGAGACAATGAGTAATTGGAATCTTCTTTAAACATACATTTTTCTTATTTTGAATTTATTAATTGATGCATTTTGTTGTTGTTGGATTACTTCAAATTCATTCAAGTTTAATATTAAAGGACTCGGAAAATTATTAATATAGAAGAAAATTGAGAAACAAATTATGGGTGAAGCATGAATTGAATTATTGAGAAGTTCAAGTAATACGAAAATAGAATTGTTAATACAAAACAAATAATACTTCAAATCAGACATCCAATTTTTTTTTTTACGAGTTAGAAAAATTACCATGAGTTTTGATTTCAAAAAATAAACAAAGAAACTAGGACTTTGGATTTTTGTTATTTTGAGTCTTTATTTGATTTTATATTAATTTTTGAACTTTATTTAGGTTGATGCACTTTTTCGATCAATTTAACGCCTTACTCGTATTATCATCCTCATTTTTCATTCTATAACCAGATTATCCAACAAAAACTTGATTGCAAATTGTTCAAATTTGATTTAAGAAATATGCTGATTATGAAAAATGGCTAAAATTAAATTAGTTTTTAGAGACAGGTTTTCTTTGTTATTGCGTGTGATGATTAAATGCATGCCCCAAATTTTATAGTTTAGATAGATATGTAATTTATCCTAGATAGTATACAAACTTAAAAGAAAAGAAAATGATATGTGAGTCAAGAAATGAATTTAATTAAGTATTAAACTGGTATGAGAGACAACATTGAATCGTGTGCTTGTATGTATTTGCGGTATAATAAATCGAAATAGTGAAATAAATAAATGTTACTATTGTACTAGCTGTAGAGTATATAAAGTATATAAAGTATACAAACTAATTAAATAAATATGAAGTAGTCAATATCGAACAAATTAACACAAATTTTAATGGAACTCATGAAGTTAATACGAGGTACAATTGTTAAATTGGTTGCGAAGAAAAAATAGCAAAAAAAAAAAAAAAAAAAAAAGAGAAACAATAGAACAAAGAGGAAGATCCCAGTTGTATACTTTTTGTGACTAATATCAAGTATCGAGTATACTGGAAACATGCCATAGAAGAAAACCCATAATTTGAACCAAAATGATAAAAAGAAATTCGAACATTAGGGAAAGATAGAAACTAATAAAAAAAGATTTAAAACTTTCTATTATCTGTTATTTAATTATAGAAAAGAGCTCATATTTGCGTCATACATTACCATCTTTTCATAACAAATGTAATGTAAAATAAGGTTTACAGTACATGCACACTTTCTCCGCGTTTCGACTGCTTCCTACCAACAAATTTTAGTTCATTTATATTCACACCTACAGCTAAAATTTAAAGTCGCAGTCACACATACACGTGAGAACATTTTTAACTAAATTACATAATCAAAAACGTAACGCTTACGTAACCGCGAAATTTTTCACAGCGTAGGTTAACATTTGAAAAATGCGTTTTAGTTGTTCTTCAAAAAACAGGTAATCAGGCAAAATGGTATGTAATGGTACACCATGACTAGTGGATGCATTTAGATGGAATAGTATATGTGAGATAGTTTGACAGTGGAATACCACTATATTGAAGATATTGTCCATGGAACATGATTGAACCCTAACAAATGGCCAGCTCAACGATAGTTGGTTCAAGGAAGATGAGGCGAAAAGAACAGGGGGGCACCCAATGCTAATATTCTGAAATGAATCATTGAGATATACCTACACGAGAGAAAAGCATAATACTTGTGATTTCTACAACATCAAAGGCCGAAAGATCATGCCATTCCATATTTTAGGGTCAAAGCACTGAGGCAAGACTCAACTGTTAGAAAAACGTAAAATTTTTCTTTATAATAATGTTGTACATCGCTCGACTATATATTATAGCGCCTACAGAACTAGTGCATTGGACTACTTTTGCTTTGGAATCGTTTAAATCCACTTGTTCCATTTGATATCCGAGATGTCGAACAGCCTTGAAGGTCAAATTCCATTTAATACGTCATACACTATTCAATTGAAGGTTTTTTTTTCCTCGTCCCGTCACATTATACTAACTTCTTAGGTTTTAGTTCAAGATTTGTTACACCCAAACCCAGCTACTGAAGCTCAACAACACAAATTGAAGAACTTGGTTCAAGCTCCAAGATCCTACTTCATGGATGTTAAGTGCCAAGGTTGTTTAAACATTACCACTGTCTTCTCTCACGCTCAAACTGCTGTGACTTGTGACTCTTGTTCCACTGTCTTATGTACCCCAACTGGTGGTAAGGCTAAGTTGACTGAAGGTTGTTCCTTTAGAAGAAAGTAGTTGTATAATTAATAATACAGGTAGAACCGAAAACGCTGTAGATTCCTTTTTTTTTTTTGGAAACCGTGATAATTCAGTTTACGAAATTGATTGAAAGTGTACGAAGTTTTGTTTCAATTTATTTATTTGTCTTTTCTAAAAAGCTTGTTGATAATTATAACAAAATGTATGATGATATCTTATATATTAACTTACAAATGATAAAAACTTAACTGTAAAATATGTCTATCTACAACTTGCTGTTATTGAATCTCACCACTTCATCGATAGCCTTAGCAACTCTCTCAACATTTCCTTCATTCAAACCTGCAACGGAAGCTCTACCGGAACTTACCAAGTAAACACCGTGATTTTTTTCCAATCTAGAAACCATGGATGGAGTTAATCCGGTAAACAGGAACATACCAGTTTGACTAACAATATGATCCCAATTACCAGGAGTTCCATATTCAACAAGTAAATCTCTCAATCTATGTCTCATTTTAGTAATTCTCAGAGACATAGTAACAAGATCTTCTTCCCATTGTTTTCTTAACTTAGCATCAGTTAAAATACAAGCCACAACCTTGGCACCATATGCTGGTGGATTTGAAATCTCAGATCTAATTAATTTATTCAATTGAGATCTTATAGCTTTGATGAGATTTTCATCAACTTCAGGGAGAATTACATGAACTGCACCTACTCTTTCACCGTACATCCCAACGTTTTTAGCAAATGATTGACAAATAACAATAGGAGCTCCAAGTTTCTCATGTTCAACGGCCAATCTTACGGCAAAATTGTCCTTACTTAAGGAACCTGAGGCAAAGCCTTGATAAGCCAGATCGAAAAGAGGTAAATGATCACGAGCAGCAATAGCATCCAATATTTTACCCCATTGATCGGCTGTTGGATCTAAACCAGTAGGGTTGTGTGCACAAGCATGAAGAAGGAAAATAGATCCCTTTGGAGCATTTTCAATTGTGTTTAAGAAACCTTCCAAGTCAAGCAGCTTAGTTTCGTTGTTCCAATATGGATATTGTTTCACATCCATACCCATGGATTGGAAAATTTGATTGTGATTAGCCCATGTAGGCTTGGAAAGGTAAACTGAAGGTTGAGAACCACCTGGCTTATAGAATTCCTGCAAAAATTTACCTGCAATGTGTAAGGCACCTGTACCAGATAAAGATTGTTGTGAAACAACTCTTTTCTCAGTTATAGCTTTTGAACTTTCACCTAAAATGACCTTGGCACTTTCTGTTAAAAAAGGTTGAAACCCAGAAATACCTAAATATTCGTGGTTGTAATCTGGAGATGCAACAAGTTTTTTCTCAGCAAGTTTTACCGCTGGTAAAATCCATGGCTTACCGTTATTGTCTCGGTAAGCACCAATTCCTAAATCAACTTTGTCTGGTCTTGGGTCTGCAGTGTATCTGGCTTTCAACCCAAAGAGAGGGTCTGGTGGGAGCTCAGTGACGTTGGTGAAATATTTAGACATGTTGATAAACCAAAGTAAATGATCAATTCAATTCCAATTGGACTTTTTTCGATGGGCTATTTTTTTTTGATACAAAATAGACAACTTCTCTGATAGATAGAAATAAGGCAAGATTATTTCTAATTGATTAGTTTTGATACTCCGATTAATACTTTAATAATATAATGAGTAATAAATTAATCAAATTAAAACTGTTTAATTAAAAGTAAAGATATAAGTATTAATAGTACAAGACAGAAAAGCAAGCTTGTGGCAGGAAGACTTGCACTTTTAAGGTAGTAAGAAAGTGAGGGGGTGATATATGCAGTCGGGTCAACGGATGTTGTACATGCGTGAATATTAAAAAGAAGGCATTTTGAGATGAATTACTGGGGAAGAAACATTTTATGTCTGATGGTTACAGCTATTTATTGGTCATGAAATTTACTCGTTGGTGTAAATGGAATATATGTATCTATGTAATTAAGTTGGAGCTAAGCCGATTAATGATTTAACGGAAGGTATTAAATGGGAAATGCAACATTGGTTAATTATCACACGTTCTTGTTACTACTTCGAAGAAGTGTTTCTTTTTCGGATTTTTTTCTTTTTTTTTTTTAACTTCTTTTTATTATTATTATTATTATTATTATTATTATTATTGAGTAGTATTGAAATGTATGTGTGAGCTTTTAGTGTCTTGTGTCAACCTCTTAATTCCTGTATGTGTAAAATTTTCGGTGCAATTGGGTCGAAAAAGTACTGCTCTTGTGGGGTGAATTTTAGCGGCTGTTCTTGAACAAAATAAGTCTAATAGTCTTACGCCCCCAAAAAAATTCAAATTATTCTTAAGAAAATTGATTCTTTTCATTTCTATATAAGAAACTTGCAAGTATTAGCTCTATTCATCGTTTAAAGTTCCATATATTCCTCGGCTATGAATAGATTCGTCTTGTGATAGCTCAAATTTTTGAGATACGGATAGATGGATAGTTTCAAATGCCGTTTTATTTTTTTTTTTACAAATTTCACTTTCCCGTTTATTTCTCAAAATTGTGGGGAGATGGACTTATGGAATTATCGGATGGTTTTTCCGCTACATTCTTTTTTTGAAGTGCATTATATTGCGCTTATGGATCAATCATCATAAATCACGACTTCGTTTATCCACGAAATATATAAATATATCTAGCCGGGAAGTTTGTAATTAGACCGATCTTAGTAGTAAAAATTCTAAGAATGGTTAACTCATGCTTATTAATCAAAAGTCTTAACTAGTGCCCTTTTTTTTAAGTTTATCATGCAATAATGGAAACCATGTTTACTCAAATAAGAGAACTAGATCTTTGTTAAAAAAGTTTTCTGAATATATAGTACTAATGTTTTTTTTTATTTATAATTTTCATTCATTACACCAGCTGTGAAGGTTTTACATAAAAGTAAAATTTCTCTCTTTTCCCATACTTTAAGTTCTACTTGCTTTTGTTGTTTTCAGTGCACATCTCATTTTTTTAATTTTTATTTCACTTCAACTCTTCTCTTGCACTGTATAATATCAATCTTTTGAACGTCTTTTTTCAGCTATAGAAATACTTATAAAAGTTGTTTAACGCCAATCATCTGTGTAAGTCATATTAATGGATAATAAAACTCGCATTCCACGATGTATTTAGGTAATATCTTGGAAAAGAAATTACCATAGGTAACAACTATAAGCAAATTTCTAAACGTATAATGTACAAATAAAACTCACTACAAAAACTGACATACAAAATTTAATGAAGAAAGTTCGCGTTCAATAAAAAATGATTTTCACTAACCTAGGCTAATGTAAACTTGATTTGATTATATTAATCAGTACCTACATGTGCTACACCTTTTTCAATTCAAATGATGTTTTTCTTATTTTGGAAATTATTTCTAAACTACAGACTTGACTTCAAAGAATCTCTTTAAGTAATAAATCTGGAAAATGGAGTTTGCTACCACAACAATAATTTGGAATACAGACCAGTATTTAACTCTTGAGTTGGTCGACTCAGCAGTATTTCTATGAGTTCTTTCACGCATGACTAAGTAGCCTTGTTCAGCCTTGACATCAGAAGTAAGTTGAACAAGACGATGAATAGCATAGTCCAAAGAATCAGCTTTAGGATCGGAAACATCAATGTAAACAACACCATGTACGTTGAATGAAACATCTATATCAACTCTACCAGATTTTTCGTTAGAGAAACAGTATTGGTATTTACCAGTAGATTCCACAGTAAGACTTTCATCACCATGATCCACGTTTCCAAGCAGCTTCACGACTTGTCCGTGTGGAGTCAAAATATGGAAATCAATTGTCATTTGCTCCGCGTTGTGTGGATCACGAGAACCAACTTGGAAAGACACAGCCAACTCGTCATTAGTCTTTAAGTTTTCAAAAAAACATTGCTTACCATATGGAGGTAACAAGACATTATGTGCATTGACAACAGCGGCAAAAAGGCACACCAAAAGAGTCAAGAAAGCCTTCATTTTGAAGTTGTTTTGGTTGTTGGAGAATTTTGAAAATTTGAACGCGTGTTAAGAATGTAAAGAATACTAAATTAGTATACAGGATCAAGTCAAGTCTTTTGGTTGACGTAAAATTAAAAATCAAAGCTTGCGCGGATGGAACTTGAGAATTGATTATGTGAAGTAGACACTTGAATGTTTCAATAAAACTGATTCACCAGTAAAGCAAAATTTAGGTGATTTAAGTTCAACTCAATTTTTCTTTAAAAAAATATAGACTTGTTTAAAATTCACATGCAGCAAATCAAGTGTACTTTTCATCTTAAAACCTGTTACATTCTAGCCTATACCTAAGTTAGAGTACATACATTGTACTGCATATAATAACATCCATTAAAGGTGAGATTGCTATTTTAGGTTACCTTGTTTCCAATTGAATTGATCTATGTGCTTCACCTCTAAGTATAACTAACAAATTGAAAAGAGTGATTAAAAGAATATAGTGTTTTATTTTATAATAATAATAATAATAATACTAATCAGTATTCAATACTCATCGAGTTTCATTATATCATTTCCCACGATTATCCAACTCTACAGATTTAGTATATTCAATTTGGTATTATTTTTACAGCCAAATAATCGGTAATTAGAATTGAAAATGTGGAAGAGAGTAAAGTTAATAATGGTTGACATTGTGATCCCTTCCCAGAGAACCAAAGACTAATTGAAAATATACATTTTGTGTTGTATTGTAATCTTAGTGAAAAAAAAAATATGACACACTTAAATCGAATTAACTATCTAAAGATGCAATTTATAACAAGGTTTAACATTTGAAACAATTAGAATTGATTTTTCATAATAAGAGACCAAATTGTGTATTTTTTTGGTCCTTAAATTGATGTCTCAAATTTAGTTTCGTTCTATATTAAAGATCTACAAAATTACCTGTTTGGGATGGCAATGGGATTATTTTTATTTTTGTCCATGCAAATACTTGAATAATCAGCTTGAAATAATCAAATCTAACGTGCATATGTGTTGAATCAATCAATTTTTTTGTCAATAATGATTAGGATGTTTATGGCTTCTACTAAAATCTTATTCAAAGTTGAAGCTATTTAAAGTGACTTGGTTACCCATATTTTCATCATCAAACAAACAATTCAACTCAATTTGTTAGCTGAAATGAAATTTGCAACCACTGTTTTACTCACTATTCTTCCTTACATTGTTTTTGGCGCACCTTTGCCAGAAAACGAAAATGCTTCTCTTCCAGAAAATTTTTCTCTTCCAGAAAATGCTGTTAATGCAGATTATGAACTTGTTGCTGGTGAGGATTATTTTGTTTCTGAAATTGATGGGAAAAAGCATATTGTCGTTTACAATTCGACTTTAGCAAATTTTGAAAAAAAAGATGAAAGTGATTTCAACGAACTCACAAAGAGAAAATGGAGATGGACTACTCTTAGAAGAGGTCAACCCATGACCAAGAGAGAAGAAAGTGAGGATATTGAAGAGCAGCTTTCTAATGAAGATGAAAGTGACCTTAATGAGCTTGCTAAGAGAAAATGGAGATGGACTACTCTTAGAAGAGGTCAGCCAATGACTAAAAGAGAAGAAGAGGAAGTTGAAAATGATGACACTGAACTTGCCAAGAGAAAATGGAGATGGACTACTCTTAGAAGAGGTCAACCCATGACCAAGAGAGAAGAGACTGAGGATATTGAAAAGCAGCTTTCCAATGAAGATGAAGGTGACCTTAATGAGCTTGCTAAGAGAAAATGGAGATGGACTACTCTTAGAAGAGGTCAACCCATGACCAAGAGAGAAGAAGAAGAACTTGAAAATGATGACACTGATCTTGCTAAGAGAAAGTGGAGATGGACTACTCTTAGAAGAGGTCAACCCATGACCAAGAGAGAAGAAGAAGAACTTGAAGCGCAGCTTTCCGATGAAGATGAAGGTGACCTTAATGAGCTTTCTAAAAGAAAATGGAGATGGACTACTCTTAGAAGAGGTCAGCCAATGACTAAGAGAGAAGAAGAGGAATTTGAAGATGATGATACAGAACTTGCCAAGAGAAAATGGAGATGGACTACTCTTAGAAGAGGTCAGCCAATGACTAAGAGAGAAGAAGAGGAATTTGAAGATGATGACACTGATCTTGCTAAGAGAAAGTGGAGATGGACTACTCTTAGAAGAGGTCAACCAATGACCAAGAGAGAAGAAGAAGAACTTGAAGAGCAGCTTTCCGATGAAGATGAAGGTGACCTTAATGAGCTTTCTAAAAGAAAGTGGAGATGGACTACTCTCAGAAGAGGTCAGCCAATGACTAAGAGAGAAGATGAAGCTATCTCTTTCGATTGAACAAGTGATGCTGAAAATGACTAAATATTGGTCACAAACTTTTTAGGGTGATTTATATTCAATACATGTTTTTTATTTTTACACACTAGTAATGCTTATTATCTCCACTAATATTAACTTAAAGTTTATTTAGTTTGTTAGTAATTGATCAAACTTTTGCTCAGTTCAGAAATATATGGAATAAATTTATATGAAACTGAATATAAATATTATTGATAAGAACTTTTTTTATTTTTTTTTTTGAAAAATAATAAATAAAATAAAATTTATATTGAAATTGATATTTATATTATTAGCACTCCACATTAACTATGAACATGATACAATCTCATCTATTACCTACAATGGCTTCATTATTTCGTCATACAACATCTTCTTCAAATCACTTATAGTAAGTTCATCCTTCATTTTGTCAAAATCAAAAAAATCTTCAGGGATTTTCTCGGATACCGGCTCATCATTTGGATCATGATACAATTTCAAATATGGATGGTTTAATGCATTTTCAACCAGAATTCTTTTGGCTGGGTTAAAAGTAAGAAGATTTTCTAATAAATCAATCGCTAAAGGATGCGCGTCAGGGAATAATTGAGTGAATGGAATTTTTTTCCTAAACGGTAACAGTCTTATATATTCTCTTGCTCTTTTCAGTTTAATGTTATAATAATCTTCCATATTCGGGGTCCCTAAAACTTCAATTATTAACCAAAGTTGATTATGATAATCTCTACCTGGGAATAAAGGTTTTCCGCTAAGCATTTCGGCCAATATACATCCTACAGACCATACATCAATGGCAGTGGTATACTCTTGGAATGTAAGCATAATTTCAGGAGCTCTATACCATCTTGTAGCAACATATTCAGTCATAAAGCCAAAATTATCTTCAGAGCTTGCTATACTTCGGGCTAAACCAAAATCACAAATCTTCAAATCACAATTACTGTTCAACAATAAATTCAGAGGTTTCAAGTCTCTATGTAAAATATTAGCTGAATGCATATTTTTCAAAGCTCTCAAAGTTTGATAGATAAAATACTGAATATGATCGTCACTTAATTTTTGAGTTCTAATAACTCTATGCAAATCTGTTTCCATCAATTCTTGAATAAAATAGATTTCGTTAAATTTTTCATACAGCACAGGTCTTTGAATTGCTAATATCAGAATAATGTTCTCATGATTAAAATGCTTTAGTAATTTAAGTTCTCTCAAGGTTCTAAGACATAACATCAGCCTTTCAAAAGGTTCAATTTTTTTGATGGCAACTTTCTGGCCCAGAGGCTTATGAATAGCAGAGCAAACTACTCCATAAGCTCCTTCTCCAACTATTTCTAGGATTTGATAGTGGTCACTGACATTAAACAGAATTTGTCTAGGTTCAGAAGCCATTTATACTTTGTTTATTCAGGGATACTGGAATTGTTATTGGTTTAAATTTTCAGTACACTAAAGCTTAAAGTTAAGCTAAGTAGAAAATCAATTTTTGAAGGTTAATCAAGTTTTTTTTTTTCAATTAATTATTTTTTCGTACCTGTAAAAAAAAAATTAACAAAATATAAAATAAAAAACTATTTTATATTCTTGGTTGGTATTTTGAATGTTTAAAATAATTCACCGTGTCTGAATGATTCTAATATAGGGTAACAAGTCACGTTTAGATTCGTTAATAATCTCAATACCAGGAAAATTTGAATTTAGCTGTGGTATTGATTACCTAGGGTTTAAATGAAATTCTTATACTTTTATATTTAGTCAGACGGTGACGTATAATTTGAATAGGGTAAGAAACAAAAAAAAAATAAAAACAATCACTAAAATTAAAATTAAATATAGTTTAATATAACAATTGATTTACTTTTTCAAATTTTCTTTTTGAAGGAACGAATATCAGTTAGTATGGTAGAAAAGCACGAATTGAATTGAAATATGCCTCCTTTTTTTTAAAAAAAAATCAACACTGCACTTATAAGGGGTAATTTTGTTAGTGATCCAATTAGCAAGTTTCAAGTATTGTTTATAGGAGAATCTAAATGATGACGGGAATTTGCAAGCACTGTCACTTAGATTAAAAAAGTCCTGGGGTTTTTATTTTACCGTATAGATACCTTCGAGTATATATATTTAGAGTGAGTGTTTTTTTGATCCTTTATATTTTTCGGTAGTTGACTCAAGTTTCAAATGAGAATGCGGCCAGTCTGTATACTTGAATTAGCCACTTAATACTATATGAAACAACATGAAACAATATGGAACATATATGAAACACTGAAAAAAATAACTCCGTTAATTTAAAAACCTAATGCTAGGTGTTCAAAATCTTAATCGTGCAGCATGGATAATAAATATAATGTCATAGCTTTAAGATCTATGAAATAAATAGCTTCAATTTAGCTTATCGAACTGAAATTAAGATAATCAATCAAAGTTTAATTGTTTTTTTTTTAAAAAAAAAAAAAAAAATTATTCAAACCTTGATCAGAATGCAGTCATTTATTTCAATAAACTTCAATATTCAATACTTACTAACCGCCTAAAAAACTGCTGTCAAAGGCAATAAGGCCTGTTTTCGTACTAACTCTAGTTGTATGTCTATTGAAAAGGAACTTACATAATTTTAGTCCCAATAGCTCTAGACTCTAAATATATATATTTTAATTTGTATAATTAATTCAAACAGATTAAATTTTTTGCTGAAAGACTTCCCATTGCTTAATTATCACTGAATAAAAAAGTACACGACAGAAAAAAAAAGTTTGGTATATACTTCATATATTGTAAATTTGACGAAATGGGTGGGCCTAGGAAATAAAATTCAATGAGTTCATACATTTCTTATTTTGTAAGAGCTTATCTTGGATTTTTTAATATTATCAGTAAACATTTGGTCTATTGCTCAAATTTGTAAAGGAAAGGGGAACACATAAAAATAAAAAAGCGAAGCAAAAAAATAATATATATATATATATATATATATATATAAAATAGAAACCAACCAAACGAGCATACACAAATGTTTTGCGAAAATAACTAATAAAAAACAACAGCGATAAGTATCTTTATGTAATATAAACCATTATTTTTTGTAGTGACATATCACTTTTTTTTTAATAACATGATAATTTTACATTTAAATGTCTGCAAACTTAGATTTGCTGCTAATCTACAATATTTATTTCGTATTTCAGTGTCTCTTAATTTACATGTACATAAGTCATTTACTCGTGATTGAAGAATCATAAATTACTGAATTGACCATTTTTTTTCTAGCAAGGAAAATTAAATTTAAAGTTGTAATTGAAATCAACTCGTCTCTAATTTTTTCCCCTTGTGTTTTAAAATTTCTCCAATTATTGTGTTTATACTCATTTCTTCTTTCTACCAAACAAACCCCTCTTTTGCTTCTTGCCAGAATCATTCTTCAACAGGGTAGCACTATAGTTACCTGCTTGATATACTGCTTGATCATCGCCTCCAAATTGAGCAGCTGGAGGGGCCATGGATGGTAAAGCATTATCTTGGTGTTCTCTTTGGAGATTATAATAAGGGAAATCTTCATGGAACCCCCATCCAAGTCTGTTCAGCTCAAGTTGTTCTCGATATTGCATGTCACCGGTGATCGCATACTCAAACCCTCTAATTGTATCTAATGGTCTTTCATTTCTACCTCTTGAAGGATTCAGAATATCCGGTTGTCCAATCGGTTGACCAAAAACATCTTTATAATTTTGTCCTTCTTGAGAAAGATAAGATTGCCTACGCTCTCCTCCTGTATTAGCAGCTTGCTCAAAAGGTTGAGATTCATTAATTGCTGAAAGGATAGGATCATGAAGATTGGCAGTGTGGACTTTATATTGCAGATATTCCTTATCACTGATCTTTTCGTGATGGCCCAGGTTACTGGAGCTCAGGGATTTGGTTCTAAAGATAGCCATAACAAATGTTTCAATTTAATCTCACGTCTTGAGTTCTTGTTAAACTTTGATAGTTTATGGTTTTTGCCTGTTTTTTCAAAAAAGCTATTGAAGTTAAAAATTAATTGACTTTGCGTTTTTTGGGGAAATATCCGATTTTTGGATCAGAAAAAAAAAAAAGAAAAAGAAAGAAAAAAAATACTAAATCATGGCTGGAGTAATATGTAGTGCAGAACCTTAGAAAGTGGTATGGTTATGAGAAAATACTTTAATACAAGCCACCTTTATCAAGATACTAATAAGCCATCACAGTAGGTAGATTGTTTGTAAGTTTATAAAGTTCGTATGACTATAAAGTTCGTATGATTATAGTTGCAAGTCTTTACTAAAGATGTAACAATGAATTTATCCGTTCCAAATGTATATTTCATGATCTCGTATAAGTCCAACGAGTATTTTTCAGTGATTTTGTATGCTGATAATAAAGATTAAAACTCATTGTAGTAATTTTAGCATGGGGGACCAATAGTTTTTTTTTTTTTTTTCTTTTTCAGAACAAGAAAAATGAATTTAAACATATGAATGTATATACATGAAAAAAGCTTGATTTTGATGACTGATGAAGTGGGAAAAGACTGATATTAAGGATTTATAAACACTACAAGTGCAACAGAGGCTGTGCAACTACCACTGTAGACGTATATTGTAGACTATGAGATTCAAGAAGCTTGATAAAGTTTATATTTGGTTGATGACAGAATGATGATTAGCTTGATTGAATATTTTGCGACTCCAGCATTGTACTCACTGAATTGGCTGTTTTCTAGTCAAGAGATTTTAAACTCCCGCGCCTCGTTTAAACCGAATTTGTCGCGCCTCGATTAGCTAGATTCATCGCAGTTTGTTGCAACTGGTGATAACAATTATGTACTGGTTGTTAAAAGAAATTTACTTGATTAATGGTATTAATATATAATATATTTAGTCTATGTGTTTTACTTGTGTTTCTTTGTTTTTTCATAATTTTTGCTAATTTATGCTAGAAAGAAGAATTATGAATAATCAATGCGTTACAACATAAAATTATGAATACTTAATCAACAGTCTATTAGTATTCACTTAAATATTACAGTCATCGAAAATACAGATGGATCTTTTTTTTTTTAAAAAAAAAAAAAAAATTACTGTTATAACTTGTCTTTAACGAATTCAAAATTATGAATCAAGGTACTTTGAATCAACATGTTATAATCATGGGCCTTTAATTATAATTTTAGTTGACCTATGAAACTCTTAGTTCCTTTAATCTTTTTACAATTTGAACACTCAGCTAAAAACAGGTCTCTTGATAAAAAGGAAGGAAAAAAAAAAGAAAAAAAAAAATTATTAGATATAAATGCTCAAATTATCGAGCATCAGTATTAGCAGATTTTGCAGCCCCTAAATTCGCCAATTCATCTGCTTTTTCATTACCATAATTACCTGCGTGTCCTTTAACATGTTCCAATTTGAATTCCCATCCTTTCATTTTGTAATTTTCTTTGATTTCCTTATACAATTGCATAGCCGGCTCAATAATATCCCTGTTCTTTACAGGCTCATTATTGGCAGTTTTCCATCCATTTTTTGCCCATTTATCCAGCCATTCACTAACAGCTTTTAAAGAGTATTGTGAGTCGGTACATATTTTATATTGTTGGTCTGATTTATCGTTTTTGATATTTTCAAGTGCGTGCTTGATGGCCGAAAGTTCAGCTTGCTGGTTTGTAGCTCCTCGAAGAGGTACAGCTGCATTACGAGAATCGTTTTCCCCATAATATACACCATAACCAGCCAATGGCTCACATTTTCTCCCATTCCCTTTTGTTGCTCCATCGGTATAAATCGTTTGCACATTAAGGTCCTTTGTAGATGCTGCGTTAGATACGGGTAAATCCTCCATCATCAGCTTCTGTACAGACTTATAATTCAGGCTTGATCTTGAATGATTTTTTTTATTTAAGCCATGAGGCTTGTAGTAAGATGGTTCAGAAGATATTCCTGTATTACCACCACTTGATACAAACTGGTTGGCTTCTGCTAGGGTATTGAATTTCTTATATTTTGCGCCACTAAAGCCATCAACTTCACGTTTGCAATCATTCCAGGAATTATAAACTCCCCTTTGTTTCCCACGAGCGACTGCATAATATGGCATCTCGTCAGGTCTACTATATGGTCTCCTAAATATGGAATGAACCCACTGTTTAAAAACTCTTTTGTTTACAGTTATAATTGGAAACAAAATTTAAACAGTAAAGTTACATCGATTGAATATTTTTCTCGATTTTGTTAAGGATTCACTGTTATTTTTTGCAGTTATATAGAGGAATGCGATTCACAAACTTCTAATATTAGTATTTATATAAAGTATCACTTAAGCTTTATATAGCATGTTGGCTACAAGTTTCTATTCGCACCATGAATTCTTTTTATTATTTTTCATTTTCCATAAAGTTAGCAGCACTACTGACACAATAATACGAAATGAGGAGATCTTTCTCGTGCAATATAGATTGGAAAGATAACGACACAGAAAAAAAAAAAATAGAGAAAAAAAAATCAACTAAACAAGTGCTAACATATAATGCATTGCCTATATAATTACATTAAATCAATATTTTTAACATTGAGGAAACATTAAATAGTTTTTAGACAGAAAAAAAAACAACATATCCATAAAGAAGAGAATAATGATAATGCACGCTTACTAAAGTTAATATAGTTCACTTAAGTATAATTCATATGATTTAACTTATTATCAATCAATTCCGATGTGGTGTAACGGCTAGCACAGTTCGCTCTCACCGAGCAGACCCGGGTTCGACTCCCGGCATCGGAGCTATTTTTTTTTGCACATTATTTCATTTAAAACATACATTTGATATATCTATAGATATTATCGTTCTAAAACTTAATTGATATTTCTAGATGATATCAGATAGCGAAAGACAAAGATTGCACTATATATTTGGCTATATAAATATATAATTGAAGATAAGTCTATTTTGTATTATTTATCTTTTTTTCTTCTTTTTTTTTCTAAATTTATTTCATTTCATTTTCTCTAAATGTATCCCATGCCTTATTTAATATAATAAAAACACCTTGACAAATCATTTTATCACCTAATTCTAAGTTTCCTAGTTTATCAGGGTGTATGGCGCTGATAACTTTCATGTACGTCATTTTAACTTTTTTTGTTAACATAATATCATTGACAGTTATTTTTTTACTCAAAAATGGGAAGTTGAGGTGACTTGGAATAATATCCGGAAGAGAAACAAGTAAAGCTCTAAGATTATTTTCTTTCCCAAGGCTCCAATTATCAATCTTACCTTGAATATTATCATGAAGTTTAAACTTCGATTCTTCTTCACTTTTTTGTTGTTCAAAACGGTCACGAACAAATTTGGTTTTTTCTGTGACTGAGGATGATTTCGAAGGCACAGATTTGTTTGGCTTTGTTGAGACGGGGTTTCCAGAATTACGCGCATGGGAACCTTGAGATTTCGCCGTTGAAGCAGAAGTTTGTGGTGGGTTTACTATTTTTTCAACTCTTCTTTTACCATTCAAAACTTTCTCATTAGCCGCTCCAAGTTTGATTAAAATCATATAAGCATCCAAACTATCCTTGTATTGCTCAAGTTGCTCCAAAGATTCAGCCTTTCTCAGGTATAACCTGACATACCAAAGTTTTGCAGGCTTATCCTGAATAACATAATTTGGATCTTTCACCATCTCTGGTGTTAGCATAGATAATCCAGATTCACAGTAGAGTTTCGCTTGCTTATAATCTCCAATTTTAATACATGTAATGGCTAAATTACTAAATATTACTATGCGTAATTCATAAGATGAAGGTAAAATATCCAAGCATTTTTTGTAATTGACTAATGCTAAATCATAATCACCATTACTAAATGATTCAGTGGCCTTACTCTTAAATTTGTCATAATCAGTTTGAAGAAATTGATCTAATGCCTGTTCTGTTTTTTTATTCAACCCTAAAAGATCAACTTCAGGTTCTTTTAGGATTCCACTTGAAGTTCCTTTTACAAAAGAAACATCTTCTTGAACTTTATTCTGTGACAGTTGTGAATTAATTTCTTGGGCTTTATCAATTCCTAAAATGTACGAAGAATCACGTATATTTTGATTGGCACATCTTGTATTATTGTTTAAATCAGAATGTTTCTTTTCGTTTGGTAAATTTGAATTCGAGTATGAACCAGATTCTTTAAATTTTCGTGCAGATGGTCGTTCGTTATCTAAATGTGATTTCATTTCTTCTGCTGATGCAGATCCTTTTGCCTCACCTTCTGGAAGCCAATCCATATATTTACTTTGGTTTCTCATCCATGTAGGATTATTTGCATCACCTTTGGGTTGTTGTAGTTGTTCAATATTTTTCATCACTGTTGATTTGGATTTATTAATGAAAATTGATGCCTTAGAGAACAAGTCGTTTGCAAGACTATTTATATCATTGGCTACCTTGTTTGAATTAGAATTTTGGTACTGATTAGACTTTTTCACACCTCCATCCATAATAAAATTCACACACTTTTGAACATTTGGTCCGACAGCTTGAACAGCTTCATTAGCCATTTCTGGTGTAAAACCTATTTCGACCAACTCAGCAATTATATGATCAAAGTTAGCATTAACTTGCGATTTCCCCAGGTCAAGACTTGGAGATTTCCTCGAATTAAAACTTGAAGAATTGGTGTAACTTTTTGAATGAGATTCCTTCCTGTTGGAACTGGCTGAACTTGCATTTGTTTTAATTGATTGACCGGAATCAGATTTTGCCGGTGGTTGTGACAGTTGAAGTGGTTTCGAAGGAGTTTGGAATGCATCCACAAAATCATCATCAAGTAGATTTATTTCAGTATTTGGCTTTGAGGCGGTTTCATTATGATAAGAATCTTGGACCGGTTGCTGTTTGTTAAAAATGTCAAAAGGATCCTCATTTATAGGTTTGGCAGCCAATGGTGCGGTGTTCACAATATTTGTAGATGTTGATAATTTTGCAGCAGAGCTCCCTGATCTTTGCGGTTTCATGATATCAAAATTATCAAAAGGAGAGGATACGCGTGAATTGGAGCTATTTGCAGAGCCATGATTCGTTAAAGCATCGAGATCAAAGAGTCCATTCAGTGGTGGTGCTCTTGAGCCCAAGGATGTCGAAGTTGAAGATTGGGATTGCTGAGTTGTTTCCATTTGGGAAAGTTTTGGCTTTGATTTCACTCCAGATGCAGACAGGAAGAGATCGGCAAACACATCTGTCTTTGGTGGCATATTTAGGCTGCAAAAGGCTATTTAAAATGAGGGTATAATTCGAATCTAAATATTTAGTGAGCAAATTAGAATAAGAATAAATACTGATTAAATTAGGTGAGATTGAAATGCGGCAGAAATTCAAAACAAATGGTTGATATTTTAAAGCAGATGCTTCTAAAATGCTAAGAAAAAAAAACCAAAGAAAAATTAAATGTTAAGAGATAAAAAAAGAACAGACTCTATGTCATTGGTATTATACCTGTGCTTTGTAAACGTATAATAACAGAGTTGCAATTTTAACCAGCAAAATTCAATCAACTTTTTAGCCAGTTAATATTATAAGATTCATGAGTATTACGTACAGTATTGAGTACTCGAATGGTAGAACGCTTTGTGTGTGCATGGGTGTCTATGTGTGTGCGTGTGTCTGCATATAGTCACTGATAATTGGTGTATATGAATCCTGTACATAACCATAGCTCACATCCACCATCTACGATCCTGTGCACTATCTTGATTTTTTTTCACCTTCTCATCTCATCATATATCTCCACTACCATGCATTTAATGTACACTTTAGGCCCTGATGGGAAGAGAATCTACACTTTACAAAAGGTAACCGCTGAAGGAGAAATTACAAAGTCTGCTCACCCTGCAAGATTCTCTCCAGATGATAAATACTCCAGACAAAGAGTCACTTTAAAGAAGAGATTTAACATGTTGCCAACTCAACAAGAGTAAATAAATTTGTATAATACACGGATATTAGGAACTCATTTGTAGACTTTGAGATGGTCACTATATTTAGCTCTGATTTCCAATCTTTCACTGTAGAATCTATAATTGAATCAATAACTATTCTCACGTTTATTATATAACTGATTATGTTTCATGTATTTCAATGATTTTTTAGGTTGTAGTTTCGTCCCATTTTTTTTTTTTTTGTTTTAATCAATCTATTTTTTTCTTCTCGCTTTTCATGTCTTTAACATACTGTTTTCCCTATGAGCTTGAATCAACTTAATTAATTTTTTTGCTAATTTTAACGAAACCATGTCATATTGGTGATTGTACAGTCAACGAGGTTTCAATTAGTAGAAATTGTATATGAAAGAAAAATAGAAAAAAAAGAAAACTTGTAATTCGTGTAAGATATCAACCAAGTAAAACACAACAAGGTGTTTTCTTTATTGCAGTTCGTTTCTAATTTGTTTGCATGAGATTCCAATCGATGGTTTGTGACGTTGATAAATAATATATATTTAATTGCATTGCCAACGACAGGAAGTAACAAAGTAGTGAAAATGATATTGATCTCTTTAATATTTTTTTAGTAGATCATTTAATTTCTAGGCTTGCATATAGGGGTTTACTATAATTGAAAATAAATTAAAGTATTCAGTTAATATTGATTGGGATTACATATGCGTAAAATGAAACAAAACTAAAACAGCTAAATTATCAGTCTCTTGTCGATGACAAATTTCATTATATATTCTTCAGTAATCCTAGATTCTACTTATATAAGGAATAATAAAAAATTAAAAGATACGGAAATAAAATAAAACAAATCCAACATGATACCTCGCAGATTGAATACTGTATGAAGCTGAATTTCGTTCAGTATGTCGACAATACTACTTAATTAATATTTGGTTGGTCTCGCCAATTCTTATCATTTTTTTTATAAATGCGATATATACAATATAACAACAAGACTGATCGGTAACCAATTCCAGTATAATAAACCAATATTAATGCATAAATTCCTCCTCAGTCGGTAAATTTATTTTACCCCACTCTACTCAACGGGTGACTTAGTTTGGAAATTCAGTTGAAAGCTTACTATGAAATTAACTACCGTAAGTATTTAATTTCTCTTCATGTCAAGTCAAAAAAGAGCAGGGCGATGTTAGCGAAAGCATGCTTATTTTTATTACAACCGCCCCCCCTGCATTATAACAGAAAATAAGGAGCTTCAAACGGAATACCTCTTATGTACTTTAATTTAAGCTCGATCTTTAAATTACATTGGCTCTTGGACTTGACCGGTAGTTTCTAAATTGAATTGGGTGTTTTTCAAATAATTTTCCCACATTTGGGATAATAATTCGTTATTCATATTCTCTCTATTTAGTTCTTGAAGCAGCTTATTCATAGTAACTATTGATTCATTCAAGTTTTCCTGAATTGTTAGTACTGTATTACTTCCGTTAAAGCATCAAGATTTACATTTAAAAAAGAGACAACCCATTGAATTGGTAAAATAAAAGTTCAATTACGTACCATGTTATTAATAATACGCAGCAATAATGCGTTTTGTACTTGTTCGTGTGGATTTTCCATAGTAAAGTCGGCCTAACTGATTAGTATCAACAAATTATAAATTTTCAAATCAATTCTATATGTTTATATTTTTTTCTTAAAATAATAATTTGTGTTGTTAATTGTAATTTTTTTTTTTCTTTTCAAAAATATTCTGTTTCTAAAATATTTTTTATTTGAAATAATATACCTTCACTAATTAAGTGATAATTATTTTTTGTTTTTATTTTTTAAGAACCTCCTACTTTGACGCCTTCCTTTATCATTCTCTAAAATATTGATGGTTTTGAAATGTTCTCAGGCTGGCTCGTACATATACTAACTTCTTGTGAAGAGCACCGAATCCTTGGATCAAAAAAAAAAAAAGGGCAGTCATATAAAAGTTGCTAGGAATACGTAGATTCAGATCATTATTTGAATTTGTATTAGACAAAAGTCTTTAATACAAGCTGCATATTATTTCTTAAGAGATTCAATTTCACAGTTGAAGTTACCATCGTTGTCTTGGAACAAAAAACTAACATTTATTGACTGGATCAAATTTACCCCCAGTTTTTTTTTACTTATCTCAATAAACTATTCCTAAAACGATAAAAAAGGTGAAGTAAAATACTAAGCTTCTCGTTTAATTTTGTTAACGGGCCAGTGATCACAATATATTTTTTATACCAAATATTTATAATTCTACAAGTTTCATCAAACCCTTATTATTACTATTGTTATTATTGGTGTTTGAATATCAATAAAATTGTTTGTTAATTCACTTGCATAAACATCCCAGTCCATTATACCAACACATTCAATTAATTATACGTTATACCTTTGCAATCCGTTTACAGAAGTTTTACTCTTGTACGAAGAAAAAAAAAATTCAAACCTTATTGAAGCTTTGAAAAAAAAAAAAAAACGGTCAACAATTTAAGTAAGCTTCCATTGTTCTGCAGATTTATAGACCATTGCACTTACAAAGAAAAGGCCAAGTCCATAAATCATAACACATTCATATGTTTGATTAATATCAAACACAAAAAAAAAAACATATTATATTTATTTTGTTATTGGCAAGATATATTTACCCTTATATAATATTTGATTTAAAGTTACCACACTAATTAACTACTTATTGGTCAAATAAAGTTTGTCACCTTTATTCCAAACTAAATCATTTACGCACTCATCAGCATACACATACATACACTATATCAATATCAACATTAATATCAACATCAATATCAAAAATGATTCAGTTACTTCAAAATAATGAACAATTTCAAGAAGCAGCCAGTAAACCTGGTTTAGTTGTCATCGACGTCTATAATGAATCAAGTTGCAAGCATTTAAATAAAACATACGCTGTATTACCCAAGAGGTACTCTAATATATCTTTTTATCGTATAGATGAAAAGCATTTTACTAATTACAGTCAATTTGAAAGAGCTGCTAATATCACTTCGGTTCCCACCATTTTCGTATTCTTCAATGGTAAAAATCTAGTCAAGAGTGCTATTTCTTCTCCACTCCTTGTGGACATGTTGGTAGAGCATTGCTTTGAAGAATTTCTGAGAATATTTTCAACACCCATGCCAAATTGCTCTTTGACGGCTCTGCCAGCATCTGTTCTGCTTAATCGTATATAATGTTTTTGCACAAAGTAGAAATCAAAGAAATCTTAATAAATTTGATTTAAACAAAAGGGTACGGTTTTGCAAACTGGGGATCTTATTTAACATACGAGAGTCCCATGGATATGCTAAAATGAAATGTATACAGGTTATATTATATTAAGTTTTAGCTAATGTAATAAGTTTTGTAAACATTTTGGAAATATTTCAAAATATTTCGTGATTGTAACTTTAATCCAATTAGTGTATATTTAAAATTTGGATCAGGATGATATTAGAATTGGAAAGGTCTATAATTATTCATCAATATCATAAGATACATATATGCATATATGTGTATATTTATGTATATTTATTAATTTTTATAGACTTATTTCAAAGTGAGATTCTATATACTGAAATTCTAATGATGTCCCAAGTTTTTATCTCTGTACTTGACGTTTGAAATTTTTTTCTATTAATTTATTATGCTTTTTTTGTTATATGCTAATCCTCCTTAGGTAATTCGGCCAATGCTTTTGAATACGCTTTGAATGCTTCATTGAGACCATTCTTATCGTTTTCAAGACAGTTTTGTACTTCTTTAGATAATTTTTCTCTTTGTTTTGGATCTTCGGTATGCTGCTTTATCACTTCCAAGCAAGTATTTTCTATCATTTCAAACTGTTGCTGACATTTCTTTAACAAAACCATCACTTTTCTAGTTGCCACCGCTTGTGTTTGATCACCACTAAGGAAACCTCTCCAAAAATGAGTTAATAACTCCATACATGTAATATGCGTATTGTTTATATTCTGAATAACGTCTGCTGGGATTATCAGTTCAGTTCCTGCATTTCTCCCCATTCTATATATTCTCCAATTATGCTTGATAAGGCCAGTAATTTCAACCGATGTGCGATCAATTTCATTTTTTTTGTCCATAACCAGGGAAAGAGATATACCACCCTCCACTGGTTTGAAAACATTTTGCAGTATGAATTGTTTCACTGCTTCCGGGTCACTCGTTGAACCCAATGAAGCCTCTGGAATAATATGTTTGTGATTAATTTTCAATTTAGCATAATCTTGATTAGACAATTCTTCCAAGTCTTGATATTGGAGGTTAATTTCTTCTTCTTCATTAATTACCGGGAAATTAGTATTATTTATCATCTTGGAACTCAATTTATTCATATTACGCATAATAACAAGAATTTCATTCTCTTTACCATTTTTATCAAGTTGCAATTGCAGCAGAAGTGATTGCTTTTGTTGATCATCTTGAACATCTGTAAATCTCATAGTAAAGTCCGGTTTATTACCTAATTTTTGCGAATCGTCATTCAAATTCCCTTCCAAATCAATAAGCTTACTCACTTTATGTTGGTTAAATTCAGGTTTTTTCCCTAATTCTGAGTCAACATATAAGTATTTATCCAATAATACATCCCCTCGTTGGTTCAGATTATTGATTTTATCACCTCTAAGTCTTCTAAACAATTTTGAGTTGAAAAATCTCAGCCAAAATTCACCTTCTTGGAAATTTGCTGGAACCAAATCATCAAATGCTCGTTTCACTACAGGATAAGTTTCAAAAATCTCTCTAATGGTATCTCTTGTGACATTAACATTAACTTGATTGTCCAGGGTTGCCACTGGTTTGATCGTTGATAAAACGTTATACATTCCTCGATGTTGCGAGATTGTAAGAGCATATGTACGCAATTGAGAAATTCTAGTCAGCCAAAATGACACTGGAGACAATTTAAATTCAATTACAGCATGAGTAAATTTCTCACGTAATAATTTATCTTCAAGTAGAAGTTTTTGTTGAAGAGCATGATTTCTTAAAAGGAATGCATCTGATAGCAGTTCAGGTGATGAGAAATCAAGAAGGTCACCGCTTCCAGGAGCCGGTAAGGAATTTGATTTATTATTATTATTATTATTATTATTATTGGATGACATGTCATTACCCATATCAGGATTTTTATCTTTAATGACTGTTCTTTTACGTGCCATGACACTCTGGAGCGATTCTTTAATATTGTTCATCGTAGGACGATTCAGAAATGTTAACTTAAGATCTTTCTGTTCTTCATCATCGCTTAGTTTGTATTGAATTCGAAGCATCATCTTAGGGTTAGACTCTTTGGACAGTTGAAGGTTGATAAGAGCAGAAAATGGGATTGTTATCTTCTTCAGTTGATCAATAGCAGTCCATTCTACTTGCAGAGGAGTAGCATCCTCCTTGACATATAGCATACCTGCTATTTTGAAGGCAATACAGGCTCCAGATACTGTCGACATCTTCTGGGTTGTCTAACTAGGACCACAGGGACAAGTATAACTAAGGAAAAGAAGCTGCTCTATTACAATGCAGCAAATGGGTGCGGTTGGAAAAAGCACTGCACAAGGACAAAAAAAAAAGCTGGAATCTGATTTCCTCATAAAATACAAAAACTATTGTAAGAATTGTTCAACCTGTTCAACCTGAAATAAAACAGACAATTTTTCTCGCAAACTAATCAATAACAAGAATGAAATGAGTATATTTTGTTTAAAACAACATAGGAAAACATTGGAAAACATAGGCAAAAAATACATAAAACAAACAAACAAACTTATGAATTGAAATAAAAAGCCCATAAGTTCAAATAATTGGCCCAAGTTCCAGGCAAGTACAAGGTACTGAGTATTGCGAAGGTGAATTAGATTTGCACCCTCCGTCGTAAACAAAAAAAAAAACCAATATATATATATTTAAAAGAAAAAAAAAAATACACAATTCCGCTAAATCAATAAAAAAAGTTTATTCCAACTCATATATTTAACATCGAGAAGTGAAAGGGATGATTGGGTCGTTAGTACATCATTCTAAGGGATTGATTAGGCCATCCATAAAATCATTGTCATACAGAAGTGGGAATGCAGTGTCATTATTGACATCTAGGCGTATTTCAGCTCGTTTGCTTAGCACTGAAAATGGTGAGAAGTCACCAGTCACTGTAGATCGAGAATTCCCGGATCCATTTAAAAAGAAGAAGCAAAACAGATATTACCTTGCTGCTTATGCCATTGGAGTTACATTAGCTTGTGGATTCATTTTCAACTATGAGAAAACTGGGTCACCAGTGATCAATTCAGTTTTTTATTGTCTTCGAAGATCCGAACAAGTTAAGAAAGTGCTTGGGAATGATATTTCATATGCCCAGCAATGGCCATGGATTTGGGGGGAGTTAAATACCGTTCAAGGTAATGTTGATATTCAATTTAGGGTGAAAGGAGATACTAGAGATGGGATCCTTAAATTGAAAGCCAACAGAAATCTGAAAATGGATCCTTTCCATATTCATTTATGGACTATAGAATTCACTGAAAATGGTGAAAAGAAAGTTTTGGATTTAACCAAAGATAGTTCAATTCAATTTGGACTTTAAATTGTAAATAAAGTTAGGGTGCAGACAAGGCATGATTGAGATAAAAAAATGATGGCTATGATAGTATATATGAACAGCTTTATATTTTTGTTATGATAATTAGATATGAATAATATTTAGTATGTGAAGTAGAAGTGATATTCTAATAAATTATAAGCCACATTCATATTATTTTAGGATTTATATTTTAATATTTTCTTCCATACTCAACCTTGTATAGGAAGACAACAAATTGTTTAAGAGTGGGAGTGAATAAAAAGCCAAAAAAAAAAATAGCTATATATATATATATATATATAAATTAGAAACTAGAATAAAACTTTGTATGAAATGTACAATCAAAATAATAATATTAGCCAGAATAATAATATAAACACAAAAACTAAAATCAGTATTTTGAAATCAAAGTAGAAACTAGAAACTAGAAACTAGAAACTAAAAACTAGAACGATAATAGTTAGAAAGATAGTAGAAGTTAGAATAGGAAAAAAGGGGTGAAGGTAAAATAAATATTTAAAAAATAAAAAGGCAAGCAAAAGAAATAGTTTACTTATAGTCCCAAGCCGTTTCAAGACGATCCGTCAAAATACTCAAAATTCTCAAAATACATACAACAATAAAAGTGCAATGTAAGTTAAAGTTGATGAAATATTACCATTAATTGCAATAAATTTATATATAGAATTAAATGGAATGTTGAATTATTTATCAACGGCCTGTGTTGAATCAAATCATCCATATGCTCACTAAAAGCTAAAAATATGAGGGTATTGATTAAATTAAAGAAAGAATAATATAAATACATTAAGTTAAGAAAAAGTGCATCGAGACGAAAAACGAAAAAAAAGGAGCCACTTAAAGCAACGCAAAACTGATAGCGGGAGAGACAGATAAATAGAAAAAGACGAAGAGACTGACGAATTAAAAATTAAAAATTAAAAAGAAACGAATAAATTATCAATTAAAAAAGTTTATTGAAAAGATGAGCTAAAAAGAATTAAAATTGAGCATCGACGTAGGATATCGATAAAATACGTCAACCATTCAAAAGGAATTTTAAATTACTCACATCATTTTTGATTGAATAATCTTTATATATATAAATTTATATAGAAAATGTATATGTATATACTTATATATTATATATTATACCCATATTTAATACTTTATATGAACCTGGATTTAAAACACTACATTCTCTACATATTCAATGCTCTGGTACCTTAACAGATGATTTGTATTATAAATTTAATTGAGCATAATTTTAATTTTTTGAATTACCTTGTCCAGAAGAATTCCAGCCCACCCTGCACAAGTTTCTAATATTTTTAATAGTCTGAAAATAGCAATTTCAAGATTCTCGTTTTTTCTTGTTGTTCACTACTACCTTGTTTTACAGGAAATTAGATACATTTAGGGAACCCATAAGTCTGACACTCGCTTGCAAATACGAAAACTTGATCTAGTAGGATCCACCGATTACTTGATATCCATCCATATAGTTGATCTTTCTTCTCCTCCAGTCTGGTACTGTTAAAATTCAACAAATCATACATCTCAACCCGATCAAACCTTCACCAAGATCTTTCAAGGTGTTTACAATATTGACCCTGTAAGCTTATTTTTAATAATCTATAATGGTTGACGCAAATACCACAGTGGGTTGTGCTGTAGGTATACCGGCAGGTGTTATCCTTATCTGTTTCCTTTTGTTTTGGCTTCGAAATCAACATAAGCAGAAAAAAGAAGATATAGAACAACAAGCACTAGATAAAGAAATTCTTGATAATACGCTGTATATTGATATGCAGCAAGAACTTGTAGCCATGAGGAATACTCCTCAGGGCCCAGGCGGCATACAAAAAGGTCAATTTGACGAAAAGACCAAATCTCTGACCAACGAAGAAACTACTGAAACTCAGGAAATTTCATCTCTGAATGATAGAAACTCTTCACTTACGTATGATAATAACAACAATCAACGTGAAATTTGCAAATCTAAACCCATTCTTGAAAATAAGCAAAGTTTTGGTCATTCTGAGATTTTATACGCACCTAATAGTGATGAATGCGTATCAGTTTCCCATTCTTCATCTCTGGTGGCTGATACTACAACTACAGCTACTAATAACACGCCATCTAAAAATAGAATAGTACCAAGAGGAACCCAAAAATCCCACCTGAAAACTCCTAGTGCATTTTCGTTTTACGATAATGTTATTCCAGTACTACAAGAACAAGGTCCCCCAAACGCTAATATGGTAGTTCTGCCACCAAGTAAAAACAGTTCTGTCAACTCTCTTGCGGGACTTGGCAGTGTGTTGGGAGTATCATCACCTTCTGTTCCAGCACCGGAATCAAATAGAAGTTTAGATAACCTCGCTAAACAGTTATCACAACCATCATATTTTGAAAAATTACCTAAAGTTGCTAGTCCAGGTTTCCAAAGAAAACTGGAAGCTCCAAGTAGGCAACTGCTGAGTGTTGATTTACACTCTGGAGTTGGTTCAAGTGCTCCTATTGGAAAAGTTTTGGGAGGTCAATACGATAATAGTTTCAAGGAACCATTTTCTGAACAAGGTGGAGTTGTATATAAATAGGTTTTCATGATTTAACGCTTATACATTTTTTTTTTGCTTATTATTTTATTCTTTTCATTCTCCAAATATTAATACACTAATCGTGGACTTTTAAATCATATTTACTTGAAACGTAGTACTTTTATTATTGTACTTTTATTATTTTTCTTATTTCTTATTACATTTATGGTTTGCTGTCTATCTAATATCTGTTCAAATATTAAGCTCAAAGCTTCAAGTCAACTTAAATTCGGGTATCCAAATTATTAAACATGTTATACGGTTGATTAGATTAATAATTGGATATACTGCAAAAATAAGTGAAAAAAAAAAAAATACTAATAATAAATATTATTGTTAACCAGCAAGAATTCCCAATTTTTAAGGTTGCAACTTTAAATAAAAACGTTCTCATTCCCCCAATCGCTTCAATATAGGTTAAAAGGTATTTCATACCAACGATCCCTTGAAAATGTGGAAAATCCCAAGTTTGCGGAAATATCTAAATATCAATAGACATTGCACTAAGCTGTCAAGCCAAAGATTCAGTACTTTCAGTGCCCGTAATGCACAATATCGTAGTTTCAATGGAAAGAGCAACAAAAACACCACCATTAATATCACCAATCTTTTATACTCAAGAAACACGCTCTATTTTGGTTTAGGGGTTGGTGGGTTTTGTCTTTACAATATGGATTCAGCTCCATATACGGGGAGATTACGAGTGCTATGGGTCCCTTATTATTTGGAGAAAAAAGTAGGAGACTATTCGTACCAGCAAATCATGAATCAATATGGAGCCAATCTTTTACCTAGAAGTCATTCAAGTTACAGAAAGGTCTCTAAAGTTATGAACAAGCTATTAAGTACGGCTATTTCTAATACTGAAGATGAATCGCAAAGGAAGCATCTTGAATCTTTAGATTGGAGTATTCAAATAATTCAAGTTGATCAGGGATTCCCGCCAAACGCTTTCATTTTACCTAATGGGAAAATTTTCGTCTTTTCCCTGATTTTACCCATTTGCCAGGATGAGAATGGATTGGCCACTGTATTATCTCATGAATTGCTGCATCAATTAGCACGTCACTCGCTGGAACAATTATCTAAACAACCTTTCTATGTTGCCTTACTGTTATTGATGTATGCTACCACTGGAGCTGATGCTTTGCTGCAATTATTTATCAATGGAGTCTTAAAGATGCCTTCAAGTAGGCAAATGGAAACTGAAGCAGATAGAATCGGGTGTACACTTATGGCTAAGCTGTGTTTTGATATCCATCAAGCTGAAAGATTTTGGGAAAGAATGTATAAATGGGAACAAACGGTAGCCAGTGGTGGAACTACACTTGAATTTTTTCTGACTCACCCGGGAACTCAAAAAAGAATAGCTAATATCAAAGAATGGATCCCTGAATTGGAACAAATAAGAGAAAACTCTGGTTGTTACGATTATCAATTTGGTGATTTTATTCACCAATCAAGAGATTTTTTCAAGTTTAGGTAATCTTTCTTTACAATCAATTAATCAATAAATATTTATATATTTATATAATACAATTAAATCACTCTCAACTATAAGTAAATAAATTTGTCCTTTGATTCTTTAGAACTTGTAATTCCACCTCTTTCAAAATCTCTGATAAGAATGCTTTTACGATTGATAAGTCCAAATTTAGTCACTTCAACTGCTACATTATATCGATTAGGATCTTGCTTATGTTGTAACAAATACACTTCCACCGTAGCTACCCTTTTCTGTTTCCTTTCAAAAGGCATGGAAAGCTTAATGAATTTTTCAAATTGAGGCAATGAACTTTTATCTCCTTCTTCCATAAGATCAGACAAATATCGATTATAATCAATCAAATCTTGTTTAATTGGTAATACAATGAAAGTATCAAAATTAGAACTTAGCTTAACTGATACTTGATCATTTTCCATGAAAACCCCTAATGGATCATTTTTCAAGATGGTATAATCAACCAATTTACGTTCAATTATTGGTAAAAGCTGCAGCTTGAAAAACTCAAATTCGTTTTCAATGCCATTGAGAACATTTTCCACTTTGGTCTCGTCGTATGGTTCAAGTAATATCTGATTGTTTTCATTTGTAGCAGCAGCAGAAGTATCTGGGAATATACACTGAATGTTCTTCTTGTACAAGTAATCCTTGCGCTTCTTATTTGCCAACCAGGCGGCTATCGTCACTGGAGGTCCTAAAGTCACTAAAGTGTTGGGATGAAGATGTCTTAAACTTATTGCAGTTGCAACAATAAATGAAAAATATAACGCTGGTGCCGGAACTTTATGTAAGCTCACTTGTAAAGGCGATACAATTGGTACCAATGAATTTCTTGGTGGTATATTTGTCGCCAATGCTCGTTTCCATATACAAGGCCCCAATTTCAAGTTGTATTTAAACATCTAGTCTATTAAATTCCCAATCTTGATCCACTATCAATCTTATCGATCTTGATGCGTGATGTCATTTTTTTTTCATACCTCATTCTTGAGATTTTAATTCTCATTCTTGAATTTTTTTATTCTTATTGTAACATTTCTAATATTTCTTTTAGTTTAAAATATCAACAGGCACAGTTTGGTTAGAAAATTATTTTTGTTTTTGGGTGAACAAGTTTGGTTGAACGATGAGTGGTTTAGGTATATCAAGTGCCAAATATCAGTCTAAAAAACTCAAGGCCTCAGGCCTTCAAAAATTAAAATTCTATTGCCAGTTATGCCAAAAGCAGTGCAGAGATGCTAATGGATTCAAAAATCACCTTCTGTCTCCTTCTCATCAAGGCCGCTTAGAAGCTATATCTTTGGATCCTAAAGTAGGTGCAGTTAATAAGTTCTCCCAACAATTTGAAGCGGATTTTTTACGACTTTTAAAGATGACCCACGGGACTAAAAAAATTAATGCTAACCGGTTCTATCAAGAATATATTCTGAATGATCGGGACCATATACATATGAATGCAACTCGTTGGAGATCCTTAACCGCTTTTATTAAGTATTTGGGGCAAAACGGACTTGTTAAAGTAGAAAAAGATGGAGAAGATGATGAACTCAGTATGTCCATAGCTTATATTGATCGTACTTCTCCAATGAGTATCGATAAGGATAAGGTGAAAAAGGCCCATACAGACGATGAAATGACAAAGAAAATTATACAAAAACAGTTGGAAAAAGCTAAAGAAAGAGAATTGAATGATGCGATGCATAATGTAACTAATAATAATAAAAATAATAATAATAATGATAATAATGATAATAATGATAATGAGGATAATGAGGATAATGAGGATAATAACAAAATTACTAATAATGAGTTAACAAGTTTACCTTCATGTATAAATGAGCCGCTCAAACTTGAAGTTCTGTTGAAGAAAACGACTCCGAAACTTTCCGCTTTTAATGAATCTGATCTGGATAATCTGGATTCTGAAAATTGCGGAACTACTTCTTCCAAGCCAAAACTCAACAAAATTGGCAAAATCAGTGCAAGAATATTTAGAAAATGAATGTATCTTTCCCATAAATAATTACGAAAGAAGTTTGCTTTGGTATGTTTTTATCTTTTTCCAATAGAATCTATAGAGAATTAATATAACAATTAGTTATTTAAAAAATATAATTTAAATTTAATTTAGATCTATGAAAATTTTGTTTAATATATGATTGATGCTAAGTGACTCTTTCATAACACAATACGTAAGCTTCTTTCAGTGCCATTTTAGGTATGATTGGACCTACATTCGAATTGAGATTCCCATGCGTAACACCAGGTTGAACTAAATCATCATCGAAAAAGCACCAATACGGTTGGTAAAGATTATCCTTGTTGGTGAATTGAGTTTCATCAATAGATTTTTGATGATATGTCAGTTTATTTACTAAGGATGTGTAATGCCCACTCTTTAAAGTTCCAGTATGATTTATGATCCCTGATAATTTATAACTAACACCTCCGTTGAAAGTAAGTTCTAAAGGATATATAATGTTGGTATCAAGTTTATCAGTAGTCAGAGCAAATCTCAGAAGATGAATAAGTAAAACAGTTGGGAGTTTAACAAACAGAAGTTTTTTAGTAGAGTCTCCGTGTACTTCTTTTTTCCTTAAACTAAATTTATCGGTTCTGCGAACATCTTTGGGACATTTGGGACATTTCCAAGCATTTTCTCCAGAGAGTACTTCATCTTTTATATAGTATCTTAAGCAATCCAGAACATCGACTGGAGTTGCAGATCCTGTACCAGTACGAACTTGGTACCTCGGAATGGGTAAAGACAATATTGTAAATGGCAGATAAGTTACCAGTTCATATCCACATCGATTACAAACCAATTTGTTCTGTAAGTGGCCTTGAAATAGATCACTTATAGGCAGTTTCCCTTCTGTTCTAAGTTGATCGTGAATCCATTTAGTATATGCATCTTCTTGACCCACACTGACAACATCCTCCTTTGTAGAAAGTTCTTCATGTAATCGGTCCAAGACAAATAAAAGAAACTCTTGCGCGTCTTGTTGCTCGTTAGGGATATTAAAGTCCGGTTTAAGTTTAGATGCTATTCTAAGAAATTTCAGAGGAGATATAGCAAATGACCCATGTGTTTGAAATGTTCTGATTATCCCTGAAATAGCAACCAGAAGAAGCAGAGGTTCCGGACTTGCAAAACCACCGATAAATTTTGGAGAAATATATTCATGATATCTCAGATTGGTAAATATTGATTTAAATTGAATTAAGCCGAAAAGAAGTTGAAGTGTAGCATTGATATAACATGAAGATCCAAAATTTCGAAGTCCACAAATTGCATTGTTCTTCATATAGGCTTCTGGCGTATTGGGCATCACTGAGTTACCATTCACCCCATTATGAGTTTTAGAGTATCCATTTGAAGAAGTTGGATGACCAAGTGGCTTATTAATAGCCATTGGAGATCTAACTTTACCATTTGTTTTTCCGTGTTCATTGGAAACAACGTTTGATGATCTACTATAATTCTGGACTTTATTACCATTAATCATTGGTTGAAGGGTTTGGGTATTCACTGGAAAAGCATTATGTCCATTAACTTGAGTATAGTTGTACGGTAATTTGGTATAAGAAGGTTGAGATGTATTATTCGGACTCAGTGATTCAATGAACTTATTTGCTGATTCTGGAGAAGTAAAACGACTTCTATTAAAAGGTTCCAGCTTTATCGGTGAAGAAGATGTTGTTGTATATAACGATGAATCGTTATTGGAATGCGGTGTTAAATTTTGATTTGAGTTTTGGTGCCCAAATGAATTTTTTATTTGTTCACGACTTTCTACAAGTTCTTGAGGGATAGTTTGCGGTATAGGTGGTCTTTCAGTAATTATATTTGATTTTCTTTTACTGTTGTAGCTGCTGGTACTATTTGAATCTCTTGCTGGTAAATAGGGTGCCTGGGATATTATCGGTTGGGTTTTATTAACATTTGATGCTACAGTTGGTAAAGGCCTTATCGGTATCGACTGACTATCATGGATTACCGGTTCTTTAGTTGTATCTTTAATCTTTAATCCAGCCATAGAATCATTAATGGACTCTTTATAGTTTTCAATTCTTTCTGTAGAATTACTCACTCGCATAGAAGGAAACCGATTTTTAAAATCTTCTAATTCATCTATTTCTTCATATTCGTTCCCAGTTATAGAGTGATGTGTGTGTATATTGTTGTTATAGGAGGAGCCTGAGTTTTTTTCGTATATTGAGTATTCTTTCAACCACTTCAAAAGTACTCTAAGGTCAAAGGGGAGTTTATCGCCTATCCAGTCTTCCACGTATCGTCTAATTTGAATCATTTCATCCCACGATTCATAAATACTAAATAATTGTACATATATCTTGAAATCTTTAGAAGCCTCCTCTACAAAGCGTTCAAATCCATCATAACGAGTCATCACTCTTAAGCTAACAAAATAACAGAAAACTAAGTATCCTCTTATATATGGCTGAACCATTTCAGCTGCGGTTTGGCCAGTTGCAGCCAATTCATATTGATCTTCAACCAATTCTAATAGTCCCAATATCAGAGCTTTCCTTATACCCACATCTTCTTTTAAAAGCTTGTATTCGCGTGAAATAACACGCAATGCATTTTTGTGCTTCTCGCTGCCTGTGGCAGACATTAGAATATCAATATCAATAAGTTTACAAGAAAGAGATTTGGAATTCTGGGCGGTGCTTGTGGAAGGGTGTGATTCCGTCATGCAGGAAACGTACAACTATCTGCAGGGGTGTATGATTATAGGATCTATCTTTAATGCCTACATAAAAGATCCACGATAAAGGGAACCAAAAACTTAGTGCACTTTAACCCACTTATAGATTAACTGATTTGTGATTCTTTCACTAAATTTGTACTTGTTTGGTAATCAAGTTTATTTCGTATATTGTTTTTACAACTCTGACTATGTTAATTTAATATCGTTAATTCATATACTAGACTCTATTTCCATGTAAAACTTCTATGATGGGTTGAAAGGAAGAACTCCAAATACACTGGAATCATAATGATCTGATATTTCCAGTTGATCCTGGTTATGGGTTTTGTAAAACAATCCATATTGTTCTAAATCTTCATCTACTTCAGGTCCAGGTGTAGCCCCATGTAATGGATGATGTTGCAGTACAGGCTTCAGTTCAATATGATGGTTGTTGCCACCAAGGTTTTGCCTTTTATTCAAATTGTTGTTATTATTATTATCAGTATTGACATTATTATTGGTATTGGTATTAGTATTACTGTTTGAACTGATGCCTTTGTTTGAAAAGACCGAATCTTGTTGAGCTTGGGTCAAGTTTCTCATCGTTTCCCAGAAATCCATTCCTTCTTCTTCTTCATCTAGAGATCTCTTGGGCAGTACTTTTTCTTGGATATGCTGCTGGCCCAAGTTCATTCTAATATCCTGCTGTGGCTCTTTATCGTTGAGTAAATTCAGAATATCTGGTTGACGAGGCAGTGGTGCCAGAGATGTTAATTTTGGTACTTCGGTTAAAGGAGGTAAATAATTGAAGTGTTGGAATCTATTAATTTGAGTTTCAGGTTCCACGTAGTATGGCAGGTCAACCAATTTAGGAGCAGATACATAATGGTGATGTATATGTTGATGGACGGTAATATTTAAATTATGTGCTTTCGCTTGAGAAACAAGTTCCTGGACTAGAGCTTGTGAGCTAATGGGTTGTTCTGCAAACGTGTGGTTCGCTCCCGAAACGGTATATTTCCACTCAACTGATGTATACAGTGACTTCCCTGATCTATTAGAATTTGAATTCATCAGATGTGACGATGTGCCTGACGATATATTGGAAGGAAGGGTATTTGACTGATTGGGTAAAAGCCCTTTATATGTTTCAAACCCGGTATTTTTATTATTATTATTATTATTATTATTATTATTATTATGGTTATGATTATGATGGTGATTATGATTATGATTATGATTATGATTATGATTATGATTTTCCAAAGTTGGAGCATTCGATCGATCCATTCCAAGCCCTATGGATGAGTTTGTTGCTTGAAGATGAGAATAGGGCCCATTTGCATTTGAAATATTTAATGTAGTGTTAGTAAAATCTTCATCCTTGGATTCTAAAGACTGGTTTGCTTCAGCTGCCGCTTGAGCTGCTTCTACTTCTCTTCTTAATTCTTGAGAAGCTTTACCTCTTACCACATCGGTAACTATTTTCCTCCATCTATTTCTACAAGTCAAGCTGGGCCGTCCTTCCAATTTAGCTGCTATGGTTTTCCATTTCGTTCCATGTTTCTTAATATCACGAATTAGTAGTAAATCTTCTTCATGACTCCAAGGTCGTAATCTATCCTTGGTATTCGGATCTAATACTTCCAAGTATCTCTTAGCACATTGATCATCGGTTCTGCCAGCTATTTCAGATGCTACTTTTTTCCAAGCTGCCCCATACCTTTTATAAGCATTTATCAATCGAGCATCTTCCTCAGCGGTCCATTTACCCTTACGTAATTGAGGATCCAAAGAATTACACCACCTTTTACGACAATCCTTGGGTTTTCTTTGTTCAGATAAATTGGACGCTATCTCATCCCATCTCATGGTGTCTGCATCACGTACATCTGGGTACATGGCTTGAATCACCAGGACCAAAATTGCATCTTCTTCTTTAGTCCATGGTCTTCTCGAGCCCCTTCTAAATGTCTGAAACCCAAGCAGTTCAGTCACGGATAGCGGATCAATGGGTGTTAGAGTGCGCCTTTTACGTGATGTATCCTCTTGTCCTTGTAATACCTGGCCAGACGGTATATTCTGGTCCATTTCTTGACTTGGTTGAAGGTTTGTTAACATAAACGTTTATCACTCATGTGACAGATTTTGTGAGATGTGGGTGTGCACGTATGATTTTTTTTTTTAAATATTTTCTTTATTTTTTTTTTTCTTTGTTTATTATTATTTTGCATCAAGAAGGTTGCCATTGATTTAGAGATGAGATTTAAATTAATAATAATAAGCAGATCTAATTCATTTTTTGATGTTATTGTTGTTCATGTAGTTGTTTGAGTTTAATTTTTTTTTTTTCTGTTTTCTGTTTTCTGTTTTCTGTTTATTTTAAATTTGATTAAATCTTCAATTATCAGACAAGGCTTGAAAAAAAACATATTTATTTTATTTATTGTACACTTTGATATCTAATTTGATGGTTTTGAATCTCTTACCTTCTTGTTATCTATTAAACGAAGTAAGTTTCTTAAAAGCATAGAAATGGTGACCTTACCGATCAGAGGAACGTATAAACCGGCTCTTTGCTTGATATCATCGTTGAAGTTTTTAGCCAGCAGGAAATTTATCACAACTGTACCGTGCTTGACGTATTCGGTTGGGAATTTGTAGGTATCCAGGGGAACACCGGTAATAATGACGTCACATTGTGGAGCCAATTTTTCCACTGTAGAATCTTCAGGTTTCAAATCCACTACTTTGTGACGTTGTTGCAGTAAATCATCCCCACGAGTAAATTCTTGAGCATTATTAATATCTAAAGAATAAACAATTGCACCATCATTTGCAAGTAAAGCAGCCAATGGACGTCCAACGATTTCCGAACGATTCACAACCAATACTTTCTTACCATATAAACGATTACCATATCTTAATAGAGTGTTATAAACCCCTAAATATTCCAAAATTTTAACTATAGCAAGTGGAGTGCATGGAATAATCAGTTTCTGCTCATTATTTGGTGGGTCTAAAAATCTAACATTGTGATACAAATTTTGGTAATACATTAAATTGAGACCTTCAACGTCCTTTTCAGGCAGAATTAATTGTTGAAGATACTGATCTTGACGATCCCCGAAAACTGGGAAATAAACCATTATACCATGAACGTCCCCATCTTTATTTGCGCGAATAAGTTCAGCTTCAAGGTCATTTTTGTCAACGGCCCTTAACTCATATTTAAATCCAAGCAGTTCGCAAGTTTTACCTGTCCACAGAGCATACATTTTTGCAGATGGATCATCGTTAGCAAGGAACCCAACAAGAGTAGGAGTGAATCCAAGTTTTTTCACTCCATTGGTGACTTCTTCTTGATAAGGAGTTGCAATTGTAGATGCAAGAATAGTTCTACCGGCTGGTTTAGACATAATGTGTTGAACAAACAGTTAACGAATCGATAAAAAATTAAGATTACCTTAATGCAATATTAGATTAATAATTATATATCTATGGGAGATGAGGACCAGAGTCAATTCTATATACAGGATATTATTATCAGTATCTATCACCTAAAAATTATTTTAAATTGAAAACGTGTACCGTATAATTGCTAAATATATATATATATATATATATATATATGCTTATAAATATTTAAATATATATACATATATATGCTTGAGTGTATGTGTAAGTTCTTCGATTAAAATTATCAAATTGTTGCTCAAAATTCTCTATATTTATTGCCCCAAAACTGCCTTATTGGTTCTTAGATAGTATTTAATATTTGCTAATGTACAGGATATCAGAAGCAATTAATCGGATTTGCACCCAAAAAGGTCGCCATATAAGCAGCTCGGCATATTAGTCTAATTTGGTTCAGATTATGATTGAATGTTGTTTACTAATTATTGTAATATACATTAAAATTATATTTATTTATCGAAGATGTGCTGATGCATTCTTATATAAACTTTGCCATATAAATGCCTCCAGAAGCATCAATTCAACATCTTTTTCACCCCAATTCTGAGTTGGTGGATTTTGAAGAAATAAAATTATCTCTTGGAAATCTTTTTTCTTTAATTCGTCGGCAAATTTAACGAGAAATGCTGCACATACATAAACATGGAAACTATTAAATCCAAGAGGTGTTTCCAGCAAATAAGTATCCCACATTCTTACCGCTAATTGCATCAGTAGTTCTCTCATAAGTAAACAATTCATCCATCTAAAGGCAAATTGAAGAAACTGTACACCTTCTGATTCCAAATGTTGCAGAAGCTCTGGGTCTATTTTGGAAATAAGATCACTTAATGCTTGAACTTGACGAATGATTCCAGGTTGTTGAGGAATATAATTATCAGTGATGTTGTCTAATAATCTGGATAAGCACCAATACGTATCTGCTTCAATTGCTGTTAAGACATCTTGTGGTAAATCTTTTGGATCGAATTCAGTGACGTCTTTAATTTTTTCTATTTCAAATTGGTATGGGATGTTTTTCAAACCTGGGATAACCAATTCTGAATCTGGGGTTTTTATTTGCCATAGATAATGGTCCAAGAAAGTTTGGAAGAATGGAGTTGCTAAATCGTTTATCCCTTGTACATACCCTGAGGCTGGGTGTCTAATTGCCCATAAGTATAAGATTTTCCTAAGCAGTTGTTGAGTAGTTGATTTACCGTAAAGCGCAACCAGGGGATTTGTTCTTTTAACGTCAATATTAATTTGATGATACAATGGAGAACCTCCTGTAGTCAATGAGAAATCCACGTCTCTGATGGAATTTATAGCTTCAGCATACTCTTGTCTTTTCCGTACAAGAGTCGCCGATTGACGAGACTTTGTTGTTGGAAGGTATCCCAATAATAGCTGCCAAATAACAGCTCGAAGATCTTTAGGGACTCCATTCCATGCTACTTGTCGAAGATCTGATAAAGATATAGAAGGCGATTCAAGAACTGCTTTGAATTTTCGAATTTTGGAGTCAGAACCAGCGCCAGCGCTTGGTTTGGCGCCTGATTGATTGTTCTCTTTCAAAAGTTTGTTATTTTGAGGTGATGTATGAGACATAGATTTATTACTTAAATTATTATCCCCAAGTTTAACTGATGACTGAGATATGGGAGCTCCACTGCTAATAGTCAAATCAGGGTACAATGAGTCGATGAAAATCGGCGGGTTATTCCCAGAATGTTTATTTAAATCTTGACTTTGTTTATTATCATCAGTCTTTGGCTCTTCATCTATATCAGCATCCCAATCATCATCTAAATCAGCATATTTTTGAGAAATGGTTCTTCGTGCATTATTCGGACGATCACGATGAATTGAATCAGATACACTACGCTGAAGAAATGAGTGTGGGCTTGGATTTTTATCCAACAGGGTTCTCGACCCAGAACCTAATGATCCATATATATTGGTGTTAACTTTTTCTGGGTCCTCTTTACGTGTTAATGAAAGGTTTTTAAGGAACAGAGAAAGATTCTTACCTTTGCCACCATTTTCACCAAATATGAATTCATTTTTAGATGAAGACGATAAAGAATACACCTGGGACATTTCCTTGCTTTTCTTTCCCATGATCTGTTCTGATGAAAAAAGGAATATGAATTGTTTCGAAGCTGAAAAGGTGAGTAGTCGTATAGATTGAAATCAGTGCGTATATACTCTCGCATGCAGTGCAATAGTAGCAATCAGATCCAGGTGAACAATTTCTCTTTTTTTTTTTTTTTTTTTTTTTTTTTTTTTTTTTTTTTTTTTTTTTTTTTTTTTTTTTTTTTTTTTTTTTTTTTTTTTTTTTTTTTTTTTTCCTACTGTTAAACTAGCATTCAACTATTTTCTGCATCTTTAAATGTAAACACTTACCAAGAAATAATTCAAGAGAAAATTAACTTTTATTCATTGTTGTACTTGAGGAGTGTATTTGAGTGAAGTTTAAACTTTCTCTGGTCTTTTAAAAGTTATGTGTTGGCAAATGTTGTTGTTTCGAGGGTTTTTGTTAATTCTTTAAGATATTCAAAGATTTAAATTATTGGATGTTAGAAGATGGTTGCATCAACAAGATTTTTTTTTTTCCTTTATTTTTTTTTTTCTTTAGTTCTATTTTTCTTTACTTTTATATTTTTTGAATTTTCTTATATTCTTTAATTATTATATTTATTTTTTAATTTTCTTAAATTCTTTGTGAGATGCCTCAATGGAAACATTCTATATGGAAATTATTGTATACTTAGTATGCTGTGTATAGATACAACACCCATATAAAGTAGCGTAGATATTTAGAAACTTATTTTGGTATTAGTTGGTACTGATATTTTTGTATTCATACTTTCTTGTCATTTTAATCCACTTTAATTTAATCCTCAACTTATGCAACCAGGAATAATTCTACTTCTAGTGTCAGCCGCATTTGGCATAATTTCAGTCACTATATCGTGGCTTTTAGCAGCGAGAAGAAAAAAGCAAACTGAGGAATCTCACAGTTCCTCCAACTATATGATCCGCCGTGGATCAAATATTAATCAGTTAAATACAAGAAATTTTTTCATTGCAGGTATTATTCCAACAAATAATATTCCCATATTGCAACCCATTTCTCATCAAAATTTCGAAGAATCTTTACCAGTATACTCCCCGCGAGAGCCACCTCCAGCTTATCATGGAACCCGATAATTTGAACTAGGAAAGATCATGAATCTAAGAAATTTAAATAGAAAAATCTGAAACACAAAAAAAATTGAAGCTGCTTTTTCAGAAAAAGATTGATTAAACATATTGTAAGTTAATACTACTACAAATAAATTACTTTTTAACTACTTAGTATTCTCTATTTATTGAGGTGGAATTTCTCCCTTAATTGCAACTGCACCTGGCTTCATTTCTCTAGCGGAAACGTGTAAAGCGCCATTTTGGATAATGTTAACAATGACTTCAAGTTGAGAGTTTGGCTTCAAATCTTTAAGAGCAACTTCAGCAAGTAATTGGCCAGGCTTGTAAACAACTTCACGACGAACTTCAGGCTCTTCGTCAGAGTATTCTTCATCGGAATCATCAGAAGCTTGTTCTTGTTCAATAACAGTTTCCTTGATTTCTCTTTCACCTTCATAAAGTTCAACGACAACGTTTGAAGCTTCACCATTTGAGACTTCAATAGACTTTTTAATTGGGTAGGCGGTTTCAGCAACCAAAATCGGCACAAATTCACCATTGGCATCTTTTAAACCGATTGGTTTTTTAAGATGTTGAGTATTGATGACAATTGGTTGCAACAGTTCATTGATTTCTTCTTCATCGAACAGTTCGATGAGTTGGGCTTGAAGGGCAGCACCACGGCAAATAAGTTCAGATGGATCAATAGATTTACCCAAAGATGGAGCAACAACAACAGTAGATTCTGGGAAGATGAATTGAACGTTAGAAGCTAACTTTGGAGTTTGAGCGGAACCACCAACTAAAAGAACTTCATTGATATCTTCAACGTCTAACCCAGCCTTCTTAGCTGCGGATTCAACAAAAGCAGTCATTTTAGAGAGAGGATCACGGGCAGCTAACTCGTATCTAAGTCTATTGATGTTGGAATGGAAATCAAAACCCTCAGCTAAAGATTCAATGGAACAAGTGGAAGATTGAACGTTTGATAAAGTCTTCTTAACAACGATCAGTTCAGCCTTAAGTTTAGCAAGAGAACGAGCAGTCTTGCGTGGGTCAGCCTTGTATTTCTTTTCGAATTCCTTAGCAAAATGTTCCATTAAAGCTGCATCCAATTGATCACCACCAAATCTTTCATGGGCAGTAGCTAAAATGGTCATAATACCACCTCTGACGGCAATTACAGCGGCATCCAGACGAATACCACCAAAATCAGCAACAATGTAAATCTTGTCTTGTAATAAGAGTTCTCTATCAGTGGATAAATGAGCTAAAAGAGCGGCAGATGGTTCATTAATCAATTGTAAAACTTTTAAGTTGGCTTCACCTGCAACTTTAGTAAGAGCTTCTTTTTGCTTAGCAGTAAAATCAGTTGGAACAGTGATAACAACACCTTCCACTTTAGTACCCATGTAATCTTCAGCAGCAAGCTTTAATTGTAAAAGATGTCTCTTGGTAATTTCTTCAACAGAGAGAATTTGGTCTTGAACTTTGTAACCTGGTGCACCATTTTCAGTAGCAATAAGTTTGGCAGAAGTTTCATCACCAGCGGCATTGATTTCATCAAAATTTTTACCAATATGATCTCTAAAGTTGGTAACAGTACTAGCAGGGTTACGAATCAATTGAGCCTTAGCTTGAGCTCCGTGGTATTCATCTTCACCAACGTAAGAAAGAACGGATGGAATAGCACGGTCACCATCTGGGTTTGCTATGACATCAATCTTACCATCCTGGTTGGCGACGGCGATTGAAGAGGATGTATTTCCGAATGCAATACCGATTACTGACATTATGAGTCGAAAAGGTAGGTTTGTAGAATGAAAAAAAATGGATGAGATGGTCGTGTAGAATTTACCACATTGATATCAAGATGAGTGGGAATAGTTCTACCCAATTCCATATGCAGTGCCGTATTTTACATGAGCCACATCTTGAAAATATTTATTAGAACTTAGCTATATTAAAACTTTAAGACAACGTAATTCAGGCTAGTCAATTTTGTTTATATGTTTATCGTTATATTTATGAATATGCATGAATCTAATCAAGATCTACAATAGTTTTAAACTATTCTATTGAAATTAAAATGTGAAACTTGGTAAATTATTTGGTCATTCTACGATTTTATATATATATAGGCCAGATCGTGATAGTAAACTTTATATTCAAGTTGTAAAATTGAACTGTACATTGGTAGATTAGCGTATAGTTTTTAACAAAATCGATTGTTTCTATTTAACTTTTTTTCTACTGTATGGATCTTTTTTTATTGATTTTATTATTTTTACAGAAAAAGAAAATAAAGGCAGCGAAAATGAATCAAACAGGTAGCTCTATATCGCTTAATTCTAGTTTAAAAAAATTAAATTGATAAACATTCATAATCATTTCTTAATTTCTATGAAATGTTATGTTTCGAATTAAACTGGATTGTGTTTATTATTATTATTATTATTTTAGTTTTTTTAGTTGCAAAACTGATATTCCTATTAGACTAATTTTTTCTTTTTCTTTTTATTTCTTTTTTCAATATATAAATTTATTTGTCTTCTTACTTACTGCGTCTTCCATTTCATCCTGGTTAGTAATCGCAAAAAAAAAACTCTGCTTCTCACCAAGCTATCTCCGTACCGTCGAAATTGAGAAATTTACTGTTTTGGGACCTAGAAATATTCTCAGTGAAATCAATTAAATTCTTCGCGGCTTGCTCTGGACTTATTAATGCAAATGCTAACTCTTTAGATAATTCAGGTCCCAAATGATCCATAGTTCGTTTGACATGATCATTATTCACTAAGCCTGGATTTAATGCCACTATAGTAAAGTCTTCATCATCTAACTCTACACTTAATTGCTTGATAGTAAAATTAAGACCTGCTTTTGATTGTCCATAGGCTGAATTGTAGATTGGAATAAATGAACCTATGGATGCTTCAGCGGAAGATATGAACACAACTTTTCTTGTGCTTCTTTTTAGTAATAGTGGGTATAATGCTTTGAATAAATAAATGGGACCTAGGGCATTTGTTTTATAGTGATCTAACCATGTATCTCGAGGTGTATCCATTACTCTATGGCATGATTGACCGATTCCTGCGTTAGAAATGAAAATATCAATGCCGTCTTTCGCCTTTTCGGCTATTTCAATGGTAAATTTTTCTATACTTTCTTCATTCAACATATCGAGAGTAAAAACTTCGATATTACCGTACTCTTCCACTATTTTTAAAAGTTCAACCGATTTTCCTTTGTCCCTACAAGTTGTGAAAATTTGGTTGCGAGGGTTTTCAGCTAATAGTTTGACCACTTGTAAGCCAATTCCTCGATTTCCTCCTGAAATGAAATATCTATTCATCATACTGATTTCAACTTTTTAGACTTCTCATCTATATATTAATATAGTACTAAATTTGTAGGTCAAGAAGAACGTTTAGAATTAGGATTTCTTTTCTTTTTTTTCGAATTCTATTTTATTAATTCGCAACACATAAGCAACCAATTATGCCAATCGGGCAAAACCACAATGGAAGAAATTAGCACATTCTACATTGGAAAATGGCATAGAATTATTATAATTTTTGAGCCAGAACTCGGATATAGGCGAGTCTTGAGAATTAAGAATACCTGCCAAAACAACCAATTTTAAAGTATTAGGTGGAAAAGAAATATAAATTAAGATTTTTTTTTCCTTTTTTTTTTATTTTTTTATTTTTTTATTTTTTTTTGAGTTGAGTTGAGCTTGAGTTTGATATAAAGTATCACGCTTATTGTTTCTTTTATGAATTTCCATAGTAGTTTCTTTTCATAATCACAAAATAGTCGTGGCTTATATGTCTGTTAATTTTTTCACTAGTGCATGTACAACCTTTTAATTTCCCATTAACTTATTAGTTTATTTACTCAATGTAATGCAATAGTTCAACATTATTTTTTGCTTCTATTGAAATAATTCTCGCATTTTCTCTCATGAACAATAATCTCCACAAAACTACCCCAGAGGACATTAATTAAATAGTTTATAAATAACCTTTATGGGGTGGATTGTAAAACAACAGTACCTTCTTTTAAAATTTTAAGCAAAATAATCATTAGCTCATCTCAACAAAATTTGGAGTTTTTTTCTTAAATACTTTAAAGTCCTACTGCCCACTGTGAATCCCATTTAATGGATCACTAGCGATTAATTTTTTTTTTTTTTTTAATTCTTTGAGCTCATTGGTCCAACTGTTGTTAGAACCTATGTATGCCTATATCTAGTTAAATTACCATTGTTTCTGAATTAAGAAATGATTCATGTTGCCTAGTAGTACTTTTCTTTTCAAAAAAACAAAAAAAACAAAAATACTAAGCTGCGCCAATAAAATTGGGTATATCACTAGTGTTTTTTTTTGCAACCACACCTTTATAATTATTAAATGCTTTGATGCTATTTCATTTTATCGTAATAAAACTTCAACAAAATAGACCTTTTGCAAACAAAATTAGTCTTTTTAGTTATATTCTAAATATCATCATCTAAGTAAATATGTTGAGTATCTTTAAGGGCACAAAAAAAATATACTCTAACTATTATTATCAGATCTTATTCCTCCGAAATTTGGAGAGTAGGCACTTAAAACTAAGAGGTGAAGATTCTATGTGAATTCATTTAATATTTAAGTTCCATATATTATTTTTTATACATGGGGCATGAAATGTTCAAATTTTAAATTGCAAAAAAATAAAAAAATGCGCAAACCCGGAATCGAACCGGGGGCCCAACGATGGCAACGTTGGATTTTACCACTAAACCATTTGCGCTTGAAAGTAAGCTCCGCGACGGGGAATTGAACCCCGGTCTACCACGCGACAAGCGGTAATTCTAGCCACTAAACTATCACGGACTTCTTGTTTATTAAAGAAAAAAGATAAAATCATCACTTTTATATATTTAATTAGGTAGATTTCCATTCAAGTTTATTCAATTTTTTTTTTTTTTTTTCATTCTCTACAGTACAGATTTTATTGTTTAACCAAAGTACTATAGTACTATTATTGAAGCACTTAGTGTAAATGTCTTCAAACTTGTACTTGTTAAATACTAGAAGTTAACGAATATTCCAATACTTTGTTTAAAAAGACAAACAAAATTCAGTTAACAGAAAATTATATAATATTCTTTCTATCTCCATAACTTAACACATTTTTATTACCACACAATTAATCTATTAGTGGCGTGGATTTTATAAAGTGTTTGCATGTTTGCAGAGTTACTTTGAAAATTCTTGAAAATCGTCCGTTTTAGTTTCAAGACATGTAACAGCTAAGATTTTACAAGAACTTTACGACAACTTGATGCCTTTTTAATTGCAAAGCTTAAAAAAAAAAAAATGATCGTTAGAAGCCTATTTGTATAAGTTTACAAAAAAACATTATAAGTCAGATAGAAAAATTCTGAAATCAGGAACGTCTTCTTGCCCTGTTCAGGTCCCCCTTTCTTTTTTTTCATTTATTTTTGTTCATTTGTAGGGTAGTCTTATGAAAAGTAGATACATTAGTTTTTCAAAAAAGTATTTTATGCCTTAGGGAAATCCCGGAACAAATTCAACTCTAGGTTTAAAAAGAAAATTAGAGTGTTAAAAAGAGCAGCTCAAACTGACAATACTACCCCAAAACCCCGCATCTGCTTCTAATATTTTCATATGTAGAGTTACAATAGATCTCATAAATACAAATTCTCTACGCATAACACAGTTCAATTACACTTAATTTACTTCTATGTGCACACCAATTTGTTTGTTCCCAATATTTTTTCTCTCCTCTTCTTTGTTTGCTGTTAATATTGTAAAATTCTAATCAGTTTGTAGACCCGGTATGGCTCAAGCTCAAGCGGAAACAGACAACCAAGTATTCAATTTTGCTGAATATGATAGAAAGAAGGGATGGTCTCGGAAAGTAGAGAAATTTTTAGGGCCAGTATCTCTTATCTTTATTATCATAGGGCTTATAATAGTGCTCGATAGTAAATGGAAATTGTTTAGCAAGAGTAAACACGACCAATTGTACATCAAATTGTATACTCATAATATTAGGAATGATAATCCATATCCAGTCCCGGGAGAGAGAAGATGGGAAGAGAGGAAAGAAGAAATTGCCAAGTCAGTCAAGTTTAATGGGGAAATGCCTGGTGCATTAACGGTGGTGGGTATGCAAGAAGTATTGTTCAATCAAGTGGAGGATATATTGTATCAATTAAATAATGGGACAGAAAATGGTGATTGGACATATTATGGGGTAGGTAGAGAAGATGGCAAACAGAAGGGTGAATTTGCGCCAATTTTTTTCAAGAAACTGCAATGGCAGTTAATTGAAAGTAGAACTTTTTGGTTATCTGAAACCCCAGATATTCCAAGTGTAGGTTGGGATGATGCATTAGAGAGAATTGTTACAATGGTAACTCTTAAACATAAAGAGTACTGTGTTAATTTTTTCAACACTCATTTTGATCATGTTGGGGTTATTGGACGTAAAGAGCTGGCAGTACTTATTGCCAATAGAATGGAAAATTATAACGTTTATCCGTCGTTCCTTACAGGGGACTTTAATTCTGAACCTGATAGTGCCCCATATCGTTACCTAATTGAACGGGGCTTTAAAGATAGCCGCACGCTTACCCCGGAGGATCTCAAATATGGTTACGATTCTACTTACACTCTGTTCGATTATGAAAATGAAGCAACTTCTATCATTGACTACATATGGGCGCCATCTTATGCAGGAGTTGTGGGGGACAATAAGAATAATTTTGGTTCTGATTATAAAATTAAAATTCATAATTACGGTGTACTTCATTCTCATTTTGGATTCTATATGAGTGATCATCGACCTGTTACTGCTCTCTATTCTATAGAGAAATGAATTTATTGTTAGTCAAACAGGAGTTAGTTGATAATTAAAGTCATAACATTAGTATTAAAAAAACACAAAAAACAAATGAAAAACGCGAAATGAAAAAAAAAGTTGATGAAAGTTTTGCTGGTGCATATATTCTTAAAAGTTTAAAAGTATAAAACTCTAAAACTTTTAAAGTTTTTATAAGGCAAATTTAAAATGTAACCAATTAAAAGAAATAAATTATATAATTTAAAAAAAAGAAAAATACTTTCATAATACTCTCACAATACAATTTTTATTTATATATTTTATGGTTTTATAAATTAAAGAGGGGAAAAAGTAATTGTTTTGGAATTTTGGGATTTTGGGATTTTGGGATTTTGTGAGAACTTTTTTACATTTTTAAAGTGACACTTAGTGTCATTTTGACTCACCGAATATTTAGAGTTTAGCCACATAAAATTTTTTTCATAAGTTTTTCCATAAGTATTTTTAGATTATTGAAAGTTCAAACTATCCAATTCTTTTATACTTAATTTCAATATATCCAATTTACCTTTTATTTATACAGCTTATCTATATTCTAAACTTTTAAGTTTTTTTCCAATTGTTAATTCAATTGATAAGACGGATTTTTTTCGTCCAATAAGCACAAGCTAGAAACTCGTCAGTTCGGACTATTTTCTATGAATTCCGCATTCCGATTGTATATGTGGGGCTGATGTGGGGGTTTATTTCCAATTACGTTTGAAAAATAAGTAGTGCGTCACCAAAGCTTATCAAGTGAGGCTAAAACCAAAGACGCACCACTGACAGCGCCTAACCCCAATGTAAGGTCTTTGTAGCACAACAAAAAAAATATTTATAAGGAATATTCATGCATGATCTTCCCCACTATCTTTCGAGTTCAATTTACTTCAAATACGCTTCAAATCCCTCACAACTATAACTAATATCTACGTTTATCAACTTATCTACTTTAATATTATATATCATTTGAAGCAATTATGACTGGTCATAGTATTGCTGATGATAACCTCTCGATTACTTCTGAATTACTCAAAAATCACAATAAAAATGTGGTAAGACCTCCAAAGTTCACATCAGCTGCGATTGGGAAATATGTGAAAACTCGATTTTCGTCTCTTTTCGTCCCCAAGGAAGAACTTAAGCAATACAGTTATACAGAAATATTTAATCCTTTCAAACCTTTAACTGAGCTTACATGGCGTCATTGGCAATTTTTCCTTATTGGATTTTGTGGTTGGACTTGGGATGCTTTTGATTTTTTTGCCGTTTCCCTTAATGTTTCCAGAATTGCGGAATCTTTAAATTCCAGTGTTAAAGATGTCACTTGGGGGATTACTTTAGTTCTTATGCTTCGTTCCGTAGGAGCTATTATTTTCGGATATTGGGGTGATAAAAAGGGTAGAAAATGGCCATATATTGCAAATATGGGTCTTTTAGTTGTTTTACAAATCGGTTTAGGTTTTGTTAAAACTTATAAGCAATTCTTAGCTGTTAGAGCTCTTTTCGGTATTGCTATGGGTGGTATGTTTGGTAATTGTGCAGCTTGTGCTCTTGATGATTGTCCTGAAAGTGCTAGAGGAATTGTTTCTGGTATGTTTCAAGAAGGTTACGCTTTGGGTTATCTTTTAGTGGTCGTTTTCCAACGGGCTATAACTGACACTACTGGAAAATGGGAAAACTTATTTTTCTTTTCTGCTGGTCCACCAGTGATTTTTATAGTTTGGAGAGCATTTATGCCTGAAACTGATGCTTACCTTAAGGCAGAAGCACGTAGAAATCAAGAAAAGGAATTTGCCTTGGCTAATATGAAAGAAGGTGAACAGCCAAATAAATTTAAGGTTTTATTTAAACTTTCAGCTGGTGCAAAAGGTGCATTGAAGCAGTATTGGCTTCTTATGATCTATTGTGTCTTGTTAATGTCAGGTTTTAATTTCATGTCTCATGGTCTGCAAGATCTTTATCCAACTCTTTTAACTAAACAATTGCATTACGGTGCAGATGCTTCAACTGTGACCAACACTGTTGCTAATTTGGGTGCTATTGTAGGAGGTATGGTATTTGGTCATTTATCCACTTTTATTGGAAGAAGATTGGCGATTATCATTGCATGTGTTATAGGAGGTGCTATGATTTATCCTTGGGCTTTCGTTCGTAACTCCGGTATTAACGCAGGTGTCTTCTTTTTACAATTTGGTGTTCAAGGTGCTTGGGGTGTGATTCCAATTCATTTATCTGAATTATCTCCACCAGAATATCGTTCTTTCGTTTCAGGTCTTGCATATCAATTGGGTAACTTATGTCTGAGTGCCTCGTCTACTATTGAATCAACTATTGGGGAAAGATTTCCTCTTCCTGAATTAGGGAAAGACGTTTACGATTACGCAAAAGTGATGTCTATCTTCATGGGATGCGTCTTTGCTTTTGTTATTATTATTACTTTTGTTGGTCCTGAATACCGTAATGCCTGCTTGGACGTCTCACGTGATGACCATATCGATTTGGAAGATGATAAGGCAGATCTGCTTGAATCTTATGATAATGAAAACTATGTATCGGATAAACCAGCAGTTGTGCATACTGAAAAAGTCTCTGATACTGTTTAATTAATGTTATTTTTCAAAAAGAAATATAATAGTTTATTAGTTACAGAATCCTCGTAATCTTGTAATATACAAAAGTTTGGATTTTTTTTTATATTATTTGCAAGTATTTTAATATATGTATAGATCTATAACATAAAAGAATTGGTTTATCTTTTTTTAAGTTCAGAGTTACTTTTAGTTTGAATACCTGAAGTTGTAACATTAGTTTCACTAGTTTCAGGTTGAAGAGAAGAAATCTTCTTTGATTTTATGATTTCTTGCCTAGGTACCGGTTCTTGATTGAAAAGCCCTCCACTTAAAATGAATATAAGCACCGATAATATCCCAAAGGCAAATGTGAATAAAAATACAAATGCAATGCAATACAATGCGAATTCAATTGGATAAGTTGTAATTGTTTCAAGTGGGTTAGATAAAAATCCGTTATATATATCAAATGCCTGGTTGGTTTTGTTATAAAAAAAATCTTTCAAATCAGTTAAATGGTCTGAAGATTGAGCTTCAAGTAATTCATCAAATGAAGGTGGTGGTGGGCCAGGTTCAAGTTTTGCTCTTGGATGATTTTCCTCCATATCCTCATATTCAATGTTGAGTTTGGGTTCAAACGTTGAGTTCCCGATAATTTCAGCTTCATTCACACTGTGACCCAAATATATATTATCGAAAAGGATGTTATCATCCATCCCCCATAATTCAAAGCCAATACCATTGATTAAATTGAAATTTGCCGGATTTTCATCTTCATAATAATTAGGATTCTCGATTAAAGGTGGTATCCATTTACCTTTATAGTTTGGATTCTCGATAAGAGGTCTTTGCCAAACTTTATAGTCTTTATTGGGTATGTGAGGGTGGTTCCAAGGACCACATTTCCCATCTAAGCATTTGGGGTTTGGTACAAGGGGAGGTTCCCATTCCCCATCTTCTTCGACATCCCATTCTTCAGGAATTGAAGCTTCAGGATCCGGGATAAATAATGGAGCAGTTTCATCCCAATCCTCAGGTTTAGAAATATTTGGATCTGGAATGGTAGGTGACCCATGTTTTTCAACAAAGCTTGTAGGCGGTTCAGTGACTTCTGGATCTGGAATGTACTCTCTATCATCCCAGTCATCAGGCATTTCAGCAGAAATATCTAAAATGAATTTTGGTGGATTTAGTGGAGGATCAAATTCATTATCATCGTGTAAATTACCCAGACGAGCACATTTACCATTGATTCTAATTTGGAAATCTCCATCTTGATGCAATATAAGTGTATACAAAGTTGATAATTGATTCGAACGAGCCAATGGGGGTCTAAGCAATTTTTTCTCTTCAATATATCCAGTGATGGGGCTTTGTCTACGGAAAATGAAGTGTACTTGGCTGTTTTCTCCACATTGATCAGGACCAAACATCACTTCATATGGCGACTCATCTGAAAATTCATTTTCGAGTGATCCCAGAAGCAATTTTATATAGGCACCACTACAAATAAGCTCATTTTGAGGTTTTACCTCGTATTGTAAAACCAATGACTTGTTAGTGTTGTCAAAAGGTGTTTCCAATTTTTTGGATATAGCGTGGTGGCGAGCAACACCAGTTTTCAATAATCCTTTGTCACCAACAAATCCAGGATATGTCACTGGTTCAGCAAGCATCCATTCTCCATCATACTCACTTCCGTCACTCTTGGAACTTTTAGATACAAACCAGCCTGCTTGTGAAAGATCTTCATAATCAAATTGCTCTAGAAATGAATCGTTCAGTAGTTTCAGGGTATCAAAGCAAGTGTATTGATCATGGTGCACGGCCAAGCAATACTTTGTTAATAAGGTGAATAAAATAGACTTTAAAAGCTTTTTTTGCATTTAAATTAATGGATTATAATTTGATTTGATCTAATTAATTTTCTATGTATTTAATTTATTTTTACAAAAAAACTTACAAATTATAATAATTCAATAACAACAATATTTTGTTTAGTGAGAATATTCTCTCTTGGTTTTTTATTTTTCTATATTACTTCATTTGCAGAAAAAAAATGGTTTAATCTATGCACGCCTGACCCTTATCTACGCTTCAGCTTCTTCAAGAAGAGAGAATTTGTTAATAACTTTTGGTTCATTTTTCTTGTCCTCATTCACTTCATCAAAGAATTGCTTGACATACTCGTCTTCCTCTTGCTTTTCTAACTGTTTACTGGTTGGTTTTTCATCTTCACCTTCCTTAAGATTGATAGTCTTATTGATTTGATCCCAACCTGCTTTTCTAGCATTCTGCACAAAACGAGCACGGGCAATACTTTGTTCAATCTTAGTCCCCAACACACCAGCAAGTTTATCTGATCTTTCCAATTTGGATCTGGAAGTTGAGGTTTTCTTTTTCGCAACTTTAGTAGCCGATTTTCGTTCCATAATTTTCTCTAAAAGATTTTCATTTTTAATGGTTGTACGGATAATAGAAGATTTAACGTCATCGTTGACTTTTGGGATTGTAGCTAAATCTTTAGCTTCACCTGTTTCTTCAAGGTACCCTCGACGAGCAGCACGACTTCTTTTGGAAACTATGTTTAGTATATGTTTGTGTATGGAAAGGAGCGAACCTTGTAATTAAAGTATACTTACTCTTCTTAGCCATCTTGAAATGTTTAATATATATGCGATGAGATGAATGAAAATCAAGACCCCCACAGAGAATGGCAGTGGAAAATTATAATTAAAATAATACAAAATTGAAATTGAAAAAAAAAAATTGAATTAATTTATAATTAAAATAATACAAAATAATACAAAATAATACAAAGTTGAATAAAGCATATAATTAATATTAAATTGAAATAAAAAAAAATGAAATAACATGAAATAAAATAAAATAAAATAAAATTGAAATAAAAAAAATGAATTAAAAAAAACAATTATATAATCATGTATGAGCTAGTTTTTTAAATTTAAATTAAATTTGTCTTTATATACAAGAAGATCAACTATATATCTTCGCATTCCGCGCAGAACTGAAACACCTTTCAAACCCCACTAATTTTACATCTTGGTCTCAACTCAATTTACAAACATGAATACTAAAACATCCCAGCTTGAAGAAATTTCTACTATAAGCTTTTCCAGAAATATCGACAGAGAAGATGCCGTATGTCACGTTTATGAGAATAGCAACATAGCCGTTCTGTATACAATGAGCCCCCCATACATAGAGTGGTGCCTTTGACGTTGCAAATTCTTTTGACAAAATCAATACATTTCACACCCCAAATTCTTTATCTCATATAGCAAAATCCAAAATATTCACTATTACATGGGGCGACGAAGAAATATCCGGATTTCTAGGTGAAAATGGAGGTATAGTTCACTTCATCTTGGATAATTTCAAGACTCATGATACAATTTGGAAGACTATTTGGGAAGCCCTTGCAGAATTGGCAACCATATTAGGAGCAGAGTCGGCAGTTTTTATTATAAGAAGGGAACTTTCTTACATGAAAATATGCAAATCTATTAGCCAATCTCTACCAGCGACTTTAATTCATCCTAGCTCCTTTAATCTTTGCGATTACCGCTGGTTGGTAATGATTACTGAGTTATAAATTCCGTTCATAGTAATAAAAAATATAAATAGCTCACCTACTAGCGAATAAATGAAACAGATAGTTTGATATTATATATATATATATATATATATATATATATATATATATTCTTCTACCTCCTGTTTGCCAAGAATTAATACCTCAGTATCTATCTGAATGGTTTAATTAAATTGGTACATCACAGTCTATCATATCCCTCTCAATGTAGAACATTTAACATTAGAAAATAGATAAACTAAATTAGTGAAACAAACTCCTTCTCTTTATTACTAAAAAAAAAGGGCATAAATACCAGTACCAAACAAAATAACAAAACCAAAACCAAAAAAGAAAAAAAAATAAAATAAAAGTAAAACAGGTACCTGCACCATATATAGTTTATCAAGTAATTAAGTCAATATCATGGACAATCATGCAGTGAAGGTGGGGTTTTATGACCCTTTTAATAGCTTTACAAACGTTAAAGCTTTGATAGAACATAAATTGCCCCTAAATAATCTTTATTGGCGTGTTGAAAATTCAAAACTGCAGAAATCTATACCAGTGCTTCCTATTAAAACTGTTGAAGAAGTACCAAAGAAAACGCTGGAGAAAGTATATTTACATTTAGCTGTGATTCAATGTTCATCGATCGATACATACAGAGCACAAGTACGACCACTTCTTAAGGAATGGCTAAGATTAGTGGTACAGGATGACGATGTAGAATGGATGATAGTTCAATTCGTGCCTAAAAATACCAAAGATCATCATCTGAATTTAATAAAGCTTCTGATCCTCGACAAACTTAACGTTGATTTCGGGATGGATGGAAAAGAATTACCCAACGAATTGGTTAATAGGAAGCCATCTCGTATCCTTAAATTAAAAGAACATTACGATGATCCTACTAAGAAGCTGGAAGCCATAAATGAATTTATAACTCTCATAAAGGAAAATTTACTTTTGTCGTTTACTACAAGGTACAATAAATATGCACAAGGATCTAGTAAATACGATCAATTGAGTTTGGCTGAATTATTCAAGGATATGCAATTATTTGAAGATTCTTTGAAAATATATTCTCGTCTCTCTCAAGACGCAAATAACTCTGCCCCACTTAAATTTAGCATTCCGGATAACCTTGAAGGATATAGACTTGATAATTCATTCCAATTGTCATTGCAAAATGCTCTTGATGATACCTTCCAATTAAAGTCCGTTCTTTTTCTTCAACAAGCCCAATTACTTATATCACTTGCAAATCTGGCTAATGCGCCTACACTTGTTGCACAACATCTTGCAACTCTCTATCAAAAATTATTGATATTCTTACATGATATTATTTCCAAAGTCCCAGGACAGAAAGTTCATGAATGGGCATACGTAGTGTCCGAAAATTATTTGGAATTACCTATAAATATGAAAAATGATCAAATGGCTGAAGTTTTGGAATACAGAGGAGAGTTGAGACTTTTCCAAAGGTCCCAATTATTGAAACTTGGGAGCTTGTCGTACAAGTATAATATATATGGTTCTCATGCAATTTTGGAAGAAATTTCCTTTGATAATATTAGTTTGGAAGATGATGATTCAACAATTTCCACAGAATTTCATCCAATCACATATAAAGGTTTATCTAAGATTCTTGCTTCAGAAGAGTCCTTCTATGATAAATTTCAAGAAATAACTGAATTGACTATAAGAGATTTCCGTTTATCGCCAAGACAGAATTCAATTGATGTTTTAAGTATCGATATTGCCTTAGTACAATTTCATAGGAAACATTATAAAGAAGCTCTTGATATTCTTGGAAACTCTTTTGATTTTTTCATCAATAATGGTTGGAATTTTATGGGTGGCATGCTCTTGGATGCATACATCTCGTGTCTTGAAAAAGTTGCTGAAATTCCTGATTATCCTTTGATGATACAAATGTGCTTGAAATTATTAGGAAATTTGAAAAATGGTCATGGTATTAACAATTATGGAGTATTGAAAACTGGCGAAAATATTCCTAGATTATTCAAGAAAATTTATGAATACAGCAACTACTTAACCAAAATTGTGGAGTCCGATTTATCAAACATTTTTATCATTGAAGTCATTCCCTACATTCAAGTGGATTGTAATATACTTAGGGACGAATATTATATTGAATTAAAACTTCAAAGTTTATTTGCTGTTGATATCCCAATTGAAAAAATTGAACTTGAAATTCAAAAGAATAACTCTACTATAGTATTCCATCACGAGAATATTACCATAAATAAAGAGGGGAAGGAAACGACAATACGCTTGATATCACGTTCTTTTGAATATGGGTTTTTCGACCTAGTAAAATTATCAATTAGTCTCAATGAAAATTTGAAGCTTGTTAAAAGATTCGAATCAAATATCAATTCAAATAATTCAGATTCATTAGAAAACATCGAAGATTCTTACTCAAGTGTTTTGATAACAAAAAATCAAATTGATATTGATAATGAGAAAACTAGTTGTTCTCTTTTATTTTGCCAAAAAAAGAACAAATTATGGATGGAGTTTGTTAATCCGTTGAACATTAATTTGCAAGTAAACACTTTGGTGCTTAGAATTCATTGCGGATCATGCAACATAGAGAATCCTAGGGTATTTATAACGTCACAAACAAGTGGAGTTGTTATTTCGTTAAATGATATTGCCAACATGAATAATAATTGTAAAGTTCAAAATGATAGTCTGATTGGTTTCAGAAATTTAGATAAATTTGAGGACTTTGATTTACAGATCCCATTTACATATTTTGGAGACAATAAGATACTATCTTTAACTGCGGTGCTTTACTATGAAATAGATAATTCTCAATATAGCAATGTTATCAGAAATGAAATTGATACTTCTTTATCAATTTCAGTATCAGTGCAAGATATTTTCAAGCTTGATCATATTTTTTCTAACTTCCAAGTTGGAACTTCGAATTCCAAGAAACCGATTAAAATAATATCCACCGAATTGGAATGTGAACTGGATAAATATAATATTATTAAACCAATCGTGTCAGCGAATGACATCATAGCTTTTGGGGATCAACCAGCTTCATTTTTTTATAAGATTGAACCTTTACCCGATTATAAAATTTCTTATGATGATAAATTTGATTTGAAAATACGGTATCAAAATATTATCGATGATTTGCATATGAAATTTGAACAATTTATTCAAAGTAAACTTGAAAATGATCACTTAGATTATTACATTTTCTTCCTTAGATCTCAAATTTTCAGTAAAATTCAATTCGATATGAATTATTATTCACTTTATGGATCAGTTAAAATTCTTAATAATGAAGTTTGTTATATTATAGCAAATGAGGCGATTACCAAACATATTTTTGAACCAAAGCATCAGCAAATATTATTGGATATTTTGAAAAATATATTTCTTGAAACTTCTGCAATTGATCTTAATTCACAAAATTACAAGTCAACTGATACACGAAGCTTACATATTTCAGTTCCCATTCCAATATTAAGAGTTTTACAAGTTGTAAAGTTTACATATGAGAAAAAACCACAATTTTCTGTTGGTGAACCTATTGAAGTTAAGTTACATATTACACCTTCAATAAAATGGTGGGCTGCTCAGGATTCACAAGAAGATTCAACCCAAAAAATAAGTATTGAAGAATTCCAGGTCAATATACTTCCAGAAGAGAATTGGCTTATCAGTGGATTCAAGAAAACAAAATTTCATGTTGATTATAGCTCTGAACATCCACAAATCTTGGATCTCGATTTAATCATTATACCACTTAACGTAGGGAAACTTTTGCTTCCTAAAGTTGAAGTCAAACTGTTAACTGAAATAAAAGATGGCTCATCGATGGATGTAATCAACAAGAATGGATCCGAGTCTCTTTTGGTGGTACCTGAACTTGATAGCATTACATTTTCGTTTTGATAATAGCTTTATCTTGTTCCCTTTTTTTTATTTGTTCTTCTTCCCCCCTCATCCTTTTCTGTATAAATAGGTAGACTTAACTTATTTTTGGAAATTTAATGACTACAAGTTATTTTAAAGTGATAATAAATAATATATCTAAATCTATATAAAGACTTTATTACCATGTATTTTTAATATGCTAAGTATGCTATTCGATTAATGCTTTGAATTCATTTTGTGATCACCGTATGATAGTGTATCATATTAGAGCCTTGCTTTTGTTGTCCGCCAGATGGGGGGCTTGAATACTCGTACCTATAGCCCAACAAGAATTCCAATGTCTTACTAACGTAATCACCATTGGATTCCAATTGTTTTGGTTTTTTACTTAAAAGTAATTGCGACGTATTCATTACATTGAAAAGCAGAATGTTGCCAGCCTTAACAAATGTACCTCCATAATTATATAACTTTATCATCTTAATATTATTATTATTATCTTTATCACTTTTCAAAAGTGCCAATTCTTCTGTATCAATAGTTTCGTATGCCTGCTCGTAATTCTTTAGCCTTTGTTGGAAATCATTATAAGCTTCAGTTTGAGCGGCATCAAGACTTGTAATCATCCCCCCTTTGATATCAGTGGAGTCATAAGAGGTTTTATTGCATGGATTATCGTTATAATCCGGTGATAAGGTTAACTTCAGAATAATATTGTTTTCTATAATATGTTGATCATCCACAATATTTTCCAAGAAAAGGATATCTGTGTCTTGATAATTATATACAGCATCAAAATTATTGATTGTGTTTAAAAGAGAAGCCCTTCTAGTTTTGGTTGAATTAGTAGCATCAAATATACCTACTCTATCATCACCTGCTTCTTGATAGAGCCATTCTAATAATTCTTTTAAAGTATTGATAGCAAATCGCTCTCGAAGTTTTACATTTTCTATGTTCCCTGGATTGAAAAATGATGCATCATGCGAGTGTTTAGTATCTTCAGCCCTTCTAGTATTCCCAACATTGTAAATTTGGGTATTAAGACCATGTTCTTTCAAATTAGCCGCCATCTGCTTGGAAAGATATGATTTCCCTCTCGCAGGTAGACCTACCATAATAATTATAAGTTTAAGTGGCCGCTTAGACGTGTTTTTGCTGGGTATATAAGGCGTATATTTGTAATATGGGTCTGAAGTCATGATTAAATCTTCAAATATTTGAGTATGGACTTAAATTGTAAAGCAAAGGTTTTATTTTTCCCCTGCTCCGAATAGGCTGAAAAAAAACGAAAAAAAAAAAAAAAAATTGAAATCAAAGGATAATCACACTGCTCGGAGTCGTTAAACTGGAAGAAAGTAAGCAATATATAATGTTGAGGCTGATTAATATTAACGAGTCAGTGTTTATTGCCCAGCGGAAAATGTCAAATCAAAACAAACTTAAAAATTGACCGAAAATTGAAGAGGAATCTTGGTTTCTTTTAAAGGGCTCGTTTCAGTACGGGTGGCCCCGAAGGTCCGAAAGATGAGTCAAGTCGATTGTGGAATGGCTGCTCACAGTTCTGCATACACCGCATCAACTCCTTTCGACCTAATTCTTATCTTTTGATAACCTGGAACCAATAAATGGTGGACTTTTAGTATGATACATAATTCCGGTTTTTTTTTTTTATAATTTCTTCTCTAATTGATCCTCCCATGAACTTGAATGTTTTTAACTGTGAATATATATAATACCAGTTGCTCCAAAAATGTTATGTTTTTATATTAATATTATTTTTGAATATCGATAATTTTGAATGAGTGAGATCGATGAATTTCAGGACTGAAATTACAGAAAAAAACAAAGAAAGATAATGCAAGTTTTTAAGTATTAAATTAATAAATTAAGAGAACAATAGATTTTTGCGGAGAATCTAAAATTTACCAAGCCAAAGATTTAACATATTTTAAACGTCTGTAAATTGAACTTCGAATTATTAAAATACATGTTATATGAATTGTATACTCGACAACTGATCTATCACGGATCTACTGCTACTATATACTCTGCGATAAATATTTACCCCATATGATTTTATAACCGTTACTTATTTAACGTCAATCATTGGCCATTGGGCACCGCTCATGGAAGCGAGCTTATATAATCATAAAGTGTCAAAAGAATTAGAAATACTAGAGAATTATACGGAAAATTTGCTAATAAGACCAAAACAAATAAACAAACAAACAATATACTTAATCTATAATTGAGTTTGAGGGAAATGGAAATGTATCAAAATTTTTTATTCTAATTTATGAATATATAGATAAAACTATAAATAAAAAGACTTTTTCCTGACTTCTTAATATGATGTCAAACTGTTTCAACTGAATATACTTTAGTGTTCTGTATGCTCAAAATGAGGTAAATTTGGAACTACATTCAGCTTTTCTTGTGATTGATCATCCTTTTGTGAATATTGAGATTGCTGTTCAGCAGTTTCCGATGATTGTCTGTGGTGAGAAATATGCGCAAAAGAAGCATCTGCAATTTCAGTAGCATTATTTTGAGGGAAACTAAAATTATTCAAAAAGTTGTGAATACTAGAAGATGGTAAGCCTAAAGATGACAATGAAGTGGAAGACAGATCTCTGTGCATAGTAAGTGTATTAGGATTCAAATTTTGCAGAGCATCATTTCTGTTTTTCCCGCTTTCTTCAATTTTCTTTGTCAACAATCTTTGTTGTTCATCCAAATATTGTTGTTGAAGCTTCAAGTAATTTTCATGTTGAGAATTATCATTAATTGCATCGGCCATGTTAAGATTCTGGAAGTTGATATTAGAAGGACTTTGTTGCCCATTAATATCTGGAGATATTTGACCAACACCCTGTTGCATAATTGAAGGCAGCAGAAGAACTGAGTTAGGAGTGGATGCACCGGAACGTATTGATAATGAGCCATTTTTGGTACGATCTTGAGAGAATGTATTTTCGAATGGATTCTTCTCTTTATATGAACTGCTATCAGCACTGGTATTCGCAGAATCAATAGGGGTTCCAATTTTTGGAGTGTAAATACCAGTCAAGGAGTTGAAATTTTGTCCAGAAAGATCAAGGTTCATTGGTTTATTCAGTTTATCAACAGTCAAGGATTGTTGTTGAACATTCAGTGATTCTCTCAGCATTATTGGTCTTTGCTCCTTATTGTTCATACCAATCTTCTTGTGAAGTAAGTCAAATCTTTCCAAATGATGTGGACCAAACTTCAACAAATCACTGAGATCTGCATACCATTGTTGGAAATCGGCTTCATTATTACACTTGAATGTATATTTATTGGATTTGTTACTAATCAGTTGGATAATAAATTTATCGTCTCCCTTTGGTTTAAGAATGAAATCGTTCAAGTTATATGATCTTTCTGGCTCTTCATCACCTCCTATGAAGCCTCCAATTTTGCTTTTATCTTTTTTAAGATCTTCAGGAATCTTAAATTCATGTAAATAGTTACAAGTCAAAATATAATAGTAAACGTTATAATTTTTCAATATTTTCAGTTTCTTGTAAATTTTACCATTTCGAATACATTTGTTATGAATGGAGTCAGCATAAGGTAAAACAACATGGTTGAGTGATCTCGAGTTTTTGTATGGATTTAATCCGGTTAAATTTGGATTGGTATTAATGAAATTTGGGTTGTTGGCTATGAAATAGTCCCATTCATCTTCAGGTTTAGTTTTATTAGTAAATTGAAGTAATTGACTAAGCAAAGAGGATACAGCAGAGTCAGTATAACAAGTTTCATGGTCAATCAATTTCCCATACTTATGGGCAATCGATTTCAAATCTTTTAAGACAAAATTTGATAAATCTCTTGCAATGTTTTGTAAATTAGCATATGCTGCATAACAATAATTCTCTTGAACCATTTGATTCTTTAACTGAGCATTTAATTGAAGTTTAAGTAAAAATGGATCATCGTATACTGAATTTTCATTTTCAGAAGAGTTCAGCTTAAGAACTGGATTTTGCGCGTTATAAGTTTCAACTGATTTCATATATGCATTCAAAATTTGACCAGTCTTACTAATTTCCTTTACAATAGAAGTGTTGGCAAAATTATCATTTTTCAATGAGGTTTTAATCTCCCTGATTTTAGCAGATAAGTTACGTAACAAACTTTCCAATCTTGCAATCATTTTAGAAGTGATTTCCTTGTTTGTTTTCAATTCCCCTTGGAAAGCTTGGAAATGATTGTTTGCCAATAATTGAGGTAAATTGGGGAAAAGAGACGTTTCATTATTGAAGAAATTCTTAGGAATGTTTATATCATTATGGAAAACTTTAGGTTTGGAAACAATATGCATTGATTGAGGATTCAGTGAGTTATTAGAACCTGAAGATTCAGATTTTTCTGCTGAATGTGCAAGAGAGTTGCCATTATTTATTGAATTTGACTTATGATGACCTGGGATTAAGTTTGAAGTTGCAGAAATGATATTGGAAGGGTTCATGGTGTGTTCTAATGATTTGGCAGTTTGTGAAGGTTTTAAAAACGAGCTATTCAGCTTTGATTTAAATAAATGGGGTCTAGATGCATTACTAAGATCCAGAGATGAATGATTTTGTTGTTTTAAATTCTGTAACTGCAGTTTCTTAGCAGCTCCATTTTCATTAGGCATCGACAGGGAAACTTCAGCCATATATTTAAGGGGCAAATTCATCTGACCTGGGAAAATAACCAGATTAATCAATTGAAGATTAATTTTGCTTGTAAATGCCTTCACAAGAGCAACTTCTTTCAAGTAATAAATCAACAGCTTTATGAATTTCTTCCAACATTTGAAATATTGCACCAAATCATCCACAGGGGTGGCATCTGGAGGAGGTACATTCAAGTAAAATGGCAGCTTCGGATCAGTAGCCGGTAAGATACTCTCTTTCTTAAAAGTGTACAGCATTGAAGGTGTATCGTTTTCTAAGAAATTGGTAGACGTTGTCAAATGAGTATGGTATAAACTGCTGGTTCAAATGTAAATTTTTATGAAAAAAACAGTCCTAACTGATACTATTATAGTTCAAATCGGTCGCAAATTGAAGAGAAGTAGGTACTAAAAAAAAAAAAAAAATTCAAACACCTTCCGCCTGCGACGCCTTTGGCTGATTAGAAAAGTGGCTACGCAGCAGAAAAAAAAGGAAAAAGTAAGGTATACATGTGCAAGCAAGAGTATGTGGTTTGATTGCTACAAAACTGTAGGAATTTAGTCGGAAAAATTTACATTAAGCTGTAGATATTGTGAAGTTAGCGTAATGAATTTTTAGGATTATGGAAAGGGACAGAAATAAAAAGAAAAAAAAAATAAAAAAAAAACCTTAAAATTACGTAGTAAGACATCATCTTCATAAAGGAGACGAGACATATTAAATCAACATCGGCACTAACGGAGTCTTAGGTACTAAACGCGAACTGTTAATTTCTTGGAAGTTGTAATTTAAAAATTTTTTTATCCAATATTACCCTTGTTTCTAAAGATATCTGTATTGGGTAAGAACAATGCTTAATCGTGAAGCGATTAGTGTTATCGAATTTACCTACATAGTTTAGTGTGGGTGGGGCTTGATCTGACTAAAAAAAAATTAGATGAGAATGATGAAAAAAAAACATCAAATCAAATCAAAACAAAACAAAACAAAACAAAACAAAACAAAGCAAAGCAAAGCAAAGAAAAACAAAATAAATAGATAAAAACAACATCGACTTCTATATTTAACATATAATTATGATGAATGAAGGTTAAGTAGATGCATTCTATTAATTATTATGAGTGAAAGAGAGAGTTAGCAATACATATTGATCTGATCCCTATCAAGTAATTCTGTGCTCATAATCAATAATGATTGGCTTTAGCTTTTATTCTGTTTATAAACTTTATCCAAGCTACCGCTAAACTCAAATTAAGTTGTAAAATCTAGAAGTAGGCTATGTAACAAGGTTTAAAGGGGTAAAGTATCAAATACAAAAAAAAAAAAAAGCGCGCACATTAACAAACATATCTATAGTGTGTCGTAATAAAGGAGGGGAAAGAAATCAAATAGTCGAAGAAGATCTGACACGAAGACTATTCTTGATTGAATGCTTGAATATGTTTGCCACCCATAAGGACCATTTGTAACACTATAAGGTATTTCGTGTAATATGTAGAACATTTATACTTTTATGGTGTAACAGATCTGGTAGCAGATTAGCTTTATTATTATTCAAGTAACAAATGCCTTTTTTTTTTTTTTTTGATACATTGCTTCAATTAGAGGATGCTATTTTTATTCTTCAAACATATTACGTCATAGAATCAAGATTTTTGATGCTAACTGTTCATCACTTGCCGTTTGTATAAATAGTTTAATAAGCAGACCGCTTTTCAAGATCTAATATTCATAATTTTGTCTAACCTAAAACCAGTTGAAGAACCTTCTTATGAATAAGTCTTTGAATCACTGCATATTAAATTAATTACATTCCAATACATTTTATTAGGAGTAACTACAAATTTTTGAAAATTCGTATATTTATGTATTCAAAGATAAAAATCATTTGAAAATAATGCAATTTCTAAAGGTTTTTTTTTAATTTTTTTCATTCTGTTCAACTTAAACTATTTGTAATCCACTAAATCTAATGTTTGCAAGTTCAATAAATAAGGTCCGTGTATATAATTATGACTGTTAGAATAATTAAATTCCTGTTTACTATTATTGTTGATTCTGAGTTGATAATTTCCTAAGTATAACTCATTTTTCACTCTCCACCAGTTCAATCGCTCCGAATTTTTGTTTTGGATAGCCTGTAACGCAAATGAATAATTCGAAAGTAAGTGTCCAGGTTCAAAATCCTGTACTAAAGTGGATTCATAATTACTAATTCGCAACAACCTCAAACCTACAGGATTACCACATGTGATGCATTCTATCCCTCCCACGTATAAGTTTTCACATCTCCCACTTGTCATAGATCCCAAAATGCAATTTTTTCTGGTATTAATAACTGCTTCAGTTATAAAAATTTCCATGTTAGTACGTAATATTGTTTCGCTTTCATCATAATCATACAGTATGTAAGTTCTGCAGTGACTGCAAATTAAATGTCTAGGTGAACAATTTTTATCATCACCTATTTTCCGTTGCTGGGGTAAAAATGCCATTTTTAATTCTTCAGTAAGCTTGCTCCTAACTCGATATTATATTTACGTCGATACAAATATGACAATTCAGTATCACTTATAATGGACCATTAGAATCAATTGGTCCAATTAGGAATGGACTTGAATACGACAGGTAGACTCTTCAGTGATACAATGTAGCTAACAATTAGGATTTCAATCCATTAAGATGACTGGCCTTTTTTTTTTTTGAAAACTTTAAAGAACTAGGGTCCTGACTTTGAAGTTTTCAAATGGGTAAATAGGAAAAGTCGCAAAATTTGATCCAATTTTATAATGAATGATCAATTCCAAATATTTTAGAAATATTAGAAGAAAAGATCAAGTGATGCCATCAGCGGGTATATATATATTATCATTAGAAGCATAATATAGATATATATTATTATTATTACTTTTTTTTTTTTTTTGAGAAATGCTTAAGATGTCCATATTCCCATTCCAATTACATTTCGTATATCTCAATCACCTTTGGCTATGAAATAGCATTGTTTTTCGTAAATATTTGTCTTAGTTGTTTTATTGCATTCGTAAATTATCATATTATTTGAAATTTACTTTGCAATTTAATATGAGTAGTCTTTGAAGCTTTTTACTATAGCTTCTACGTGCTTTAAACGAAGAGAGATTTCATGTATTTGAACAAGCTGGAAAAAAAACTTGTATTTGTTTCTAATGTAAATTTTATTTGTTTCTAAATACAGTGTAATTGCAAATGTACAACGAGAAACAAATCTAGCTAAGAAAATAAATTGTGTGTTTAGCATATTTTAATTTCTTGCTTCAAGAATCGCAGAAGTCACAATAGATATCTTTTTTATTTAGACAAATCCATAAATTCTCTCATAAATTGAATTGAAGGATTCAAAGAATCTGTCAAATACGTCAAAAAGACATACACTGTGTTGTCGAAAAAAAAAAAACAAACAAGAAAAGAACACTCAATATCTTTAATAAATTATGTATTAATTGATACTAGCCATGGTTGAGATTATTGGTTCAGCTAATTAGTTGTACCGATTTCATCTATCAATTGAGTTTTCGTAATTTTAATTAAATGTCTCTACACTCATGCAAAAATTTATGTCGGCATATGATTTGATAGGTAAGATGATAAAAAATAAATACATTGAAAAAAAAAGCCTCAATTGATCCAGTTTGTAATTCAGAAAGTATTTGAATATCAATCATAATATATATGAGTTATAGTTTTCAGGTTATAGATAGTGGCATATATCATCACATTTCCTGAATAGCTATATACATAGCAAAACTAATTTATATTTTTGTCACAAACACAGAGTTCAGAAAGTGTTGTAGAGTATAGACAGAATATAAAAAAAGTTTCCGAGATTTGAATACGATCTTGTTAGTTCATTGGTCAATTGGAATTTATATTGCTATTTGAATGTCAAATTTACAAAATGCTTGAAAATAGTTTGAAACTATTATTATTCTCAACTCATTTCAATTTATTCATTTTATTTTTATTCTTGAGTTGGTAAATGCGGCTCAAAGGTATTCAGTATCTCCACATTTCTAATTATGCTTATGTACAACACAATTCGGTAGTTAAATCGTCTTAGTAGCTGATAATATTAATGTATAAAAGAGAATATCAATTATTAAGTTACTGAAGTAATACACCATATGCGTTTCCCCTATAAAATAAGTGATTAATAGGAGCAATTGAATTTGATGTTCCACATGTGATTGGCGTTGACCTACATTTGAAATTTATTATCAAATATACCTGCTATATTGCGGCCTTTGAAAATTTCGTATTTACTTTCTTTTTTTTAGCAGCTCGTTGAAACATTGATTTTTTAAATCATGGTATCTTAAATTTTGAATTTCAATATTGAATAAATTGAATAAATTGAATAATTTGAATAATCTTAATCTTTTAGATCTTTCTGCACCGCACACCTTATCAAACTTGATTACTCTATCTCACGTGCACTGACTTATAGCACTGCTGACAAAAAAATAAACTTGGTTTGACATATAAGTTGGTTATATTGGACTTGATCATCTATAATTGGTTGATATATAATGACATTACCAAAGATACCAATTTCTGAGCAACAGTTGAATCACATAAATGAAAAACTTCAACATCTATCTCCACAGCAAATTATTCATTGGGCATACATTACTTTCCCAAGGTTATATCAGACCACCGCTTTTGGGTTAACTGGGCTTGTTACTATTGATATGATTTCTAAATTGAATGATCAATTTGAAGATAAACTGATAAAACTGACGCATCCCATTGATCTAATTTTCATTGATACTTTGTATCATTTCCCGCAGACGTATGACTTAGTTGAGAAGGTCAAGTCCAAATATGGTGCAAAATTGCATATTGTAAAGCCTTTAAATGTTGATAATGAAAAGGAATTTGTAGACAGATATGGGGATTTGCTTTGGGAAACCAACGATACCTATTATGACTATTTAGTTAAAGTAGAGCCCCTGCAGAGAGTGTACCGCGACTTGGAAGTAGCTGCAGTGTTGACAGGTCGCAGAAAATCACAAGGTGGTGCTAGAGGAGCTTTACCCGTGGTAGAGATCGAAGAAGCCAGTGGAATAATAAAGATAAACCCGTTATGTAACTGGGACTTTAACCAAGTGAAAGCTTACATTGATGAGCATCAAGTTCCATATAATGAATTATTAGATCTAGGTTACAAGTCCATTGGTGATTGGCATTCGACTGTTCCAGTTGCAGATGGAGAAGATGAAAGGGCTGGTAGATGGAAAGGAAAGGCTAAAACTGAGTGTGGGATTCACCAAGTAGATAAATTTTCCGAGCTATTGAATTCCGCCAATTGAGCGTTGTAACAAAATTTATTACCTTGGTGTTGCTTGATGAATTGATCAACTAAAATGAAAAAAAAAAGAGCCTTGAACAAGTGTGAATGTTTATATTTGCATTTAAAATTTCAAGACCCAGTTTTATTTTATCATTCTCTTCACAATATACATACCGTCTTGATAAGATAATATTGTTAAAAGTGTAGGTGTTTTACTTATGCACGTTGCAGCAGTTTGCATATAAGATGGGGGTGGTTCATCTCATCTCGTTAGAGCCAAAACCTCAATATAGTGAAATTCAATTTATTTCGAATTCAAATTTAATTTTCATTCAAAAATTAAATTTATTTTTAGTTTAAATTTCCATTCAACAACATCATATAAATGGGGAAAAGTAAAAGTAAATCTAACGCTGCCAATGCGGCTAGAGTATTAGAATCAAAAGTTTCCCCCATTCTTGAAGTCAACTACTCCGATCCTCTTTTCGCAGTTGTTGCTCATCCCACTGAACCTATTCTTATCAATGGGTTTGCCACTGGCCATGTACATTGTATTAAATACGATGCTGAAGCTTTAGAAAGCAAACAGCAAGAAAACAGAGAGAAATACCAAAAATTACAAAAGCAAAAACTTAAAAATGGAGAAATTTCTCTGCATGTGAAATCGGTATCTCAAAGTGCTCACAAATGGTGGAAAGTGATTGAAGATCATGCAAATATATCTGATCCATTGGTTAGTACTGCCTGGAAAACCAAACGTCATAAGGGGTCTTGCAGGTCAGTGTTATTTGATCCTTTGGAAAACTCAGTGGGCCAAAATATATATACTGTAGGAACAGATCATATAATTAAAAAGGCTGCAACTGAAAGTGGGAAAGTGATTTGTAAAACCAGCGTGGAAACTGATTATGGGAAAACTGCTGATGCAGTTACCCAGTTGTGTCATTCAACCCTGAAACCAATGATTTTAGCTGGTACAGAGAATGGGAATGTTCTTGTGTATGACTCGGCAAATTTGAAAGATAAAATCAAATATAAAGTACAACAAGCTCACGATGACGCTATCAATCATATTTTACCCATGCCCGAAGTATCTCCATATCATTACTTGACTTTAGGATCCACTACTTTGCTGCATATAGATATAAGGAAAGGGATTGTAACTCAATCTGATAGTCAAGATGACGAATTATTATCCATGTGCTATGCAAATTCGGATCTTAATGCTAATAAAAATGATACAGTTTTAGTTTCTCATGGTGAAGGCATTGTTACTATTTGGAAAAATTCCAAGAATAGTTTGATGGACCAACTCACCCGAATTAAAGTTAATAAAAATGCATCAATCGATGCCATAATGCCTACTATGAACTTAGATGAAGAAGAAATGGCGGATTCCGTATGGTGTGGAGATAGTGATGGGTTGCTCCATAGAATCAACTACAAAAGAGGTAAAGTGGTTGAAACTAGAGTGCATTCTGTTTCCACCAAGAAAGGTGCAGTTGATGAGGTGGGGAATTTGGAAATCGATTGTGGGTATCGTTTAATCAGTTCAGGAATGGATACCTTAAAGATATGGTCCGGTGAAAGTGCAATAAATGACAGTGACGTCGACAGTGATAGTGATAGCGATAGTGATAGTGATGGTGATAGTGATAGTGATGGTGATCGTGATAGTGATGGTGATATTGGCAGTGACAGTGATATAAACAGTGATATTAACAGTGACAGTGACGGTGACAGTGATCGTGAAAATGATAGTGATAATGATATTAACAATGACAGTGACAAATCTAGTGATGGAAATGATTCTCATGAATCCGACCAAGGGAAACCCAAATCCAATAAAAGTGCTCATGAAGTTACTTCAAATCTTGTTAGGAAAAAGAGAGTATTCCCACTGACAGCACCAGCTCCAAAGAAGCAAATTGATTTAAACAAGTCTTTAGAAAAAGTAGAACCACAACCTAAAAAGCTTAAGGGCAAACAACTCACCACTAAACAAATTCATAATATGCAAAAACATGAACATGGGATTCGAAAATTTGAAGGCTTGTAATTTACAATCCATATCTCTACGCTCCGTGGTTGATATTTATTACAGTTAGAACAAAAAATTAACTTTATTATTTACAGACAAATACCATATTTTTTATTGTCAAACAATACGATTAACTTTTAACCAATTTCGATTTGCCTTGCAAATCCAAACTCATATAATCCATTAAATTTGTAACCCTTTATTCCACATTATCTTTCCTTTATCGTAATTTTATATATTTTATTTTCATGTAAAATTTTCCCTTACCAAAGCAAATCGCATCTCCTTTAACTATTTTCGCGATCATGGGGTTTATCTAATCTTTTCCAACACAATTTACCACCAGCCAGGTTTGATGGAAGGCCAGATTGTAGCCACTGTTGAAGGCGTGACTCTAGCACGCAAGGGCTACTACATAACGGGGACTTTGATTCTTGCCTCCAAACATTTGGTGTTTAGTTTTTTACCACCTAACGGACAAACGCATACACCTCGAGAAATATGGATTTGTTACCCTATTATTGAACGAATCTCTAAAGCTCGTGGAAGTTCTTGGATAAGTAGTAACCCTATCAATGTAGCACAACGCTTAAACGGTAATAATGGCGTGGGACATTCCAGTGTTAAACTGGGTCCAATGTCACTGAACGTAACCCCATTTAAAGATAGGGATAATACTAGTGATCGATCAAACAACCATATTCAGGAAGCCACTGCCACTATAAAAGAATTTCCCACAATTACTGCCCCACGTAAAGAATCCTCGACTTTGACTCCTAATCCACCAACCAGAAATCCTAAATTGGATCATTATTCAGCTTCACATATAAGAATACAATGTAAAGATTTTACGTTTTATTCATTTGATTTCATCAATGACAATATATGTAATGATGTCTTCCACAAACTAAGCTACTATATAACTTTACCCAGAGCCAAGAATGATATTCTGTTATTCTATGCATTTTCTTATGAGCAAAATATGCTTGAAAAGGCTTTGGAAATTAAAGGTTGGTATTTATATAACGCTATTGATGAATATAGAAGAATGGGATTCAAAGATTCCAAATTTTGGCGTATCACTAATTTAAATGAAAACTATTCTTTTTGTCCATCATATCCTAAATATTTTATTGTCCCCGAGACAATTTCCGACAACGTTTTAAAACACGCTGGGAAATTCCGATCCAAGCAAAGAATCCCCGCGGTGGTTTATAGGCACCGAGCAGGTTTAAATTATAATGTGATTGCTCGCTGTGCTCAACCTTTAGTTGGATTAACATTACAAAATAGATCTCTTCAAGATGAAAAACTAATTGGAGAAATTTTCCGAGGGCAAGAATTAGAGAGGAAACATGAGCTATTATTGCAGGCCAATAATTATAGTAATCGTGATTTCAACCGTGATCAACCTCAAAGAAACTTATTATTGGATTTAAGACCTTTACCAAATGCTATGGCGCAACATGCTTTAGGAGCAGGAACTGAGAACATTGATAACTATCGAAGTAGAGTTAAAGAGAATGACCAAGATAAATATCTTCGACAAGTTGATAAAATTTTTTGCAACTTAGATAATATTCACGTTATGAGAGACTCGTTGAATAAGCTTACAACTATTTTAAATGAATTAGATCGTCAACATACTCAACCGGGAGATGAAAAATCACAAGCTCTGCTTCAACAATCATTAACTGGAACTCAATGGCTCTACAGGCTCTCTCTTATTTTACAATCTGTAGATAGAATTACTAAATCAGTACATTTAAATAATACTAATGTACTTATTCACTGTTCAGATGGATGGGATAGAACTTCCCAAGTTTCAGCATTACTGCAATTATGCTTAGACCCCTATTATCGTACATTAAAAGGGTTTATGGTTTTAATAGAGAAGGAATGGGTTAGTTTCGGATTTAAGTTTGGTTTAAGAGGCGATCATGGGGGGTGCATAGGGGCAAAATACCTGAATTCACAACATCAACATCAACAACAACAACAATCAAATCTGACTAATAACGATACGGGGGGAACCATTTCAACATCCAATCAACCATCGACAATTGCTCATGATAAAAGTGAAGAACTAATGGCACAACAATCGAGTATATCATTAAAAGAAGAGTCATCTGCAGCTGCTCAAGGAGGTAAAGCAGTATTATCATTTATACAAAGAGCGGCTACGCATATTAAAAACACAGCTGTATTAGCTTCACAGCAAGTAACATCGCACGAAGAAGGCGACGCGGGTCTGTCATATTCATATTCCGCAAATAATGAAAAATCACCTATTTTTCATCAATTTTTAGATTGTGTTTACCAACTTTTAAGACAACACCCTAATTCGTTTGAATTCAACAGTCGCTTTTTGAAAAGATTGTTTTATCATCACTACTCTTGTCAGTATGGAACATTTTTGTCTAACTCTGAAAGAGAAATGTATGAAGTTGATAAATTACCTCAACATACTGTTTCTGTATGGGATTATTTTATGTCACGTACTGGAGAATTTATAAATAAACATTACGATGAAGAAATTAATTCAACTGAGAACGATGGTGTACTATATTTTAATTATTCTGACCTTAAATGGTGGTTTGAGCTTTATGGACGCAGTGATGAAGAGATGAATGGCCTTTCAAACTCGTTAGATAAAAAATGGGCTCAAATGAAATTGAACAAATGTTAAGAGATATGTCACTGGTGTATGTTAAAGTGTCGCCATTCTTGGCAAATGAACTTGGAAACGTGAATAGAAATAAAATTCAATTAAATTAAATTAAATTATACATTCGACTCCATCATTGAAAATTTTAGGTAATCCTTAACTATACGCAAGTAATTCCCCACACTAATAACGTCAATTACTTCCCTAATTGTTTATAACTGGCCCCAATTGTTTACATTTATTGCACCATTATATATTGTAAATTATAAATTCGGTTCATTCACATTCTAGTTCCTTTTCCTTTTCTTTTTTTCTTTTTTCCTTTTTTCTCTTTTTTTCCTTTCTTTTTTTCTGATTTATTTGTCTAATTTTATTTTTCTGTTTATCATTATTAGGTTGCCCTGTGCATAGATCAAAAAGATAACCAGTTCATATAGTTTCCACGCATGGCCAGTTGTATAAAATACACTCGATTTTTAGCCATTCAAAGAGGACTCCTGGCTACATCAGGCCCTCATGGCGTGAATGGAAGACTACCCACAAGTATATATGATACTAGCGGCTCAAACACCGGCGTGGCTATCACCGATCCGTACCTTGTGTATCAATCATATTTGAGACAAGGAGTTCTTGATAAAGACGAAGCACAGGTGCGAGCTATAAAAGAGTTTCAAAAATTATATTATAGAGTGGTGGATTATAAACCCGATAGTGACATCAATATTAGAATCAGTCTCATATTAAAGAAATTGGAGTTAAACGCAGCCAGAGAAATAGTGGAAAATTCAAATAATGGTAAGATTCAACTTTTCCGTTTGAGTTCCATTCAAAATTTATTCAGGAAAGATCCTCGAGCTGAAAAGCAACAATTAATCAAGTCATTAACCGACGAAGAAGAATTGAGTCAGTTATCGTCACCCAATGGGTTGTTGCTAAATGGGGAAGTAGGATGCGGGAAATCGATGCTTATGGATATGTTTGCAGAATCGTTACCGCACTCTTCCAAGATGCGATGGCATTTCAATAATTTCATATTATGGGTTTATAATGAGATGCATAAAATTCAAAATGAAAAGCTTTTCACGTCAAGTGTTTTCGAAGGACTGAATCTGCGGAGTTTGAATTTGGAAAACGAATTTATCTTATTTGAAATAGCCCAGAAAATGATTAACAAGAGTACTATTTTACTCTTGGATGAATTCATGTTACCCGATGTTGCTTCTGCAAATGTAATTAAAATATTATTTACTTATTTTTTCAAACTAGGTGGTGTTCTTGTTGCAACATCCAATAAATTACCGGAAGATTTATATTCAAATGAGTTCCATAAAAAGCATTTCCAAAGTTTTGTTAGGATTTTGAATTGTAAATGTGAATCGATTGATATGAACTCCAATGTTGATTATAGATATGTTAATGCCACTAAAAGTGAGAAAAAGCAACTGCAACTAGTGGTTAAAATGGGTAACGAAGATCATGATACAAAATGGAATCGGTTGATTTTTCTGTTAGTTGGAGATGAGAAGGGTAAATCATCTTCAATTAAAGTATATAATAGAATCACTGAAATTCCTAAAACATACAAAAACAATACATGTTGTTATTTGGATTTTAATCACATATGTGTGGGACTTTATTCATCTTCTGATTACATTACTTTGGCATCTACTTACAATACTATTATTCTAGATAACGTACCACAATTAACATTGAAAATGAAGAATGAGGCAAGAAGGTTTATCACTTTAATTGACGCTATTTATGAAGCCAAATGCCAATTTTATATGAGGTCAAAAGTGGATCTTGAACAATTATTCTTCCCAGAAGCCCTCAAAGTTGAAAATGATACGGAAGAAGCGAGAATCAAAGTTCAAGAGGAAGAAATGTTTGCCAAGACAGTATTGGATATGGAGGCTCCATACCGCCCCAACGTTTCTGAATATAATAAAGAGTATGGTAATTTTAACCCAGAGGTGAAAACTAATTTTTCAAATACTAAGGCTTTTACCGGAGAAGATGAAAAATTCGCCTATAAGAGAGCTTTACTGAGAATGAGAGAAATGTTGCACCTGGAGATTTGGCGCAGAAACAAATGGGTCCCCATGCACGATACTATGAGACCGTGGGAGAGTAATCCAAAGATGGCAAATGGCAAAATAGAACTATATAGTGATGGGATCAGCATGGGTGCAAAATCTAGGAAGTTTCCCACTATTGAAGATGGTCCTGTATCAATTCGAAACCCTCGGTCTGATGCACCAACCATTCCGGAATATCGTATTTGGAAATTAGGGCCATGGACATTAGAGAACGGGAAAAGACTCAAAAATGAAATGGCTAGAAGATGGTTGAGGTCTGGGATTAGAGATGATGTACAGCAATTTCATAAGAGGATCAGGGATGAATAATTACAAGGTATTAACCGAGGACTTGAAAAAAAAAAAAAAAAACATTTATAGAATTACACTATAGAGAATTAACATCTGTTCTCGTCGGTTATTTCCTGTACCATACTTCGCATGCTATTTTACCCCACTCACTAAGGGGAATTGGCAAATAACACGTTTGGAATTACAGGCCCATTATAATTTGAGTAATGTTTGTTAATTTAATGTTATCATTCCAGCTCACTTTCTATTTTTTTGATCCAATAATAGTACACTAGTCTGCCGTAAAAGATTCTCTAGCTAGTAGTTTCTAGCAATACATACATGTATATACATTATTGTATATACATCTCATATATACATATATATATATATTCATTACAATATATCCATATTTTATTTTTCCAAATAAATTAAATTTGGTTTATCTTTATTTTATTTTATTTTCTTGCCTCCACATTTTCACTAATCAAAGGTAAATTAAAACAAAATTACCAATTTACTGATTATGGCAGTATTAAACGCAGAGAAACTTGTTCGTTTAGCTTATAAATATCCAAGTCTTCAAGATACTTGGTACATAGTTGCATGTGCATGTTTATCGGTAGTAAATCAACCACAAGAAATCCCTAAAGTTTTGCACTTTGCCCTTAGGCAACAATTACTTGAAAATTGTACAGCTAAAGATAAAGGATTACTTACTGATACTCATTTGTTGAAACTTGCAGCTGATCTGGAGCTGCTGGCGGAAAAATATTCTGATTTGAGTGCTGTAGGTGTACAACTTCCAGATGTTTTAATCCCTTATACTTACCACGACAAATTACCACTCACATTTAAGTTTTCCAAACAGCAAGATATACATGAAAAGCAATTTCTGATTGCCGCTAAGATTAGAGAAGTTATATTGAAAAGTATAGCATTAGCCGGGCTTCCTAAAGCAATTAATACGTTAATGATTTTGAAAACAGTTACTCCTACTTCGTTACAACCAGCTCATACCCCGGTACGACCACTCCATGTTCATCCAGGTCAAGTTGCCAGTAATGAAATCATTCAAGAAGATTTTGCCGGTACAAGATTTGATTCATCTGCTGAAGACACCATAGATGGACCTATTAAGAAAGAATCAATAGACTCCAAACAAATTCAAAAGGATTTGATTCGTGGATCAGATTTCTGGAATATAATCTACTCCACTAAAGTTAATATGAGAATTAGGAAACAAATGTTAAATGCATACCCAGATCTTTGGTATTATGCCTATCATCATGCATATGCTCCATTACTTTCATTCACTGATATTCTTAGTGCGAGAGAGACTTCAATGTGTATTGTTGCTAGTTTGATTCCTCAAGATGTTAACCCACAATTGAAAGGACATTTGAGAGGCGCTTTAAACGTTGGGGTTTCTAAACAGGAACTTAATGAAGTTCGTCAATTGGTGTTTGATATCTGTGATTGGAGTGGTAATGTTACATGGAGAAATGGTCAAGAGTCTGTAGCAAAATTATAGGAGAAATGAAAAGTATTGGATGGATAATAAATGTAGAAATCAGACGTATAGATTTGGAATTGGAATTGGAATTGGAATTTTACTCTTTACATTATTTCTTTTACATCAATGCATCTTTATTTTATATATTATGTCTATATTTTTGGTGACAGGACTAGCCCGCTTGCCCTCGTTACAATCTGATTCTATTTTCTCTTTGAATTAAAATAACTTGCAATCCACAAAAAACGAAGAATGCCAAGTAAACGAAAACTGCCCCAAAAACAGTTTGAGCGACGGCCTCCCCATCTTCAGGGTCATTGATGGATCCCATCATTGATTCATGACCAATCTTAAACAAATACCCAATGAAAGACAAGATCACAATGGCAAACAGTGATAATATGGTGCAGAAGTATGCTTTCCCAGTGGAAACGACGGCTTTCATGGTGGTTGATTGATATAGTATTGCGAGAAAAATAATGAGGAGTGATACAAGTACAACAATCGGGCAAATGTATGCAGGTCCCACAAGCGTAAAATATAACAAAAAAAAAAACACTAAGTCAAGTATAACTCGAATGAAAATTGAAAATCGAACTGATAAAAATAAAAATAAAAATAACAATAAAAAAAAAAATTCAATTCTCACGACCCACTGACAGGTCCAGATGAATAAGTCTGACGCTAAGTTGACTAATCTAGTGAATATGAGGATACTAATTTTGGCTAAATGAACCTTGTAAATTGGGAATTTCAGTTCATTTTTTTATTGCCTTTCCCCCCCCCCCCTTTTCTTTTTCTTTATTTTCAGTTTAACATGTCTGTGTTGGATCCAGAAGACTCATTTTCGTGATCTTCAAAAAATGATTGAGAATTATTGTGCATGGGCCTTTGTTGCGAATTTTGCGAAGTAACAAGTTCGTCCTCTTCCTCTTCCTCTTCCTCTTCTTCGTTTACATCAGAAGTAATAGGAGTATTATTTTGATTCAAAACGCTTGACATAGAAATGTTAGAATTGTGTCTTTGCATATTTTTTTTACGATTCACTGATTGGACTACTTTATAACACTCTCGAATCATGTGAAGTCTTTGTGCAACAGAATGAAGATCATTATACCAATCATTTTCAAGTTTTTCTTGGTCTGTAGTAAGCAGTAGTTCTCGATAATTCAACATATTGGTTAGGCAATCTTCTATAGAATGTTTACTTTGCTCTAACTTGAGCGATTGGTTTTTATTTTCATTTTCATTGATGGGTGGAATTGGTATGCTTGGTGTGTATGGTCTCACATGGGGAGACAGCAAAAGAGATTCTCTTGATTCTGCTCTGGAATTGAATTTAGAAGTGATTTCCCCGTTAGAATTAAAGTAAGCTCCTTTTGCAAGCGTTTTATTTCCTTCATCTCGAACTAACTGGTTCCACCGCTGAGGACTATAATGTAACGATACAATTTTAGACATGTTTGATTCTTAAAAATCTAGAGATTGGGTTAAAAAAAAGGAAAAGAAAGAAAGGGAGTTAAGAAAAAAAAAAAATTTTGAAGAGAGAGAGAGAGAAAGAGAGAAAAAAAATAAATGAACACTCTCAAGCTCAAACCCACAAAGTGAAATAAAAAACAGCATATATCACCAGTGTTGTTGATTTTCCATTAGAGTCAGTTTACAACACCCAAGCGAGTATTTTAGTGATTGATATTTAGCTCGATGACTACAGCAAATCTACCACAAACACCAGAAAACAAACCGTTGGCCGAAACGTTGGAAAAATTGCAAGGATTGATTGAGAACTTCATTGAATTGGGAGTATTGGTTCATGACAATCAAGGCACTTTACAATCACAAACAGCACTTGTTCAGAAAACAAATCAAGTTATAGAGCAATTGGGAAGTATAGAGAATGCCGCAGGAACAGAAAACTTTCATATTCCTGTGGACGTGCTCACGTACATTGAGGATGGTAGAAACCCTGACATATATACCCGAGAATTTGTAGAGCTGACGGCTAGAAGTAATGCCAGGTTAAAGGGCCGAATGCAAGGATTTCAAAAATTGCGGGATATCTTAGGGTTAAAATTGGTGCAAGAATTTCCCCATTTAGAAAATGCGGTTGAAAACATCAATAGAAGAACAGAATAATGAATTATGATAATAGATTATGAATATATGTACTATTTAAATTGAGTGTAGGTTTATTGCTAAATTGTTTTTTACCTTTTGATTTTTTTTCTTTTTTTTTTTTCTTCTTCATCCATTTCTGTGGTGTTGTGTTGAATATTTACTTTTCGAATTAAATTTTATTGTTATGTAATGGAAGATTTTATTAGTTTTGTTTAATGTAGTTTATTTTATAGCATTTAATATATTAAGTTTTTGATTGCTTCATTGAAGTAAAATGATTTTTAAACAAAGTGACCATGGTTGAATCAAACTAAATACTCTATGAAAGTGAAGAACTATATCATTCAAATTAATTTTTTATCACAACTATTAAGTGTCAGTGAATGGTGTTTTGTTCTAATATTTATTTTACAATTTAAAATATAGTTTACGCTCTGGTCTTGCGATGTAGGAATATATACTTGAGCATAGTACTTGATAAAATATAATGTATGTTTATTATACAATATTTATTTCTGATTATTTCCTTTTTTATTTTTTAATTTTATTTTTTAAATTTAAATCTTATTTTTTTGATTTTTTTTTAGTTTAATATTCTATTTTTCAATTACGAGCTCATCACTGTAAATACTCTAATTGCAATACTAAAACCGTTCCACATTCCCAAGCTCTGGCCATCAAAATTTCGGTTAATTTGCTCAGTTACCGTCATACTCTTTTCTGAAAAAGTGCATTTGAACTTATATAGATCTTAACTGCTCAAGAAAAAGGGTCTATTGTTGATATACCCACGTGACTATCATATCTTATACGACAATGTCATGAACTATTTTACTTGTTGTAAGAACAAAACTGGTATATTGTCGAACAATAGAGATGCATTGTGATAAACTATTTAAAGCATCTGATGATGTGCTTCACGTCCCAAAATAATGGAATAAACGCTATATATTTAGGTGTTTAATGCAATGGAATGGCTGGCAACCAGCAAATAATATATGCAAGTGAGATAACCCACTTATAAGCGCCGATGCAGCCAAAGATCATGTCAACCGATGCCTAAAATGGCACTTGAACATCCGTTTAAAGCATCCATCCATTTAAAGGCAAATTATATTGGTTGAGCTTATCAAGGGAAAAAAAACTCTAATGTAGTTAATATCTGTGGATATTACATGGATTTCTTGTAATTATTGCTGGTAAACCCATATTTGGATTTTTTTTCCCATGAATCTCAAGGTATATAATGAGATGTAAAAGTGCAGATATAATGAATTCAAATAACAATTAGATTATTATATTCACTTTGGATCTTAAGAGCTTCATTCACTTATACATTCTTTCCACCCCACTTAGTGTCATTCCTTGCTCATACATAAACTCATCCATTCAAATATGTTAGGTCATTTGCTTTTATTATTGGTTGCAACTTTTTTTTTCAAACAAGTTCAAGCTGATGAAGTCACAGTTACCCCAACTGCAACTGTTACCACCACTGAATACTATAATCTTGAAATATTTAAAACTGCCTATGTTTACCCTAATTCTGCAGGAGATTTAACAACTACTACTGTTATTGGAAGTACAATTAGCCATTTGGTCACTGGACCTTCCAGTGCGCCAAGTTCTACCACTGTTTTAGTGACCACCACTGCAGAACCTCCATCACTCACTTCTGGTGCTTCTTCCTTACCATCCTCCGAAGTTATCGCAACTAGTACACAACCAGAAAACCCTGCTCTCACCGATTTGCCTGCCTCCCTTGGTTGCAGTTCCTTGGCAGTATCAGGAGCTTTTGAAACCGGGTCCTACTATTCTACTGCATACGTTACTACTACGACTACCATTAGTGGTTCCCCTGTTGCAGTCGAGTATACTGTATTGTATACCGATGCTTGTTAAATATAACTTATGTATATTAATTGAATAAATAAAGATTAAACGTGTTGTCATGTTATCATATTACCATGCTATCATATTATCATGTTATCATATTACCGTGTTATCATTACGTCTCAGAGATCCCAGCTACTCTGGTGCTATTCTCATCATCGTTCTTTTTTTTTTTTTTTGTCATTTTTTCTTTTTTCGTAAATATATATGTATATATATTTTGTACTAGCAAATAATATCAACCCCGTTTTTTCCATAGTAATCCCTTCGTGCTATGACTATTAGACTCCTACTCTATAGCCCAATGAAAGGCGTCAAGCAAGGGCCTTTGTTCTGCATACGGCCTAATTACAGAGCCAGCACAAGGTCAGTTAAGACATCAACGGTTGATTGGAAACCAATTAAGTCTTCCACTACCAACATAACTAAAAAGGAGGAAAACATGAAGAACCCATACCTTCGTAAGTTTTTTCTATCATTAATGGTGGCAATGCCGGTGATCTCTTTTGGTTTGGGTTGTTGGCAAGTGCAAAGACTTGATTGGAAGACCAAGTTAATTGCTAAGAGTGAGCACATGCTTTCACTTGAACCCATTGATCTTCCAAAAGACATTGATCCAGAAAAAGTTGCTGATTTTGAGTATAGAAGAGTAATTCTTGAAGGCCATTTTGATTATGACAATGAGTTATTTTTGGGACCTCGTTTGAAAGACGGTGAAATGGGGTATCGGTTGATTACTCCGTTGATAAGATCAGAGGGGAAACCAATCTTGGTTGATAGAGGGTGGATTTCTAAAGCTAAAGTTATTCCAGCAAACCGGGAGAATGGTTACTTGGCTCATTTAGCTCGACCTCTGGGTAATATCAAAATACAAGCATTGTTAAGAGTGATGCCTCAAAAATCGGCTTTGCAATATGATCATGAAAAGGGTTCAAGGCAATTTTTCGTCCCTGATGTTGAAGCAATGGCAGAGCAAACAGGATCTTTGCCAATTTTTTGTCAGGCTATTTATGATATGAAAGATCATCCTGAGTGGAAACAAACTACCTCAAATTCAGATGAAAAGCTGATTGGTTTCAAGAAATGGTTTGGGAAACGTAAAGATAATGACCAAGTTCAAGATGAGATCCTTGAATATGAAAATTTTCAATTTGTCAATGAGGGGGTACCGATCGGTACTGTGCCAAAAGTTACATTTACCAATAATCATTTACAATACCTTGTAACTTGGTTTGGTGTTTCCCTTTTCAGTGGTGGATTATTAATTTATTCTCTTAGAAAAGGGAATGGAGGGGCAGAAAAGGCAATCGAAGCAAAGAGAAGACATATGAAGAATTTAATGTAAATAGGGTATATATATATATATATATGTGTGTGTGTGTGGCAAAACTGGAACCTACTTTATTATAAATGTATTTATGGTATGTAATTCAAAGTTGGCATTTAAATATTGCCCTTAAAAGACATAAGTGCAAACAAAACGATCACAAACGAAATGTCTCCTAAAAAGAGAGAAAAAATGTCCCAGTAACCTAAATATTGTAATATCAATGGACGATATTGGTTAACTTGTGGTACAACAAGAGAAGCGTATTGTATAAGTTTCATTATCATTCGATCCCCAGACATGATGTGAGGCATTTTGGCCAGAACGAAAAAATATAAAGAAAGAATGATGATTTCAATGGTAATAAATAAGACAAAAAAGGAATTAGTACCATTAGTATTGCTTATTTCACGAATATAGTTGTGCGAACTAGAAATTAACCCAGCTTTGGAGTAATGCCAAATGAAATTCATTAATATGCACCCGTAGCGTGCCACTAAAAATGCAAACTTAATCCTTTTCTGTTGATATTCTGTGTATGCCAACATCTGAGTATTATATTCATCTTTAGGGTCATGAGGTTGTTCTCCTTCAACACCAAAGCTTTGGTCACCGCTCATCATATTTTTGAGCATAGCAAACGGATCAGCTCCGTTGGCTCCACCTCCTGCAAATCCAGGCATTTCAGTCTTGTTATTGGAAGGTGCTGCTGTTCCTTCAGATCCCATTCCACCCAACATAGACTTGAGAATCGCGTCTATATCAGGGACTCCATCGTCTTGCTTACTAGGTTTAGATATATCTATGTCTTCTGGATCATCTTCATTACTGATGACCAGTTCAAGAGTCTTATTCTGATTTTCTGGTATGGGGACATTGGTTTTAGTCAAATTTGTTTCAGCGTCGACTGCTCTTGGATTATTTAACTTTGTTTCAACAGGAGAAGTCGTGCTCTTCAATGACAGCCCAGAAGTAAGAATCTTATTGAGACGATCAGTGCCCTTGGCCGACATCTTGGCCTGTCTTCGTTCTCGCAACAATCTCTTCTTCTCGTCTTCGGTAAGTGAACTGGCCATGGACATTATTAATGGTGATTCACAGGTGTACGTTTAAAATTAGTGTTGAAAAACCGTTTATTAACTGTGAAAATTGAGACTAATACTTTTTTTTTTTTTTTTATGTATATGTATTACTTTGTAGCACATTTCCACATCACAGTAAAAGGTTTCATCAAGAAAGATAGAATTAGTTTGCTTAAGTCTTGGATCTTTGTGGATTTTGCACTATAAGATCTATATTATGTATTAAAACACTCGTCTGGATTTAAATATAAATATATATATATACATATATATTGGTGTATATTGGTATGTATATATTGGTATGTGTATATTAGTGTGTGTATATTAGTGTACATTGGTGTGCGCATTATTCGATAGATGAAGATTCAATTATTTTTATTTTGTCTAATTCTGGTGATCATTAAATTGCAATTGCAATGTCCACCACTGCCCCATATCAGGAGCAGGTTCGGCGCCAAATTATTATGAACTCAATAGAGAATAAAGACTATTTGTTAGTGATTGCTAACCAGCAGCAAAAATCGGTTCAACAAGTTCAATATGAACTCATGTTGAAACTTATGGAAGGATGAAGGAACCCATGGTTAATCAACGGTTGATATATAATAAAGCATTTTACTCTCATACAGGAGTGTAGCAGAATATCGCATAGGCCAGAATTTAAAATAGTAGAGTAATTGTTGCATGTTTTAAGATTGTTTGAAAGGCGGACGTGATGGTTTCTTTTTCTCGAATAATCCTCTCATGTACCGTGGAGATTGATTTAAATTAGGATCTTGATTTCTTCTAACTGGTATTTTGGATACTCGATCTTCATCCGGATTCAAAAGTGGCCTTTTCTTAGAAACTGGTTTTTCTTGTAGTTTTTTCTTCAATTTATCATTTTCTTGCCTTGAAACTTGGAGTTTCCTTTTCAATTCTTCAATTCTAGCATCTAATCCATCAATCAATCTTACCTTCTCCCACTGGTCTTTGGAAGGTCTCCCGGGGAAATGGACACACCACATGGTCATCAGCAATCCATACAAGAAACTTGCAAATGATTCATTAAATTCAGTGGCCAACGAACTTTGAATACGATTCAACCCCATCATATTTACTTCAAGCTCTTCTAATGCATCTGAAAGTTTTTCAAATTTTTCAATGTTTGGAGCGCTTTCGAGGGGCAAATTTTCAGGATCAACGGGGTAATGAATGCTCGGTGATTGAGCAAGTATATTGAAAGCCCCAGATGACCGCTGCAGGCGCCGACGCACTGGTGTTGAAGGTTTAGACATGATGATTCAGTGAATAGAAAGAATGAATTCACTAAACAAAAATAATTAAGTAAATTAATAAATAAATAAATAAATAAATAAATAATCAATTGATTAATTAATTAAATAAATAAATAAATAAATAAATAAATATCAAAATAATAATTAAATAAGCGGTTCAAAAATATAAATCAAGAGAAGCATAGATTACATGAGCATAACTAGTATATGAATTGTATTATCAATTGACTAAACTATGGGTCATCTTGACCAATAATTTGTTGCCAAGTTTTACCTTCTTTTTTCAATTCAGCAACAAGTTCGTTTCTAATTTGGGCAGGTAAAGAAGGGCCTTTGTAAGCAAAGGCAGTGTATAATTGGATAAAAGTAGCACCCGCTTTACCAAATTCCAAGGCATCTTTACCATTTGAAATTCCACCACATCCTATCAAGACTAAATCAGAGTCCTTGGTATATTTACGAAGATATCTAAGGGCTTGTAAAGATAAAGGTTTCAATGGTTTACCAGAAAGTCCACCTGTTTGATGTAAGAGTTCTTGATCTTTAGTTAACATTCTATCACCTGGACGTTGAATAGTAGTATTGGAAATAATAATACCATCAACTTTTGCTTGCTTGGCTGAGTTGGCAATAGATTCAATTTCGGGCTCAGTTAAATCTGGGGCAACTTTAACTAAAACTGGAGGCTTGGATCCTAAACAATTCTTCCCCAATTTATTTCTTTCTTGTACAACAGTTTGTAATAAATTAGTTAATTTCAGTTCATTTTGAAGATCTCTTAACCCTGGTGTATTTGGAGAGGAAACGTTAATAACTAAAACATCAGCATATGGTCCCAAACGTTCTACACCTTTAACGTAATCACCAACTTCTTCACCAAACTTGTTTTTCCCTAAATTAATCCCCAAAAGTTTCCCCAGTTGGAATGAGTTGGTAATTGGTTCCAGATCCGTAGGTTCTTGTGTTCTTAAAAACTTATTCAATCTCATCTTAAGACGTGCTACTACATTCCAGTGCCCTGAAGAGTTGAATCCATATCGATTAATGACGGCATCATCTCTTGGAAGTCTGAAAAATCTCGGTTGAGGATTACCTGGTTGAGGTTCCGGGGTGATAGATCCAATTTCCACATACAGAAACCCTAAATTGAAAAGAGAATCAATGGCTTCTCCTTCTTTATCAAGGCCCGCTGCTACACCAATAGGATTATTCAATTTCTTGCCGAAAACGTTTACATTCAAGCATTCTGGATTATTTGTTTTATCGTCCAAGAGCCTGGGACTCAAACCATACTTCATCAAAGTAATCCCCAATTTATGGCCATCCTCAGCTGAAGTAAATGCTCTTATGAGTGGACAAAAAACGTATTCATGGATTGCTGAACGAGAGTCCAAGCAATACAATCCTCCAATTGTAGCGGCAATAAGGCCTACTCCAAGGCTTATAGGAGCTGGAACAATAGACGATCGAAGTACCTTTGGGTTTGCTCTCCTGAAATAGTTTCTAAACATCTTGCAACCTCTGATTTTCAATCGTTTAGTTGAGATACTATTTTGCACCTGTTTGAACAGTGGGGTTTTTTTTTAAGTGGTGTGCCGCGCAAGCCTAACTGTAAGAATAATGGTATGGAGTGATTGATTTGAACCGCCAGAAAAAAAAAAAAAAATTAAAAAAATGAAAAATATTAAATACTTAAATACCCATAATACAATATTCACCAAAATTAATGAAGTCCATGGTTTTTGGTTAATTGTATTTTTTATTTTTTTTTTGGCTTCCTCAATAAAAAAAATAAAAAACAGTTCTATCGCGATGATACTCATCTCCAAATCTGTTTTTCATCTGCAAATCTGTTTTCATCTCCAAACACAAATTCCACCAAACGTAAAATGTCCTCCAAGTTTGAAAGAGGCTCTGCCGCGATGCAGAAGAAATCTAAATATACCAAGGATAGAAAACTCAATGCCAAATTGAAAAAATTCGATAGAGATTACAAAGATGCAACTCAAAGTGCAGCTAGAACTGATCTTCTTTTACAAGAAGAAGCGGGATACCTTGAAGCAGAAGGTATGGAAAAGACTTATAAATTTAAACAAGATGAAATAGAAAAAGCAGTAGATATCAGTATGAGTCTGAAGAAATTCGACCTTAAATTGGAAGATTTTGGACCATATTCAATCGACTATACAAGAAACGGGCGAGGGCTCCTTATTGGAGGTAAGAAAGGGCATGTTGCACAGATGGATTGGAGAACGGGTAATTTGGATTGCGAATTGCATCTTAATGAAACTGTGCATGCAGTGAAACTGCTTCATAACAACCAATATTTTGCTGTAGCTCAAAAGAAATATACATTTATTTATGATCAAACTGGTATGGAATTACACAGGTTGAAACAACATATTGATGCCACTTTATTAGATTTCTTACCGTACCATTTATTATTGACCACTGCTGGTAATACAGGGTTTCTCAAATATCATGATGTATCTACAGGTGTTCTTGTATCTGAACATAGAACTAAATTGGGGCCAACTCAAGCAATGAAACAAAACCCATGGAACGCCGTTATGCATTTGGGTCATGGTAATGGTACTGTTACTCTTTGGGCCCCTAATATGTCTACATGTTTGGCTAAGATCCAAAGTTCTCGTGGGCCCGTAAGAGATTTGGCTATTGATCGAGAGGGGAAGTATATGTACGTGGCTGGAGCTGATAAACAATTAAAAATCTGGGATTTAAGGAAATTCAAAGAATTAGATACATATTTTACTCCAACACCAGCAAATTCTCTTGACATATCTGATACTGGACTTTTATCTATTGGTTGGGGGCCTCATGTTACTGTTTGGAAAGATACTGCTAAACAGAAACAGAAAGATCCTTATATGAATCATCTTTTACCAGGATCCAAAATTGACAAGATTAAATTTGTTCCATTTGAAGATATTCTTGGTGTTGGTCACCAAAAAGGAGTTTCATCGCTTATTATCCCTGGTGCTGGTGAAGCCAATTATGATGCATTAGAAATTAATCCTTATGAAAGTACCAAGCAAAGACAAGAACAAGAAGTTAGAACCCTTCTTAATAAGTTGGCTCCAGATACTATCAGCATTGATCCTAACGTTATTGGATCCATTGACAAAAGAGCTCTGAGCGTTAGATTGAAGCCAGGTCAAATAGATGAATTGGCCCCAAGTGAAGATGCTAATATTCAAATCAAACCTGATGTTAAAGGTCTGAACTCCAAAATTCGTAGTCACTTGAGGAAAAAGAGACAAAACGTTATTGATCAAAGAAAGTTACGTCTTGAACGTAATTTGAAAATAGAAAAAGAACAAAGACAAAAGAGACATCGTGGTTTCAAAGGAATTCCAGAAGAAAAGGATCTTTTAGGTCCCGCGTTAGCTAGGTTTAAATAGGTTTTAATAGTTATATTATTATTATTATTATTATTATTATTATTATTATTATTATTATTATTATTATTATTATTATTATTATTATTCAGCTCTATTTAAAACTAAAAAATACAAAACTCTTTCTAACGTCGAAATTTCCCAGATTAATGCTTGAAGGTAATTTTCATCCACATATGATTTGGAAGATGTTGTGCTTACTGGTTTAGATGAAGGGGGGGATAATAAACGTGGGTGTGAAAAAGCACATGAAGAAGTTAATTCTTCTATTTCTAATTGAATTTCATTAACAAGTAATCGCTCTTTATTTTCAACTATCATTTTTTGTAGTAAATGAATTTTTTCAGATATATTCAATAAAATTGAATTTCGAGTATTAGCAAAATAATCATCAATTGCCTTTTTATCAGTTTCAGCTAAATATGATAATGATATAATACCAAAAGATGAAAATTTGGAGCACCTCGTCCCAAAATAATACATAAATTTGCAAAATAAAGTAATGGCTGGAATATGTTTATCTTCAAAAATCAAATTAAAATCTATAATTTTCAATAGTTTATTAACTAATTCAAAAGAATCATCATTGTTGTCAACAATTAATTCAGCTATAGTTTCATATTTAAAATCAAGATTCCCCGCCAAATCTTTCCCAGTCAAGGCACTGAAAAGTGAATATATAGTATTTCTTTCACACAATACACTATAATCATCTGTATTCTTCAAAGGACTAGAAGGAAAATCAGATAGCCAAGTAATTATTGCATTAATAAATTCAATGGTCATGATGTATGGTATTTGTGTATAAAGAAATTGAGAATGTCAAAATAAAAATAAGCGTAAAAATTAATATATATATATGACAAAGGGTTTCGGTACACCAAAAAGACGATTTGTGGCAATTTGTGTTTGGAAACCAATGTATGGAAATACGCGAGAGTAAATCAACGCCTCTATTAAATCTATTTGCGATTAATGAGAAGTATGTGTAGTAATTGAATAATTTGAATAATCAACGGTAATCAAATCATTAATCGAGTTACCTGAACTGAGATGATTAACTTTTTCATAGTTTTCGAGTTCTTGTTCGATGAAGCTAACAACCGGTTTGAATTTGCCTTGTGAGACTAAATTATGATGTTGAACTTTTTTCCGTAAATCAAGTTCTTGTATAATAGTAATGAGTGGATACTCAGTTGTAGACTGAGAACCTTGTGAATTTGTAGTTGAGGCATCCTCTTCATTGCCAGAACTCAAGACGATTAGCCAACAATTAACCACTTGTTCATATGCCATTAATCTGGTATATTGGAATTCTTGATTTGAAAAATTTGGTAATTCATGAATAAGGTTTGTTATATAATCTAAAAATTTAATTGAATTAGATTGCAGGTTTTCTACCGGTGGCAAATGATTTAAAATGAAGTCACTTAAGCAATGGAAAAATTCAGTTAAATAAGGTTTAATTCTTAAATAACTATAGTCAGATTCTATTTCACATTTATAAGGGAAATGTTTGAAAATCTCATCATATTTAGTTTTAATAAGATTGAATGAATCATTTAGTTGAGGTTTCGGTGCCAATTTTTGAACTGATTCCGATATTTCAGGATGTATTTGAACCAAATTTAAAAGTAATGATTGCATCTGATTTTGATCCAAAATTTCAATGATTCTATTGATTGGTAAGGATTCCCCTTTTATGATGGGAGTTTTCGATTTTTTAATTCTATTGCTCGAACAAGATGCTGAAGTTGTAAAGGATGCAGATAAGGAATTGTTAACGTTTAACGATGCTGAGGATGAATTTGAAGCCGGGAGAGGACCATTTGCAGTATGAGGGCTTCTTCTTGGGCCGGTTGGTTTATAAATACGAGTTTCCATATCATCATGCTGTTTCCTTTTTCTTGATAAAGACAGTTTGGAATTAACAACTAAATCCGTACCAAATGTCATTATATGTATATATATATATATATTTATATATATATGTGTGTTTATAAATAAGTTTATTATATGCGAGTAGTTAGATGTTAACTGAAATTTGAACAATACTAGTAGGTAAATTTTTAAAGCCTGAGGTAATGAAGGACGATGGCAACTTGTGGTCGTGTGAAAAATCATGCTGCAAAAAAATTTAATTTTAAAAAATAAATTTATAGTAATAATAACGAAATGAAAATAAAAGTGAGTATGTAAGTTTAGTAAGATTAATTAGCCAAGAACATTTGATAAAATGAGCTCCAGCGGAAATGCTATTAGAATATGAAACGTGTTTTCAGTGTGGAAATCTTAGCCAGTCTAAGAAGTTGAATAATTTTTGCCCATTTAAAAAATATTTATATAATCAATCACTTATCACATGGTTTAAGTTGATGGTTTGCAAGAACTCAAAGATGTTATTGGTGGAATAAATATCATAAGATTTTGTGTATCAGGTTTTAAAGCCATAGTATGTGTTTATTTGAGGTTTATTTTTATGTTTCTTTCTTTTTCTATTGTTAATTTTTTTTTACGAGTAGAGAAGCAAATAAATATTAGAGGTCAATCGAGAAAAAAACCGAAATTACTTAATCCGCAACATGCATAAAATAGCACAATAATAATATATATATATATAAAAAAAATATATATTCATATATACATTTATTGGGAACTTGGCTAATGTATAGAAACATTATTTAGTAATATTCTCAATTATTCTCATTGCTAAGTACATGATCAATAATAATCGTTTCCTTCGTACTCTTCATCATCAATACTTTCTAGATCAGACACACACGATTCTGAATCTAAATCATAATCAGCTTCATTAAATCCCATATATCTATTCCGCTTTAATTCTACTTCATCGTCAGGATGAATATCTTCATCATCGGTAATATTAGCGGTAGCTTCTTCATCCATACCTGCTTCTTCCGCGGCGTATTCTTTTTCTTCTAGCTCAATTTTCAATTCATGTAAGATATCAAAACATTCTGCCAATAAGGCATTCAATAAACCTTGACCTTCAGGAATTGTACCATTGACTATAAATTTACCGTCTTGTCTTAAATTATCTAAAGAGGCCAATTTAAATTGGAAAGGATATAATTCTTTTAAATTATTAAGACCATCAACTCTTTTCAATTCCAATAAACATCTTCTCACAGTTTGTAATTGATTATGGATAGGTTGTAAAGATTCAGATACCGGCTCAGAACTTTCTAAAAGTTTATAGATCAATGAATAACATCGTCTTAATAAATATAAAATTACCATATGGAAATTCCTAAAATGAGGAATTGATTGATCACTCTTGGCTAATATTTTACTTCTTGATTCATCTATTTCTCTTAACTTAGTTGAAAAATTAAACAAATCAGTTTCTCTCATAGTCCAACGTCTAGTTACCATCAAATTTTCCAATTTCCCCTTAATATCAATCAATTCATCATATAACTTAGTGAAACTACTTGCCACTTGCTTATCCTCTTCATTATGCAAAGATAATCTTTCAATTAGACTGGTGATATCTGAATCATCCTGCTGAATACTAATATCACGGATAAAAGTATTACAATCATCCAATAAACCATTTAAAACCATGGTAGATGCCTCTAATTGCTCAGTGGAAGTTTCCAGATTAAATTTCCCTTCTGAATTTCTTAAAGCTTCTATCGATTTCAATTGCACTTTTATATCTTCAATATCTTTTTTAATTTGATCTTTGGAAGCAGACTGAGATGCTCCCAAAAATGTCTTTTCATTCAGAGACGTTAAAATTTGGAATAATCTTTTCCTAATTAAAACCAATTCCAGGTAAATTGGTGCTAAATCATCAGGAATTTGTTCAAACCCCTTTTCAAGCTCTTCTAAAGCTTTTTGACATTTATTATATTTTTTCCTCAATAATAACAGTTCTTCTTTATAATGCTTTTTATCATATATTTGCCCCACTTCGTCACCATTATCCTGTTGTAAACTTTGTTCATCTTCCGATTTGTCAATAATAGCTTTGATCTCTTTCAATCTGATAGATATTGGCTCCAAATCATCTTTAGTATAAACTTGACAATCTTTTAAATGTTCTAATAATTTATGAACGGTGGAAAGTGATGAATAAGTGGCAGGTGCGAATTTGGTCAAACCACAAGTGACAAAGCAAAGGGAGGTAACAATCCATATATCATCTACAATGGCATCAGTGGAATTGGGTAAGTTCAACAGGATCCCTTTCAATTCTTCATCTTTCCTAGTAAGCAGAAGGTCATGTAATATAGACAAGAAATCGTCATATATTTTATAAACTTGCTTCAGGGAAATATATTTACTTCTATTGTTTTTAATATTAAGAAGGGTGTCTCTGATCTTGATCAACAGATCATGAAGAGGTTTCTCATATGACGGTACAATTTTACCCATCTTTTAATCGATTAATTGTAAGAACGAGGCGCTTGCACAGTTATTACAAAAAGGAATTAACGGAAAGGATTAAATTGTAATAAATGAACTGATATCAAAATACAGTACAGAAAATTGATTTTTACTTGTCGACCGGTTTCGCAAGATTACAAAGTAGACAAGTTGAAAAGGAAGTTGACAAGAGAAGTTGAAAAAAAAAAAAGAAGAGGAAGCAGGCAAAGGCAGTCAGAAGGGGAAGTTGAAGAGCTTCAACTGGATTGATATCGAATGAGACAATCAACCAGTTGGTCTTAACAAAATGGATTATTTTATCGGTGATGATATAGTTTATATTGTTGAAACAATTATATACAAGTGCTTGGTTAGCTATATAATTTTCGCAAATTTGCCAATAACACGCCGGTATTATTTAATGACTAAATGACGTATCGGTAAAATTGGTAGCATATATAAAATACGCATTTGTTGTTAAGATATACCAAAGCTAATTAGTTGAATAAAAAAAAAAAATGAGGATCTAAGTATGTATAAGAATATAAGTTAAGCATATATGTGTACATGTGCCACGCGATTACTGTTATTGCTACCGTTGCTAGTACAATCATAAAACTTGTAAACTTATTTTTAATGGATAGCATTATACCGGTGGCGAAAAATTTAAATATTAACGCTATAATTGCGACCAAAAACAGAAAGAAATGATTAGAACATTATAGTACAGAAACTAAAAAATCTCAAAATATGTGGGTAAACAATTTGCATACACTGATACGGCTAATGCTACATATGGAGAGAGAAAAAAAAAAAAAAAAAGAACAGACAACAAATAACAATGTAAATGATATATATGATATTGATATTCGTATTTAATCGTGTTTGTAATCATTATAATTGAGATATCAATTAATAATCAGTTAGTCATTGATAGTCAATTTGTCATTGATAGTCAATTTGTCATTAATAGTCAATTTGTCATTGATAGTCAATTGAAATGTGTTTAAATCCCAAGTAAGCCCATTATAAATAGGGACACACTCTCATTCTCAGTAATTTTAATCATCTCTGGAGCTTTGAAGTAACCTCAAGATAAATAAAAACAAATTTAAAATATCTAAATATAACGAGATACAAGCTCTCACTTCATCATCTAAATTACAAGTTTTCAACAACTGCTGGGTGTCAATGATGATATAAACTGAAAACACAAGGGCTCCAATAAGTGAATAAATGACATTTAAGGTCGAATTATGAGGTAAAAACATCATGAGGAATCCGAATCCAATTAAGCTCCAAAGTCCCACTCCTAAGAATCCTTGCCATGAGACAAAATCATATTTGGTTTGAAAAGCAAAAACGCTTAAACCAAGGAATATGAAAAATGTAAGTAACAAGGCTTCAATTAGAATCTCGGATTCGACGAAAGCACATGCAAGACCTAAAGTGTAAGCTTCACAAAAGGTGAATAACCCTAAAAGTATCAAATTTTTGGGGTAAGATCTAGCATAAATGTTAGCAGCGATAACAAATCCAAAAGATCCAAGCATCATTACAAAGAAAAGCCATATGTTATTAGTAGACCAATTCAAAATTGCTTCGTTACTACGCATTGTGTAGCCTACAACAATGGTGGCAAGTAATTGAACTGCTAATAACGAGTACACTTTACGGATGAACAAGTGTCTAATGGGCAATTCACATTCGGAAACATTGACCGAATATTTGAAGTCATCTGGAATATTGTCGCCGTCAGTTCTTGGTGCCAGCTCTTCGAAAGAAGGTGGTTGTTCTGGAGGAATTGGTGCGTAAGACATGGGGAGGTTTTAAGTTAAAAATTCAATAATAAGCTGCGAAATATTGCTATAATATACTGGAAACACAAGGAGGGTCACAAAACAGAAACAGAAAAAAAAAAGTAAAAAAAAAATAAAACACATTAATATAACAAAGAGGGTTAAAAAAAAAAGAACGATTGTGGGGTGACTTTGGAAATACATTGACTTAGTAGCGGAAACTAATCTAATTCGCGTAGGTCGAATATTCAATATATATGAGAATCGATATTTAAATATAATTAAGTTGGCGGCAGAATTACAAAAACTATGTTTACTAGTAGAGTCTATGTAAAATAAAATAAAATTTAATAATATATTCATGTTCTTATGTTTTCTCTTCGTAATTTTTATACTTCAAGTACTACTCTGGATTTATAACTTGTAGGATCTTTCTTGAATAATCAGCCTCATCAGCTAATGAACCTTCCAGGAGTCTCTTTTTACCCATCATTGAAGGATTCAATCTAGGATCTACTAAACCAGAATCTCCAGCACCAACCATGGCGTCTGAAGGATGTGCAAATGGGTTCAGCGGGTTTTGCAAAGGCATATCAAGAGGGTTATTTGCGCCCTTTCTCAGGGCTCCTCTAGAAACTGCCTTTGTTTCGTAGTAATCATCATCTCCATCATTATCATTTTTTCTGAATCTGACAAAAAGGAACGCCGCTACGGCAATAAGTATTACACCTGCAACACCACCTACAACACCACCCACAATGGCTCCAGTATTGGAAGACTTCGATGAGTTTGAAGAATTTGAAGTTGGAGATGAAGATGAAGATGAAGTTGAAGTTGAAGTTGAAGGAGAAGAAGAAGATGATGCCGTCGATTGTGTAGACAGGCCAATCACCGTTTTAGTTGACACAGTTGAACTGATACCTATTGATGATGATGAGCTCAGCGTTGTCCCACTAGCAGAATTGTGACCGGAAGCACCCGAAGTGGTAGAAGAAGTTGACGTTGCCAGCAGCTTCGATGAGGAGGAAGAGGAGGAAGTGGTAGATGATGAACTAGTGGAACTAGAACTGGAAGATGAAGTGGATGACGAAGTAGATGAAGAGCTCGAAGTTGACGAACTACCACCCAGTGGGGTAGCAGTTTCACTCCCTTCACTACCAATTCCAAGATAAACGTCATAAACTGATGATCCACCACAAGTGTCGTCCCCATATCCAGTACACTCCGTGGTACATCCAGTTGTTTCACCTGTCGCAGGGAAAGAGTTCAAACAATAGCATTCGTTACCGTTCTTCAAAGCTACATACATATATTCAGGACATGATTTAGCACATGCAGAAGCAGATTGAAATTGCGTTGTTCCTTGATTACTTGCAATATCAACTGCCAGATAACAGCCAAGGGTTTGATCAGCTTTAACTCCCGTGGAAAAAACGCTCAACAATAGTGGTATCACTATCAACATATTTTTTTTTATATTTGGTATGATTAATTGCTTGTTTGTTTGTTTGTAATATTCGACAGTTTGTCAGATATTCGTTATTTCAATAAAATGAAGGAAACTTGAGGTTGGCCCTTTGAAGAGGGTATCTTACGATCTTATGAATGGAAAGGATTGACGTTAGATTTGCACCCTTTTTAGTTTGGATTTGAGGGCAAATCCAAGAGTTGTTGTAAACGATTGAATATGGATCAATAATTAAGACCAAAGGTGGATTCTTTGGGTATTTTGGACCTCAAAATAAATATTGTAGATGTTAATGAAAGGGGACAATTAGGAAAAAAATCAAGTAACTGATGAAAATAAAACAGCAGTAAAAAACTGAGAAAAAGAAAAGAAAATTAAGAGATAATAATACTAAAAAAAAAAAAAAAGGGAAAAGAAAAATAGAATAAAAGAGTAAGAAAGTAAAAAAGTAAAAAAGCTTAAAAGTAAAAAAGCTAAAGAGTAAAAATAAAAAAAAAAATAGAAAAAAAATAGCGGGATCAATAGAAAAAAAAAAGTATTTTCTTTTAAAATCGTGTAAATTTTACCTGGAAAGGAACAAAGGCTTTGAAAGGAAATTAGCAAGACCAAAGATTTTAAGTTGACGGAAGTTAGACTTCAAATTGAATAAACATTTACGTATATCTGAAATGACCGCGTCTGAAGTGCAAAAGAACTTGATGAAATAGAAAAAGGAAAGCTAACTACTGAACAACTGCCCTTTAGTATAGATTCTATAATTAGAGTATAATAAATTATCGTTTATGTAGTTGAAAATTGTTCAAGTCATTCATGGCTGAAGAATAATATATTTCAAGAAAAAAAAATCATCAGAAAACGCGGTAGTAAAATTAAAGATATGAGGTTATTCCTTTTAGGGAATCTAGAATTCTGCAAGGGAATACGTACTTGGGGGTGAAACAATCGTGTAACTTTTGCGAAGAAATTGAAGGGGTCGAATGAGCATATGTTTTTAATAATGCTGTATCCAATATACAGATAACACCCAGATCAAGAGCTCTTGGTTATGATATTGATTCTAACATACAGTGTTTTTGATCTGATATGAATGTATATTTTTTTAATTTAATTGCGAAATATCGGCTTAAGCTTAAAATGGTTTTGGAGCCCTCCTCACCCCACCTCCATGACTTTCCTCTTAGTTAAAGTAGCATTATCTTTGCCCTAAATTTATAATCAACTTGTTTAGACTAAACTCAATTCAGCGATTAATTATATTTGGAATTATTAAATTTTATTAATTACTGTTTTGGCACCATTCCTCAGTTTAATTTCTGTGGTACCGCCTTCAATGTTAATTTATAAGTTAATATCTCGACTGATAATCTTTGCAAAGACTAAATTTTTATTACATATGTGATTTTCAATTACATTTTGTGTTTTATTGAAATGACTTTCATCATCATTAAATATTTACTCATGTATATTTGCTTTTGTTTCATATTTGGCTCTAAATAAATGTATATGCACCTAATTAACCATAATCAATGTTTGAAGTTATAACTGGCATGTACTAATGCCCCATCGTGCCTCAGCCATGTATTTAACGATTCAGATAATATAATTTCTACTTAGCCATACAATAATTACATAATATGGTATCAATTAAATCAATTCCAGTAGGTGTACTATGATATGATTACTTGATAATTTACGTTTTACGTTCGGTCCGGTATTTCGTGGATCTGAGGATTTTCAAGAAAAGTTAGTGAAAATATGCGCGCTTTTTCATAACTGTTCTAGACCAATATTCACGTTGCTCTCATCAATCACTATTTATAAGAACCTACTATCAAATAGTTATATTTTAACCATAACTGTATCTCTTGGTGATCCCTTTTATTTATTTTTTTTTTTTTCAAAGGGAAATTATTGGATGTGACTTGGGGTTTATGAAGTAATATATCTACCCGATGCACCTTCAAAAATAGCTTCCACAAATATTTGATCATCAATATCATTCATAGTTAATTACCTTGTTGTTGCTTCTACTGGTGTTGCTGGTGTTTTTGGTGTTACCCGATTTGCATGTTTTGCCGTAAATTCTTTGTATCACATATTATACATCTTACCTCAAACTCAAAACCAGGAAAATTAACACTTTTAACCTCCTCTACATTTTATAAGCCTTTTAATTTTACGAATGAAAATGTTGACGATTGTATAATGGAATGAAATTATTAACTGAACAGGGCAGCTTTTCTCTCCATATAGGCAAACACACGCTCATAACAGAACTTGTGTAAGCTTAACTGTGCATAATTAAAGTCACTAACATTTTAAATGATTAGTGTAATTTAGTTGCTTTAAATATAGTAGTTTAAAATTCTATAATTGTATAAAGCTTGTCACAAGCTTACATTGGTCTTTAAAAATTTGACAGAAGAAAATTTACAACTTTGACTCATTATCATTATTGAATGAGGTCCAAAAATATTCAATTTAAAAAATCAATCTTGTAGTGTGAACAAGGATTTGCAACCGTTAAACAATATCAAGGTGAATAAATTTGCAATAACACGTTTTTATTTCATTAAAGGAGGAATTATGGATTAGTATTATTATTTAGCTATTTAGCCAAATAAATTGATTAGATAGGTGATAATGCATTAATCTTTTTAGTTAAAACTTTAATTACCCACTGAGGATATTTTGCACAATGTAATTCATAAGTTTACAGGAAAAAATTCTAGTAAATAGTGTATTTCAGAATATAAAACATTTGTAATTTGGATTGGTCATTAATACAATATAATAATAACACTGAAAATAAGAACATGAACTTAGGTACATTAGTCAAGTTCTTCGACCAACATTAATCCTAAAAATGAATCAATAACCGCAGTTGCTGCAAGACTAGTTATCTCGGAATTTGTGTCAAAAGGTGGGCTTACTTCAACCACATCTGCACCAATGAGATGAATACCTTCAAGGCCATCTAAAATTGAAATTAATTCTCTACTAGTCCACCCACCTACTTCCATGGTTCCTGTACCAGGTGCAGTTGCTGGATCTAAAACATCAATATCGACTGATATATACACTGGATTGTTTCCAACCCTTTGTTTAATTTGTCGAATAATTTCATCTTTACCATAATTATCTAAATCTCTCGCAGTCAAAGTTTTAAATCCACATCTTGAATCATGATCGATATCATAATCTGCAGCTATATAAGGCGCTCTTAAACCTAGATGCATACAGCTAGAGGTATTCAAATAACCATTTTCTGCCGCATAATGAAGGAAAGTGCCATGATTAAGTGACATATAAGAAGTGATACCTCCACCCAATATTTTAGGGTCCCAAGTATCAATATGAGAATCAAAATGTAAAACTGTAAGTTTACCATATTGTTCAAAGCTAGATCTTAAAGCCATTAATGTTACAGTATGATCCCCACCCATGGTAATAATTTTGGGTTTCCTATCAAAGTTGTTTTCACTGTTATGGCTATGGATTGCTCTTTGACCTCTATACAATTGATTTAGAGCAATTCTATTATCGAATGGAGTCATTGCAATATCTCCACAGTCAATAATATTGAAAGTTGTATTATATGGGTCAATACGACCTAATTTTGAGTCTGGTTTTCCATTACCTCTTACTGGAGTTCTTCCTAGACCCAATCTTCTCAGAGTCAGCCTTATAGCCTCAGGACCAAATCTTGCACCAGGCCTATAACTTACCCCAGTGTCAAAAGGTGCCCCCACAATAGCAATATCAATATTTTTATCATCTAAATTAGATTTATCAAAACAGTTGAAATGATTAAAATGGGCAAAAGTCAAAATCCCTCCAAATATCCCACTATCTTGTATGTCTGATACATCGTCATCATCAGGATAATGCAATTTTTTTTTCAATTTGCGGTAAGATTTATGGGACACTAATGCGTTAAATTCTTTTGCAGAATCAACTAATTGCGAATGGAACCCTGCATAGTTATTCAAATCTGATAATTGATCAATTATTAAGTTTTCCCAATCATCCCGCAAATCATGGACTTTATCATTCTGGGGATAAAGTACGCTGTTTTCCCTGAGAAGCAGTTGCTTGTACAATCGGGAATCTTCAGTTGATACTAAATCACCATAAACTGAGTCCATAAATGTCTCTTCTACATCATTGAAAGTGACAATTAGTGGCTCTGCTTTGACTAAGTTAACAACAAGCAATAATTTCAATATTAGTCTCATGATTTTGGTTGCAAAAAAAATGTATAATTCAATTAATTAAATAAATAAATAAATAACTCAATAAATCAATAAATCAATAAATAAATAAATAAAAAAAAATAGTCAAGGTATTTTTTAATTTATATATATTTATTTATTTTTTTTTTGTCGCTATATCAATTTGAAAAAAAATCACTTTGAATTTATATTTAAGACAACGCGGATTTCGTGCTTAATTTAGGAAACTGGTCGCGAAATTCCGTGGGGTAAATTTCAATGGGTTGCATAAGTTAGCGCGCGCAATAAAGTAGATTACATTCAATATCAATCAACTTGACCTAGTTATACACATTACCCAAAGTAATTGATTTGACTACAGTATAATCGTCCATACCATACAAGGAACCTTCTCTCCCAAAACCAGACTCCTTAACACCACCAAATGGCATTGCAGCATCGGTGAAAATACCGGTGTTTACAGCAACCATACCGGATTCCAAAAATTCAGACATGTACCAAATTTTATTAATATCTTGAGAGAAAATATAGGAAGCTAAACCATGTTCGGATTCATTACAAGCTTTTAAAACTTCTTCCTTGGTTGAAAACTTAACTAAAGCACCTAATGGGCCAAAAGTTTCTTCTTTAATAACTTTCATATCACTAGTGACATCACCAAGGACGTAAGGCCTATAGAAAAGTTTACCCAATTCCGGGAGTCTACCACCTTCATATAAAACGGTTGCACCTTGTTCAATAGCATCATGAACATGCTCTTCAACTTTTTTTATGGCATTTTCATTGATCAAACAACCATGTGTAACACCTTCATCAAACCCGTTACCAATCTTGAATTTTTTAACTTGTTCAACAAATTTTGTAGCAAATTCATCATATATTTTTTCATGAATATATAATCTATTGGCACAAACACAGGTTTGACCTAAAGATCTAAATTTGGAAGCAATGGCAGATGTGACTGCCAATTCAAGATCGGCATCTTCGAAAACAATCACAGGAGCATTACCGCCCAATTCCATGGAAAGTTTCTTCAATGTTTCAGAAGATTGACTCATCAAGATTTTCCCAACTCTAGTTGAGCCAGTAAATGAAACTTTTTTAATATAAGGAGATTGACAAAATTTCAATCCACACATTGGTGTATTTTCAGTGGATGTCAATACTACATTAAATACACCGGCTGGAATTCCAGCTTTATCTGCAAGGTAGGCTAAGGCCAATGAGGACAATGGTGTTTGGCCATCTGGTTTCAAAATGGCGGTACATCCAGCTGCCCAAGCAGGAGCAGCTTTACGAGCACCCATGGCTGATGGGAAATTGAAAGGGCACAATAATCCCACCGGACCAACCGGTTGCTTATAAGTGATCACCTTATTGTTTGGATTGGAAGGTTGGATTGTATGACCATAGATCCTCTTTGCCTCTTCGGAAAACCACTCAAAGTATGATGCAGCGTACTTGATTTCTCCAAGGGAGTCTGCCATACATTTACCATTTTCAGCAGTGATGATTTTGGCCAAATCTTCCAAGTTTTCGTGCATAAGTTCATACAACCTTCTCAACATTTTGGACCTGTCATAAACGTTAGTTTTCTTAAAAGATTCAAAAGCTTCATGAGTGTTTTGAATGGCAAAATCGATTTCTTCTGGGGTTTGATCTGGCAATTCAGCTAAAAGTTCCTCAGTGGCCGGGTTATAAACTTTAATGACTTTGGTTGACTTGGATTCGTACCAACCACCATTGATGTAAGGCTTAGTGCGGAGAAGCTCAGGGTTTTTAAGCGTTAAGGGCATATTGTATAATTAATTAAAGAATTGACGTTTGTGAGAGAAATAGATTTATAGACAAGTTGTAAAATCGATTTAGCGCGGCTACTCCTAATTTGGAAAACCGCTAAGTCAACAATAGCTTCTTTTAAGTTGGCGCTCCAGTTATTGATTAGTTAATGCCAGAAATGCACAATTACATGGGTCATTCCATTTAAATAACAAGCGATAAGCTTAGAGTTTAAGTAGACCCTTAAAGCTGGATTTGATGGGATTTATTGATCATGGGGTTGGAGATTTAATTAATTAGTCGCACAATTAGCACTCACTTAAACTAGGTATAATATAATATTTTTTTTTTCTTCTTCTTCTTCCTCTTACTATTAATTTGTAACCAGAATATTATTGTGATTATAATTAATAACATATCTTAATGACATATTCAACAACATATTTTATTATCATTATAATATGCAGGCTTCTCACATTTTTGATATTATTCAATTTCCGGTATACAAAGTTATGTAGTACCAAAATTCAATACTAGGTATTTCATCGTTTAAACGTTAGAAAGTAGATTCCTCAAAAATCTCGTTTATATAATAATAGTTGTTCATCATGACCAGCTGAATAATGTATTTTCATGAATTGAAATTGCTATCAAAAATTAAGCTACCAGGCATTAGGTTTTGACTTTCATAATCAGATTTGTTAAGAATTCGCTTTTCGTTGTTGTATTCATCTAATGATTAAAATTCATCTACTCGCTTGTATGTGTGCTCTAATACTTTTTTTCTTTCTTTCTTTTTTTATTTTCCCAATCCAAATTGTCTAAAAATTGTAATTCATGTAGAATATCTCGTGAGACTTACTGAATTTCCTAATTTGGCATCAGCGGTTAGATTCAAAATTATTCAGTTACATCATAGATTTTTAAAAGCATACTTCATTGGTGCTTCAAAATTGATTTTTTTTACTTAGATGCACTTGTCTTCGATGTGAAAGTCATTGGCTGGGGAATCCTGTCATCAACTACATTGCAGCTTGTGGTGTATTAACTTTTCTGGGTTTCTTTTTGCTAGTAGGTCATTCCAAATTTCTTGGATACATTAAATCCTTCATATATACTCGGATTTAATTCGGATCTTAAGGGTCTCGGAAAAAAAATAAGTGTGTATCTCGTATTGTATCGTATTTCAGGTAACTGACTTGAATCATAATTCATAAATACTTTTCGTTTATAGTCCACTTATTCTGTATACATTGACTTTTAAGTCTTTGTTTAAGTAAAAGTTATTATTGTAAGGTTTTATTATCCAAAAATATTTTATTCATGACAATATTCAATATTGAATAGTTTTTCCAAGTCTGTTAATTTGTTTTTTCTGTTTTTTTTCTGTTATTTTCCTGTTATTTTATTTTTATTATAATATTATAATATTAAAATTTTATTTTATTTAATATTTATTTTATTTTATTTCCATATATTGACTTTTTTATTTTGCTATTTTTTTTTTTACTTCATTCTAACCTCTCTTAAGTCCTTAGTTTGACTTAGTGTCACCTTGACTTGCATCCGTCAATTTCATATAGCTATAATTTTTTACGGCCGAGCTCTGACACAACCACATGATATGATAGTTCGTTAACTTAAATATTATGAGAGCATAGAGGAGTCAATATAACATGCTTTCAATTAAAAGAAAAGCAGGATCATTACTTAAAATAAATATAGCTAAAGCATTGTTAGAACCCAAAAAAAATCTTAAACTCATGACTTAATTAAACTATAATAGTAAATCTAACTTTTGTTTAAAGGCTATTTAAGCGATCAAAATTTTAAGTCCGATCAATTTGCTGCAATTAGTAATTCTAGGTACCAATTATCGAATATTTTCATACTTTTTTTTTTTTCTTTTCTTCGTATACTGGTCAAATGCAGATGATTTTTGCCTCTATTGCGTTTACCGTGTATGTCCGATGTATCTCATACAAATACACATAAATCCCCCCGCTAAATGGTCCTTTGATTATTAAACAAAAATATAGTTCAAATCAATATATATATATATATATATAAAGACATTTATATGTTATAGACTTTTACTGAATACCCGCACAAACAAGTTAGTATAACTGCAGACTATGATCTTGAATAGGATTCTAGATATGCATCAAATAGTTTCAAAAATTGTATCATTTGCATCTTTAGGGCTAATAAAAGATACAAAGGGAGAAATATCAAGGCTGTCATCATCAGTGTGGCCCCAAGCAAACTTGGAAGATAAACAAACAGGAATAATACTGAGACTGGCATCCTCGTGCAGGCCACTGGGAGCAAAACAACCTGACTATTACAAGAAGAAGAATCAACGTCATCTTAACCTGATTAAAGTTACCAGATCGGAAGTGCGAAAAAGTGGCAATATAAATATCATTACCACTCTGCAAGCACTTAGAAGTAATCAACGTGATTTATCACAAACTCAAAATATTAACTCGTTGATGATCCCTGGTAGTATATTGGTGAGAGAATTAAGTAATCTGAGCGACAGGTCCAATCAACTGAGTCAATGCCTGACGAAGGGTACTAAGATGTACTAAATACTCACAAGACCCATGTATGAAATATTTTTTTACTTGCAAAAAAGCAAACAAAATCACAATATAAACTGTATATATATTCTAGCATAGGTATAACTATACATAACGGATTATAAAATTGTAGTTTTTAGTGAAGCCGAAAAAGAATATGCTAGTTAATCGTGGCGACTGCAAATTATTCACGACTAAGAAGTTATAGAAACAGCAAATTGAGAATAGATAATTATAAATAACAAGAACTAGTCATTTATGTAAGCTACACATTTATGTAAGCTACACATTTATGTAAACTACACATTTATGAGAATTAGACAGTTATGAGAACAATAAAAAGAGCTAGACAAATAACTAGACACTTGTAACTAGACAGGTATAAGAATAGACACTTATAAAAACTGGGCAACTATTCGAAATTTGACAATGATTAACAATTATTTAAAACCAGACTCATTAAAGCTGGAAACTTATTAATAACTGAACAGTTATTAAAACTGGGTTCCTTTAGTTATAATTTTATTTTAATATATATAATTTTTTTTTTTGTTTTTATTTTTGTATTTTGTTTATGTATATATTTTGTTCTTAATGCTGTCAATGTACATATTCTTAACGTCCTAAATGTCAGCCTTTTCAATTCACGATGCGCACACCTAAATCTATGATTTCAAGGAAATCTATTATAAGTCAGCTTGAGGCTGATTTCGTTTATGTGTGATGAGCCAAAAATATTAAACATATTTGGAACCTAAATCCTACTTTAATTATAAATTGTAATTTTCGATATTAGAGTTATTTAAGTATTGCGGTGAATACAATATATATATACAAAACAATTAATTATATTTTGAACAAGTAGAATGCAAAAATTAATGCACAATAACTAACACAAAACAAAACGAATATGAAAGAAAACAATTTAAGAAAGAACCGTGATGTATGTATGCAAGACTTTATTAAATAATAGAACTAATTAAGATTAAAAACAAATGATAAAAACAAAGAATGAGAGCAAATCAGTAGTTAAATAATTAATAAATACTCAGCCACATATAGCTTTCAAAACAACGTTGTACATTAAGTTGTACAAATTAAAATTCTGCCAAAATTTAAAAATTCCACTAGTGACAGCGTTGAACTAATGAAGGATGCGAGAATACGTTTGTGTAAAGGTTTAGCCACATCTCACTAAAAATTATATTCAGGAAGCCAAATTTTGATTTTTTCTTTTTTCTTTAAAAAAAAGCAAAATCAAATTTGTGAAAATGAAAACTATAATAAAAAATATAACGTCACTTCTGTACATTAAGAGCCGTAAATATACCAAATGCAATTAATGGTGTAGAAATAACGTCTTATACAAATGGAAAGTGAAGCTGTAAACTCAAAAACATTACAATAAACGGTTTAAATTCAGAGTTGATACTCAAATGATGTGCGACTCTATTTTTATCTATTCACGCTTACATATGAACCTCTATGTGCCTGAATTCAACAAAGAAACTCATTGAATTTTCTTTTTTTTTTTTTTCAAGAATGTTTATTATTAAAAAAAAAAATAATAATAATTATAATTGAGGAAAATCTTTGTGTATTTTTAACTTTGCCTTGATCTTGTGTGCCGGTAGTGATTTCCAACTTTTTTTTTCTTGTATCCCTTTTCAATCCTAAAGACGTGTTTTTTTGAAGTTAACCCTTTATTGAGCTTAATATGTGGTCCTTCATTGTCTTGTTGACAACCCTAGGATTGTTACAGTTTACGTACGCAGACGTCTATATTACTTCACCTAAATCTGGAGCCACATTCTCTGGATCTTCAGGTACAGCCTCAGTCACTATTAGTTGGAAAGATGATGATGGAGACAGTGATTTTAGTATTGATAACGTGGAAAGTTATACCATTTCCTTGTGTACCGGTCCTTACAGTCCCAAAATTTACTGTGTACAAACACCATTAGCCAAAGCTCAAACTCTTTCTGATCATACTTTCACAGCAAGTATAGATGCAGCCAGTTATCCGAGTGGGTATTATTACGTTCAAATCTATGCTGTTTTCAAAGATTCATCTACTTCAATTCATTATTCACCAAGATTCCAATTGACTGACATGACTGGTACATCTACATTAAGTGTTAGTGTAACAGGTGCAGTTCCAGGTCCGGAAACTTCAGCGGCTAATCTGGAATCAGTTTCTTATAACTCAGCATCTTTTACAGTGCCATATACTTTACAAACCGGTAAATGGAGATTTGCTCCAATGCAAACCCAACCAGGAACCACTGTTACTGCCACTACGTGGTCCCGTAAATTCCCAACTAGTGCAGTGACGTATTATACTTCAAATTCCCCACCACCATCGATCGTTACCACTTTAACCCCTGGTTGGAACTATACTATAGATTCTGCTGTTAACTGGGCTACAATCGCTCCTTATCCTACGTATTTTTACCCGGCAAGTTCAAGGGTTAGTAAGGCTCAATTAAAAACAGCTCACAAGAGAAGATGGCTTGATTAGTGTGTGTATATTAGAATGGGAAAGGTTGCATTTAAAGCAAAGGACGAGAAATATTAGCAGTTTTGTCAAAAAAAAAAACAAACTTTTTTCTTCTTTTTTTTTTTCTAAAAAAAAAGTGATTTGAATATAACATTAAAATTTAAGCAAAAAGCTAAGCAACAAGAATTTGAAATGATTGAATCAACAAGAATTCTGCAATGAGTAAAGGAATACAATTGATATTGATGTTTTGGGAGGTTTGCCTTTTCAATACTGTATAGATACGTAAAAAAAACAAATGTCATTATGTTAAACTACCGCCTAATCAAGTAAAGTGTATAATTTACAAATTAACATGTATCAATTACAATAAGTTTGTTCCTCCAATTTAATCTCTGGTTGGCATTTACACTAATTTGTTATTCATTCATTTCATATTTTCATATTTTAATTTTTTCATAATTATATATCTTTATAAATTCTGTCATTTTTATATTTTTATAAACTCTACTATTCTCAATCCATTCAGTTTAATCATTGAAACATTTTAAGCTGACAAGCTATATGTATTGCCCCAACTTCTTCCAATTAAGATCTCAGCTTGTCTCGTGAAAACAAATATTCTCAATATGTTGTACTCGCTCTCCGTGCATATATTTTTCTCACATTTCCGTTCCTACATGGATGTCAATTTTCAATTAAATTTTTCATCTCAACACCATGATCTACTTGAAAACGTTACTTAACGTCATAGACAATTCTGGGGCCCAAGTTGTTGAATGTATCAAGGTCTTACGTCATAGACCTATGAACTTTGCCAAGATTGGTGATGAAATAACCGTTGTTGTACAAAAGGCCAGACTTGCAGAAGGAAACCAAACTAATAAAGTCAAGAGAAGAGATATTTGTCGTGCTGTAGTGGTGAGACAGAAGGCACCATTCAGAAGACCAGATGGGACCGTGATTAGGTTTGATGATAATGCGTGCGTTTTAATCAACAAGAATGGCGATCCTCTTGGAACCAGAATCTCCAGTGTTGTGGCCAAAGAACTTAGAAATCTGCAATACAGTAAGGTGGCCACTTTAGCACCTAAAACTTTCTAATAATGTATATAGTGTCTATGAATAAAAGGATGGAATAACGCATGTTTGTAGAAGATATATATAATGCGTATATTAGATATTTGACTGAATTTAGACTAAATTGAATTGATATGAATTGAAAGAATTTAATTATAGTTTCATTTTGAATTGAATGGGATTATCATCAACTAGTATGGGATCAATCGAGTGGATCTATAGGTAGATTTCAGGGTATATCATTTGAAAGCCTTAACACAATCATTGACGTTTTTCCTCAACTCATTAGCAAAATCAGGCGGGACTAATTGAATCAAATTATTACTGGCATCTATAATAGCATCAAATTTCCCTTGTGGAGCCATGTTCTCATTTAACGGAACCTGCGACACCTGACTGTTCAACTCTTGTAATAAGGATTCCAAATAATTGGAAGACGGTATTCTGTTGACACAATGATGTAAATTGGTGAGATGATCATTGAGTATGGACTGGTTATGGATAATGGATTCACGCAAGTCATCGATTTGGTCTTCCAAAGTTGAGTTTGAGTTGTGTAATGGGGAAAGCATGTGTGTGGTATTAAAGTATTTGTGGTGGTATGAATATAATCAATATAATTAATATAACTAATATAACTAATATAATGATACGACTTACTATCAATGGTATAAATTTAAGAAAAATAGTAAATAGTAAATAGTAAATAGTAAATAAAGAAAAAGTGAAACTGGAAGTAGTGAGACTAATTAAATAAAATTGTGCAATTAATCAATCACAATTAAAATATTATGATTAAATTATTAAAATGAATACTAACAGTATATTTCCCAACTATAATATATTAAAACTAATGCGAAACAACGAATGCGAAGCCAAGGTTACGATTAAATAATAATACTAATAATTCATTGCGCTACGCATGGTAAATACCAAATAGTGCAAGTTTTGTACCATCTTTCCAAATACATATACAATAATGTAATTCAGCTAACAATTAGAGATAAGGGGTTATTGTTGAACATGTTTATCAAGAAATGTATAGTAACATAGATTGTAATAAAAATGTAATAAAGTAATTGAATTGTAATAAGTAATTGAATTGTAATAAGTAATAGAATTGTTATAAGTAATGAAATTGTAATTGAAATATAATATAACTGTAATAAAATTGTAATAAAGTAATAACATTGTAACAAAATTGTAACAAAATTGTATATTGTAATAAAGTAATAAAATTGTAATAAAATTGTAATAAAGTAATGAAATTGTAATTAAATTGAAATAAAATTGTAATAGAATTGTAACAAAACTGTAATAAAATTGTAATAAAGTAATAAAATTGTTATAAAATTGTAACAAAATTGTTTATTGTAATAAAATTGTAATTCAAATCAAATGTTATTCAGCCAATAAACCCATTTCTTACAGGGTATTAATCGTCAATCAATACATCCATTTCCCCTTTTATCGTTTCTGGAACTTCATCAAGACTGTTGAATTCGCCCCAGGCACACATAAACATGTGTGTGCGTGTGTGTGTGGTTACAAATTAATTACTTAATACTACTCCTATCCTAATCACCAATATTAATAAATGATGCATTATTTGTAGAAGAAGGGAATAAAGACTAAATGTATTTTTTTTTTTTTGTATTTTGTAGTAATTTTATTTGTATTTTGTATTAATTTTATTTGTATTTTGTATTAATTTTATTTGTATTTTTTTAATTTTATTTGTATTTTTTTTGTATTTTTTTTAATTTTCGATTTTGAATTTTTGGTTTGGGTTCATTTTTCATTGAAAATCTCAATTTTTCTGCCCTGCAACTTTTTACAAATCTTTTTTTTTAACCACGTCTCCTATGGCTGACATTGAAAAGAAAGTCGAGGCTTTGGCCATCGACGAGAAAAAACCTGCCCAAGACAAGCCTCAAAAAGTTTCTCGTAAAGAAAAGAAAGCCGCTGCTGCTGCTTCTAATGGAGGATCGAACTCCTTGTTTTTAGAACCTCAACCTGATTTTATCCAAAGCAGAATTGAATTCTTTGACCAATTAAAGGCCAAATACGACGCTGAAATTGCCAGCAAGGAGAAAACTCCTATTAAGATTACTTTACGTGATGGTTCTATTAAGGAAGGGAAGGCATATGAAACTTGTCCTTTAGATATTGCCAAAGAAATTGGTAAATCTTTTGCCGAAAGACAGTTGGTTTCCAAAATCAATGGTAGTGAATACTGGGATTTAGAAAGACCATTAGAATCTGATGTTACTCTTGACTTTTTGGATTTTGATAACGATGAAGGTAAAAAAGTTTTCTGGCACTCTTCTGCCCATGTTTTAGGTGAAGCTTGTGAATGTCATTACGGAGCTCATTTATCTCATGGTCCTCCAACTGATGATGGGTTCTTCTATGATCTTTCCATCAATAATGGTGAAGGTGTTGTTACCCAAGGTGACTTCTCCAACTTGGAAAAAGTTTCCACCAAGGCTATTAAGGAAAAGCAAAAATTTATTCGTTTAGTTATGACTAAAGAGGAACTTTTGCAAATGTTCAGTTACAACAAATATAAAGTTCATTTCATTAATGATAAAATCCCAGATGGTACCTCCACCACTGTTTACAGATGTGGTCCTTTAATCGATCTTTGTACTGGTCCTCATATTCCTCACACTGGTAGAATTAAGGCTATGAAAGTTTTGAAAAATTCCTCTTCTTATTTCATGGGTGACCTGAACAACGATTCTTTACAAAGAGTTTACGGTATTTCCTTCCCAGATAAGAAACTTATGGACGAACACTTGAAATTCTTGAAAGAAGCCGCTGAGCGTGATCATAGAAGAATTGGTAAAGAGCAAGAGCTTTTCTATTTCAATGAATTATCTCCAGGATCTGCTTTTTGGTTACCTCATGGTACTCGTATTTACAACACTTTAGTTGATCTTATGAGAAATGAATACAGACAACGTGGCTACGATGAAGTCATTACTCCAAATATGTACAACACCAAATTATGGGAAACTTCTGGTCATTGGGCTAATTATAGTGAAAACATGTTTTCCTTTGAAGTTGAAAAGGATAACTATGCTTTAAAACCAATGAATTGTCCAGGTCATTGTTTAATGTTTAAACTGAGAGAAAGATCTTATCGTGAATTACCATGGCGTGTTGCCGATTTTGGAGTTCTTCACCGTAATGAATTCTCCGGTGCCTTATCTGGTTTAACTAGAGTTCGTAGATTCCAACAAGATGATGCTCATATTTTCTGTACCGAAGATCAAATTGAACAAGAAATTGGAGGAGTTTTCGCTTTCTTACAAAAAATTTATGGTATTTTCGGGTTCGAATTTAAGATGGAATTACTGACCCGTCCTGAAAAATATGTCGGTGAAATTGCCACTTGGGATAGAGCTGAAAAAAATTTGGAAAACGCTTTGAACAAATTCTTGGGTAAAGGCAAATGGACCATCAACGCTGGAGATGGTGCATTTTATGGTCCTAAGATTGATATTGTCATTTCTGATGCTTTAAGAAGATGGTTCCAATGTGCTACTATTCAACTTGATTTCCAATTACCGGAAAGATTCAACCTTGAATACAAGTCCGAAAGTAATGATAAGGAAAATGCTCTTGCTAAACCAGTTATGATTCACCGTGCCATCTTGGGTTCTGTTGAAAGAATGACTGCAATTTTAACTGAACATTACAAGGGTAAATGGCCATTCTGGCTTTCTCCTCGTCAAATTCTTGTTGTTCCAGTTGGGGTTAAATACTTTGATTATGCCAAGAGTCTTCAAGAAAAATTACTGAAAGAACATGGTTTCTACGCTGAAGTTGACACTTCTGGTAATACTTTACAAAAGAAGATTCGTTCTGGTCAATTATTACAATACAACTTTATCTTCATTGTTGGTGAACAAGAACAAGCTGAAAACTCAGTTAATGTTAGAAACAGAGATATTCAAGAAGAACAAGGTAAGAATGCCACTGTTAAGTTTGATGAAGTTGTTTCTCAATTAAAGGCTTTAAGAGATGAATTTAGGGGTGACAACAAGCTTATTTAAGCATTGAATGGATGTATATAAGAATTGAACCTATTGTAGACATTTTCGTACGTTTTACTTTTTTTTTTTTATTTTATTTTTTTTCCTTGCTCGATTTTTTCCCAATGAAAATTAAAAAAAAAAATAAAAAATAAAAGCAACATCATTTGTATTATTTCTTGCGGCTATTACACGCTCTGTTGCAGCATGTACAACATAGAATCCTAAATTATTCAGTTCAAGGGAACTATATATAAATTCCCAAGAGCACCCTGGACTATGGCATATGAAGATATTTTATTTAGCCAGAGCCCAACAACCTATACTAATCACCATGGTTTACATATCAGACATTGGTCCTCGTCTACAATATACGGAGTTATGTATAAAACTACTACCATGGAGCAAAATAAAATTGCACCCAAAAACTTGAAAGTTTTAGGTCGAACCGCCAGGTTTAGTGTTTGTAAAAAGAAAAAAGCATTTAGTCTAAAATGCCAAGAGCCTCTTTTGGAATCTTCTTTATTGGATACTTGGGTTTCTCAAACGTCCCTTGAGCTACATATGGCCAAGGCTAATCGAAGGAAGACCAAAAAAAAGTTCATGTATTTAATTATGGAAAAGATAAGGAATTATAAATTAAAAATCAAAAAATTAGTTTTGCGAAAAAATCCAACTTGAACGAATAAACTCATTGAAAGAATAACCAAGATTAACCATGAGGTGATTAGCTCAGGAAAAAAAAAAGATAAAAAAAAATGAGAGAGAGAGAGAGCATTACCTTTTATATAATGAATATTTAGGAGCATATTCCCCACCCAAAACTGAAATTCTCCACTACAATTGAGCACTTCAGTTTTATTGCTTACTACTAGGTTTTTTTTTCATTTTTTTTTTTTAGTTGTTGATTTTTATTTCACAAAAAAAAAAAAACCTATTTCACTATATTAAAAACTCATTTAAATATATTAAAATATACTAAATTATATTTAAATATTTATATATCAATTTGGATTCTCCCTACCTCTAACAGTTGGCATGGCTGAAAATCAACCACAAGAAATCAATCCGCTTCAGAAAAAGCTTTCACCGGAACAATTCCAGGCAAGTATCAAATTCTATGAGGCAGATCATGTACTTGATACCCCTGACCGTGAACAACTAGCAAATGATCTTGAAAAAGTCGTAGGATCTGCCTATGCTGCTGGATATGGTCTAGGAATGGCAGGATTCATTAGTCCTTCGTTATATGCATCGCTTGTGGCTCAAAAGCAAGGAATCAAGCGTAAGTTTGTTATTAAACAACCATTTATCTCGGTGTGTCTTGGGTTTGCCATTTTGGCAGCTGCTCATCAAACAATGACCCTGTATAAATTTAAGCAAAAAATTCAGCAACTTGAAAATGGGGGAGATCCCAAACAATTGGCAGTATGGAAAAGTATGGATCATCATCAATCTAGTTTATTCTATCTTTATTATAAGCAAAGCAGCAAAGACCCATCGTTTGTGATAAAGGATCCAAGAACATTCAAGGAACATGACGTTCAATTCCACGCAAAACAAGGTGCTAATAAAGTTCAGCATTTTGGGAATGCCATGGGCATGGGTGCAGCTCAGGGGTCTCATTGGCAAGAAATACGTAAAGACAATGGATATGAAGAGGCAAACGAAGTTTTAAATAAGGCTGTGGCTCCAGAAGTTCCCGGTTCCCAGCATCAAGAAGATGAGGCTTTGAATTCTAAAGATAGTACTAAGGAATACAAGTCTGCATGGGATAGAATTAGGAACAAATAGTATATAGAAAACCTCCCAAAACGAACTAAGAACAACGAAAAACAGTCGAAATGAATATATCACAATTATCTACAACATAGAAAATAAATTTTATTCAATTTTCAACTCATATCTTGCCATTCATCGATATTTAGTAGTACACGCACACACACACACACAATTGTAAGCTGTAGATAAATCTGGTTTGTGGGGGGGAGGGAGAAGTGTAAAGGTGTCCTGTACATAGTACTCATACACCCACCCGCTAAGTTTACAATATTTGCACATACACTTTAATTAACAAGTGTCAATATGGAGCACGCCGAATCTGAACTCTACACATTGAAAAGACAGTTCTTTACTAATCAACACCGTCTTGTAATTGGATATGACCTTGAGAGTTTCTCAGATGAATATCGTTTGAATGCTCTCGCATACCAAATTCGTTCAAAAGTTGCACTCAAAGAAGACGCGTCCAGTTTGATCGACGAAGGGAGAGCCAAGTATGAAGATAACGATAGTTTATTTGATCTCTTACAAGCTTGGAATGATCTTGCCACTTTTGGTACCGATGGCAGTACTTACTTTAATGACGTCAAAGAATATGACAGTGAAGTGAAAGCTGTTTTAACTACAATTTATCTTGTTAAGTTCGACAAGGATATTGATCAAGCGCTTGATAGATTAAGCAAATATGTAGCAAAGAATCTGTTAGGACTTCAATTAGAAGCTATGTTATATTTGGTTCAATTATATTTATTGAAGGGACAAGTTTCAGCTGCATCAAAAGTATTTCTTGAGTTCAAAAGATACCCTGATGAAGCTCGTGAACTGATAATTTTCGAAATCTTAGATGCGTGGATGCAAGCTTTAAGAGTTAAATCTGAACTTGTTCCACAACCATCTGTTTCCAATGCTTTCTATTTCTTTTCCCTGTTTGATGACTTTGATGACGACAAAGAAGGTGAATTAATCAATTTAGTTCAACTTTTAGTTTTATTTCTTCAACAAAAGCACTTTTATGAAGCAGAAGAGCTTATGGAAAAATTACAAGCTTTAAAAATTGATAAAACCTCAGATTTGATTGCTAATTTAATCACTTATGACATTTTAGTGAAAAATGGTGCGAATTGGACTAAATTACTACCAGAATTGAAGGCGGTAGATGAGGAACACCAATTATTGGTTGACTTGAAGGAAAAAAATGCTGCATTTGACGAGATCGTTGCCAAATACAACGTCAGTGTATAATAGATTAAAATTAACAAAAGTTATTGGATTGTTGTAGATATTTCTAGATTTATTGAAAGATATGTATACATATTTCGCTATACTGTCTCATATAAGTATTTTTAACTGAATATCCTAATTTTTTGTATTATCATTTTTTTTTTTTTTTACTTTATTTTTCATATTTCTTTTCATATTTCTTTTCGTCAAGTTTTCTTCACTTTTAGTTGTTTACATTTCAGTCTCAATTAGTTGTATTTATTATAGTTAATTATCATTTCATTTTTTTTTATTTGTATTCGTTTTAAGTTGATTTTATGTATAAATTGTTTACGAATTTGTCTTTTTCATTTAATATAAACTTTCATTCTCAAATTATTAAACCAACTCTTTTTTGATTATGCATCAATTTTCACTAATTCTCCATCTTCATTTAATTGTAAGCCTTCAGCCATCAATCTTCTTTCAATCTCTTTCAATTCTTGTTCTCTTTCTAACAATTCTTTTCGCTTATTAATCAAATCTTGATGAACACGTTCTTCAAACTTCTTTAATCTTTCCTCTTCTAATTTGATTTGCTCTTCCTTTTCAACGTAAGAAGTTTCAATTTCTGATTCGTTACCAGTAATTGAAGTACCATTCTTTTGGGTGAGACTAGTACTTTCATTTGCTTCAACTTCAGGTTCTTCTTCAGTACCTTTATATTTGAATTGCTTACCGGATAATGCTTCAGTTCTATAGTTTTCATACATGACATCTTGAGTGAGGTCTTTAAATTCATGAAGATGAGTAATGAGTAATACATTTTTCAATATAGTGAAGTCGTTTATATCTGGGTTCTCCACATTTATTGGTTGGGTAAAGGCAGGGTTTAAGACTCTTAATTTTAATGAATCATCATCTTCATTATTGGATTCATTAAACTTATTTGCTCCTATAATTGAAAATGGCATCAATTGATTAAGGTATTTGTTATATTCAATGATTTCATCGTCAATATAGTCTTGTTCGTATTCATATTCATTGAATTTATAAAAATTGATTGAATAGTTTGCTAAATCTTCTTGAATTAATCTTTTATTCTTAGCTAATTCTTCTGGAGTCAAAGAATCAGCTTTAGCAATAACTGGGATTATATTTACTAAGTTATTAACATGTTGCATGAATTTAACATCAATTTCAGATAATCCATGACCAGTTGGATTAATCATATAGATTAAAACATGGATTCTCCCATCTTTAAATCTAGGGTTTCTCTTGACTCTCAGTTCTTCCAATAAGACTTCATCATATTGATGTCTTAAAAAATCCACAATAATTTTAAAATCATCGTCACAATTGATTGAATTGGCAAAATTCGGGGTATCGATAATATTTAAAGAGATCTTGTGGCCTTCATTATCTTCCAATTCCACATTTTCATGTCTGAGGGTCAATTTTTTGGAAAATGGATCTTCATGGGCAGTTGAAGAACAGGTAACAATTTGATTACCTCCACATAAGGTATTAATTAACGTGGAACGTCCTGAACCGGACTCTCCAACAATCATAATGGAGAAATTGATGGATTTCTTTAAAGTCTTGCGCTTACGCAACGCCAGAGGTGTGATATTGTGATCTTGAGTGTATTGGTACGACATATTTATTGGGTTTTCAATGTTGACGAGCTTTAAGGACGATGGCACAAGGAAAAAAAAACTAAAATTGTGTATTATATGTTTAAACAAGTTGAGAAAATGCGAGACGATTATGAACAGCAAAGTCTAAAAAAAAATCAACAATAGCATAGGAATTGTTTGTAAATAAGAGGAATAGAATAACAAAAAGAAAAAAAAAAAAAACCAATTGATTTTTTTTTTTTGAGAAAAATGTAGGATCGATCGCGTTTGCTGCTGCGCGCTAGAATGAAACTTTAACGGGAAATCGGGTTTGACTATTTAGGTATGAAAGAGATTGCAGCTGGAAATTGAATGAAAGGGGCTGGTTAGCAGTCATTGTGATCAATATAAATTGATAGTTTTTATATATATATATGTTTGTATATTTATGTCTGTTTATTTATGTCTGTATATTTATGTTTGTATATTAATGTCTGTATATTTATGTCTGTATTTTTGGTATGTATACTTTTATACATAGATATATTCTAGGTTAGTAAACACTGATGGCTTATTACAATGGGTAACTAAGGTATTCTATCTCCTAACTGAATTTAACCAAGAAACAAAGGGCAATATTTTAAAATGTTTTATTAATCATATAAATTCATAGTTAAATTCCAAATTTAATTTAAGTTAGAAGTATGTCTTAATTGTTCTAATAGATTTAGAATGATAACTAGCTTTTCGTTATCATTGAGTAATTTTATTTTTTTTTTCTGGTGTCTTATGTTTTCTTTTTTTTTTTTTCATTTTGTTACGGTTTTCGATTTTTTGCTAATATAATTCAATCCTAAACATATAAATAGCCTTTAATTAATGAATGAAAGTGAACCAATAATCGATCGCAAATCAAAATTCGAAGGAAGATGCGTCCCTCTAACTGATGAGTCGGAAATCCCAAGGATTCTAAATACGTTAACCCAAAACAAAAGAATCAAAAAAGCTACACATCCTCACATCTACGCTTGGAGACTAAAAAATTCTCAAGGTTATAATGATAACGGAGAAAAAGGAGCCGGGATAAAGTTATTAGAGAATGCACTAATTCAAAATGGAATTACTGGAGCTATGGTAATTGTTACGAGATGGATGAGCGGTGGGAGCATTGGGCCTGCAAGATTCAGGCACATCATTAAAGTTGGCGTGCTGAGTTTGAAAAAAGGTGGTTTTATCAAATAGGAATTTAACAAATAAGCTGCACAAATCGATTCATTTGTAAATTTACTAATATGGCTGCCAAATATTTTTATATTATTCTTTTTTTTTTTGAAGTAAAAAAAAAAAAAAGATAAAAAAATATCAGCTAATGTTGATATTGCAATAGGTGTTGTTTTTTAACAATTATAAGGTTAACAAATTTAGACTGGTATATAAGAAAATTGATATGTGATCACGTGACTCTTTCAATTTTCCAAATTCTCAATCTATTAATTCTCATTTTATTCAACTGACTCGGTCAAGACATGTTTAAAGCAATAAGACCTCAAATTCGGTCTTGGAGCCGTTTTTATGCCACTAAATCGGTACCTCTTACCGCAGAAACATATTCTTCTAAAGTTCTGCGTGACTCCAGATTTAAGAAACTTACTGATGAAGATGTAGAGCATTTTCTGAAAATATTGAATGATAAAAACGCATTGATTACCGATAAAGATGATTTACTATTTTATAACGAGGATTGGATGAGAAAATATTGTGGTCAATCTCAACTTGTTCTTCGTCCAAAGACTACTCAACAAGTATCTGAAATTCTTAAATACTGTAATCAACAAAAATTGGCTGTTGTTCCTCAAGGTGGTAATACAGGCTTAGTTGGAGGTTCCAACCCTATTTTCGATGAAATTATTATTTCTTTATCTGGTTTAAATAAGCTTAGATCCTTTGATGATGTCTCTGGAATTTTGAAATGTGACGCAGGGATGATATTAGAAAATGCTGATAACTTTTTAGCGGAGAAAGGATACATTTTCCCATTAGATTTAGGAGCCAAAGGGTCTTGTCACATTGGTGGTAATGTTGCTACCAATGCTGGTGGTCTTCGTCTTCTTAAATATGGTTCTTTACATGGTTCTGTACTTGGTTTAGAAGCTGTTCTTCCAGATGGTACCATCTTCAATTCTATGGACTCTTTAAGAAAAGATAATACTGGTTATGATTTGAAGCAACTTTTCATTGGTTCAGAGGGAACCATTGGTATAATTACAGGTGTTCTGATCTTATGTCCTGCTAGACCTCAAGTATTCAATGTTGCCTTGTTGGGAGTTTCCTCTTATGAAGCTGTTCAGAAAGTATTTGTTGGAGCTCGTCGTGAACTTTCTGAAATTCTTTCTGCTTTTGAGTTTATGGATAGTAAACTGCAAGTGTTGACTTCTCGTATGTTGAAGCTTGACCATCCTATTGAACTGGCTGAATATCCTTTCTATGTTCTTATTGAAACCTCAGGTTCCAACAAAGATCATGATGATGAAAAATTAGAAGGTTTCTTGGCTCAACAAATGGAAGATGGTCTTGTAGATGATGGTATAATTGCGCAAGATGAAGCTCAATTGAAACAACTTTGGACTTGGAGAGAATCTATTCCTGAAGCGCTGACTATTGGTGGTGGTGTTTACAAGTATGATGTATCTCTTCCATTGAAAGACTTATATGGCTTAGTGGAAGCCGTCAATGAACGCCTTGATAAAGAAGGTTTAGTTAGTTTAGATGATGAATCTAAACCTGTTGTCGATGCTATTGGATATGGTCACGTTGGAGATGGTAATTTACATCTTAATGTTTGTGTTAGAGAATATCTGAAGCAAATCGAACAAGTTTTGGAACCATTCGTGTACGAATGGATTCAACTGAAGTCTGGTTCCATTTCTGCTGAGCATGGCTTAGGATTCCAAAAGAAGAACTACATCGGTTATACAAAGAGTGATATTGAGATTGCAATGATGAAAGAAATAAAGAAGCATTATGATCCTAATGGAATTATGAATCCTTACAAGTATATTTAAATCTTATTAGGGGGGATTATTCTTTAAAATCATTTACATAGCTCAAAATAAATAAGTGGCTTAATTTCATCATATGTATTTATATAAGAATAAATATAAATATATAATTTCATCTTAGAACTTAGAGTCTTCTTTTCTAATTAATGATCCTTCTTCGTACATAGAATCAATCTCGGCACTGAAGAATTTCTTAGCAACTGGTCTTTTAATCTTTAATGTAGGAGTGATAACGTTACGATCAATTGTTAATGGTTCGATATCAAGGAAAATGTTATGAATTTTTTCAAAACCATTAAGATTTTGGGCGGCATGTTCATTCATGTAGTTAAGGAATGCAGTACGATAATTTTTCTTATTGATTAACTCAACGAGATCCTTATCTGACGCAATAGATTCAGGGCTAACATTATGTTTATTTTGAAGCCATGCACGAGTACCTTCTGGTTCAATACCTACAATACCAACCAAGAATGTTTTCAAAGAATCACCGTGAGCATATACTTGAGCAGCAAGAGGAGCACATGAAAGGTAAGTGTTTTCAACTTTTTCAGGAGTAATATATTCACCTTGAGCAAGTTTGAAGAAATTCTTGACTCTATCAATGATATAAAGACGACCAGTCTTTGCATCTACTCTAGCAATATCACCAGTGTAAAACCAACCATCCTTATCAATTGCTTTCGAAGTTTCTTCTGGATTCTTGTAGTATTCTTTGAAAATTTGAGGTCCACGTAATAAAAGTTCACCACGAGCACCTTCTTTATCGGTAGAATAGTAATTCATCTCTGGGATTTCACGCAATTTAAATTCGGTGGTAACACTGATTGGACCACAAGAACCTGGAACAGCTTCATACTTAGGAGATACACAAATACCTGCAAAAGATTCTGTAAGACCATAACCTTGAGCAAGACCAATGTTTAAAGCTGCTTTGATATATTTAACAGTTCCTGGAGAAATTGGAGCAGATCCAGTAGTGGCAATAACAACATTGTCAAGACCAATTTTACTACGAAGAATCTTCAGGGTAACATCGTATAATAAATGTTTACCAGTGCTACCATCTTCCTTGGCTTGAAGTTCAGCTTTTACTTCATAAGCTTTTTTAAATACCAGAGCAAGAAGAGGTTTTTCTTCGTTATTTATGGTCTGCAGTTTTAATGCAGCTTCCATTTTAGTGTAAACTCTTGGAACCAAATTGACAATATGAGGTTTTAAAGCTTTTAAATCGTCTAATAAGGTTAATGGGGAAGGACCTTGAGGGAACCCGATTTGAGCACCTTGTAAAATGGCAAAATTAACGGTAGCACGTTCATAAATATGGGCCAAGGGAAGGAAACTAAGACTTCTACCATCTTGTACGTTAGGAACTGCACATTTACAGAAAGTCATTCCAGCATGAGCACATTCATGAGTTAATACTACCCCTTTAGGGTTAGCACCAGTAGTCCCAGATGTAAAAGAAATGGTATAAACCGTTTCTGGAGAAGGAGGGAAATCTGGTACTGGATAAATCTCACCAAATTTTTCAACTTGTTTAAAATCAAACAACAGAATATTAGCTCTATGAGCTCTATCTTTAATATCTTGATGCTCAGGACCTAATGGATCCATCAGGACTAAGGCAATTAAAGTTTCAAGTTCTTGAGGATTATCTTCTTTCAATTTAATTAAAGTTTCTAAATGGTTTTCAGAAGTGACTACCACTGGAGATTCAGTCAACAGAAGAATATACTTTGAAGTCCCAGCTCCTAAAGTATCATATAAGGCGGTATTAGTTAAAGAGTGACTAATACATGCCAAATCAGTAATAATCCATTCCGCTCTATTGGCAGAAAAGATAGTCACTACAAATGGATCATCCCCATTACGAGAATGGTTATCGATCTTTTGATGAGCAAGGTTAGTTTGCAATTTGAATGGATTGTTTTGAAGAATAAAGAACAACCCAGATCCAAGATTTTTTTGCCTTTTATCAATTTCACCATAAGTTTCCCATTCGTAAGCCCCATAAGTTCCATCTTGTAATTTTGGTCTAGTACCAAAACCTGGAGAGTTGGCTCTTAATTTAGCTGAAAACTTGAAACTCTTGTACAAAGTATTTAAAGTTGGGTGGATCTCGGAAACAAGTCTATCGGGGAATAAAGAATTTCTATAAATGCTCAGGAACCCATCTTCCTTGGTATGTGGGACAGGTACCGATTTAGAAAACTCGAATTTATCTGCAATATCAGACGTATCGAAAAGTTGGCGAACTTTATCTGAAGATTCTTCAAGGAGAGACATTTTGCAAAGTTAAAAATATCTTTCTTGGTATAATTAATTCAGATGCTTAAGATTTTAATATTATACAATAATATCAAATAAATAGTTTAAACAAATAAAACCGAAAAGTGTAGAAAAACAATGGAATCGCCATATATTTATAATTTTAAGATGCCGAGGTTTATCAATTGTGGGGTAGTGTATGATCGGCATGATAATCGAAAAGGGAAACGGAAAAAAATGTCAAACTTATAATTCTATAAGATAAGTCAAGTTAAGATATGGTAAAGAATAAGGAGGTTTTTCACTGGTAAATATATTTTGAACATTGAGAAATAGTAATATGTCTTGTGGGCTAAATATATATATATATATATATATATTGTCAACTTGAACTTCTTCTATTTTTATAAATTAGGGAATTGTGCTTTGATATACACACAATAAACGTTGCTTGTGAATATTTTTTAAAAAAAAACAAATCTCACAATCAAAAAAAAAAAAAGACTTTAAAGAACAAGGGATTCAACTGAAATAATTCCAACAATTAAGGTTAACTATTTGCAATTTTATAGACGTTATCACTGTTTTTAAATAGAATTCATTAAGAGAAACTGATTAATAACATGAGTAAAACTTGAGGATAATTTATATTGTTTTTTTTTTTTCTTTATTTTATTTTATTTTATCATTGAATACATTTTAAAATTGTATGTTCAAATATAAATACTATTTTAGTGTAGCATAAATTTGATAACTTGAAATGTATAATAATTGTAAGAAGTCATATGGACACAGTTTACCAGTATTTAAATGTGAATTTGAAAAATTGGGAAAATTGGGAAATACTTTACCAGTTGATATTTGTTCACTATTAAACCAGAATATATTTTACAAAAACGACCGTTGGTAATCATTTTGTAAAAATTTATTATGATTACTATTATTATTATTATTGTTAGTGTTATTTATTCATATTTCATTTTACGTTTTACATTTTTCATTTTTAATTTTTCATTTTAATTCTTCATTTTTCATTTTTCATTTTTCATTTTTCATTTTTCATTTTTCATTTTTCATTTTTCATTTTTCATTTTGTGGGGAATTATTTGAAGATTATTAATTAATCAACTTTTTCCTTTAAAACTCTGATATTTAGGATACACTTAAAAATCCGAGGCTTCCATTGTAGCGGTGACATCATAAAATTGGAAAATTCAAAGTATCTAATAATGCACTTGCCAAAAATTTAGCCTCGGTTTTTATTTAATTTATTTAGGTTTACTCTCAGTATGGGTTTTTCAATCATAAAATTGAACGATTAATATGGGTTTAACTTATACAACTTTAAAAAATTGACTTTCGCTTGAACTGAATAAACTTTAACTTCCTTTCTTGGAAGCTAAACATTTTACAAACATAGTTTTTCGAAACACTAATTAAAATGAGGGGCTTAATTGGAACAAATTATCATATGGATGCATATGGATCAAAGGAAGTCAACTATTGAAAAAAAAAGGTCAATATTATTTATAATTGTACCATTGCAGTATTTAATGGGGAACCGATACATTTTAGAATTGAGACTATGTGCAGATTATTTGGATCGCCAATAATTTGACTAGGTGTTTGAACGAGCCACGTCTTAAGTCCTGTATTGATCGATTGATCTACAATACAGGACCAAATTGTCCGCCAGATTTCATGCAGGGAGATAAAATACATACTTTTGATTTTTTTGACTATTAACACGTTACATAATGGTAAGTGGAAAATACTCATAGCAAGGCTTTTTTTAAAATGATTCACTAACTTCTAGGCTCATCAAACCCCTAAGCAAAGAGCTGCCAATGCCAAATGGGCTAAGAAGATCCAAAAAAGTCATGGGAAACCAAAGGCTACTGAATCCAAATTCAAGTTTCCAGTTTCTACTTTTTGGGTGGTTGTGCTTTTATTTCTCGTTTGCGGAGGAGCTATTTTAGAATTGATTAGTTTGTTTATTTGAAGCAATAACAATCAAGATGTACTATAAGTTAAACATATAATTATATATCGATATATAATATTATATAAATATATGTATATATCGTGGAGACAATGTAGCCTTATATGGACTAGTTATTTTTTTTTTTTTTTTTGGTATATATATGTCAATTATTAAATCAATTCAAACTAGTTGTTAATGATTTACGTGTATATGAATAGTTTAAAATTTAGCAATTCTACAGAGTATCAATGTCCCCACTTCAATTTAATAGGGTTTTCTTTCAATTTTTAGATTTAGGCATATACTCAAAAAAAAATTATCTTTAAGTTTTTCTTGGAATCTAATATTTAAGTACGTATGTGTGTTGATTTGAGTATTTTCCACTTTTTTTTTTTTGCTTTGTTTAAAAGAGAAACTCTATAGTTTTCGTTTGGTACGATCATATTTTTTTTGACAATTATTTTTTTTTTATATCCTTGTACATTGCCTTATCTATAGTAAATGGTCATTAGCTCGTTTGTTCCAAAATCACTCCATCAATTAACTCAACCTCATTAAATTCAGAATCTTTTTCAAAATGAATTATACTTGTGGGTATTTTCTCTCCAAAGAACTTATATGAAGATAAAAATTTGTCTATATCGCTCGAACAATTATCGTTGTTATAAGTTTCAAGGGTTATGTTTTTACTATTGAAAAGATTTGGATATGGTCCACATGTTTCAATTTCTGCACCTATTAATGGATTGATACTGATTGGTTTAAACAATTTTTTCAGCTTTATATTCAATTTAAAAACTTCTGTTTGTGGAGTTGCACTGGTAGGTAATTCATATTTAAATTTAGTATTCCCATTTAAGGGAGATATTAATCTTAATTCATTTTTCGAATCCAAAACTGCTAACTGATTAAGCAGGTTCATATTATCAATGGGGAGCGCAAAAAACTTTATTGATTTTAAACATGATAATATCCAAGCATCTGAAAAATCATCATATTTCATTTCTTTACCATTATTGTTGCTCTTTTGTTGAAGATAATCAAGGGGAAATTTTTTGGAATACCCTTGTTTGCGTTTATGTTTTAAAGAATTAGGGAAATTACAGTTTAAAGAGCCCAGAAGATAATTGATATTAAACCAATGGATCAGTCCACTATTTTTAGTGATACAACCAAATCCATAATTATTTTCTCCACTTGCCTCTTTGTTGATATGCCAAAATATATCACCAATTGTAGCTGAAGTCTTACCCCTAGTAAATTTCCCGATTAGCGATACTTTTTTTGGAAGTTTGCAAAGATCCCACATGAAAAATAGATCTCCTCTTAAATTAGAATGAACCATTTGAAGGTCATATGGGGAAAGCAGAACACTCAGGACTCCTCCAGGAGGTCTGAAAATAGCTAATATTTTATCATTGACTAAATCCACAATTTTTATTAATTGGTTGTCATTAATTCGTGGATTCAAAGATTGAGCCGTGGACAGTGCAGTTTTATAAATGCTTTTACCTAGTTTGTTGATATATTGAATCATATCTTCGTCGGAGTGTTGACCTTTCCAATATTCTTTCATTTTTTTCAGTCCAGCTTCAGAGATTTTGGAAAGACCGTCAAGAGCACTATTCAGAAGGGATGAGACAACTCTATTGAGTAATAGTCCAGGTGGTGGTAGGCATACTTCTGTTGGATATTTACTTGGTGATAAAGTTGCCTTCTTTGATATTGAAGGTTCAACTCCAAGGTGGAATTGGCCAATTACTTGTTCTATTTCATCTGGACTATTCGGTGGCACATGTTCATTGTTGGTACGTAAAAGTTTATGTTCTAATTTTGTTGGAGCAAATACAAGCCAATTGCCCACTAGATCAAAAATTGGAGAGTCATCAAATGTACTTGTTTTTAATAAAAGACATTCTTCTTCTATCTGATGAATCTCAGATGCGTTTTGATAAATTAAAGGAAGATCAGTCAGTTTAATATAAGCATAACCCCCAGTATTAGGAAGTTTTCTGATGAAAGCAATCCAGCCTTTGGTATTAGAGAAAGCCAAAATTTTAGACATAGATTTCATTTTAATTTCACGTTGAGCCCCTTCATTATCAGTTTCGAGGAATACTTTGGGTAAACTGATTTCTTGGTTGTTGATAAGTTGTGAGTTTTTAAAATTGTATTCAATAATTCTAAAGCAACCAGGATTTTGAACTGCAAAAGTGTACAGATCGTTTGATTTGCTAATAACATGGAAGTTGAAACTGGGACAGTCCGATTGTAAATCAATTTGAGTTGTAATGTAAAAGCTATCGTTACAGTATTCCCATATCTCAATGCAATTCTGATCCTTGTGCAATATAACTATCTCTCCGTCTGGACCTGACTCAACAATGGTATTTAGATTTATTGGGGGCTGTTCCGAGCCATTGTTTGCAGTCAGCTTTATCTTTTTCCAAGTAGCATTGGGGGTTCCTAATCTATAACCTTTGTGTTCAGTGGCGTGTCTAAGTTAGTAACATTGAAAAGTCTCAGGTAGTGCCAATTTATAGTATGCTTACAATTTGTTCAATTGGGTCTTATTATTGACCTTTATTGAGGTCATCACAACGAGACAGAACTGGTTGCTTTGTTGATTTGGTATATGAAGAAGGTGTTTGATATATTCCTATTTTACAAATTAGTGATAAGATAAGGGTTATCTACAGGACCAATTTTACTTTGATACTGATAAAAAAAAAATTGCGAAAGCAACAAGGGCAAAATAAAGGAAAATAGTTTGAGAATAAATTGAAAAAAAAAAAATTAAAGAAAAAAAAAAGGCCAAATGTTCGTCCATATAATAGTCCCAAGAGACACGATGAGTAGTCACATAGGGTGGAGAGGACAGTCAATATTCCGCCGCGAAAGTATATCCCCAAGCCACTTTAAACTAGAATAACCGAATATCCTAGGGCAAACGGAAGGCATACGCAGCGGGTGCCTACAATTATATTATTGTTGTTAAAGCATTTATTGATGAGAAGAAGAAAAAAAATAGAACATAGAAAAATTCACCTTCACCCAAGTAATAGTAAAGATAAGACCGGGTAATTCATTTATGTGCCGAACCTAGTATTATAGGGCACATATTGTTCGAAATGTTATATACAAACTATGAAACTAATAAAAGATGAAAATAAATCCATTCTATAACAGCATTGGATATTATTCAATTTAGATTCTAATTTAATTCAATTTGATTAAACTAGAAAACATATATATATGTATTTTAAGCCTAAGTTAGTTGACAAATGAAACTATAGTTATACTTTGATGATTGTCAATAGCATTTTTAAATTATTTTTTTATTTTTCGTACGCTTTATTTACTATGTTTGTCTCACAATTTACAATTGTTGCAAATAATTCCTTGACAGTGCTCCCATCGTTGAAAAAGTTGAGAATTTAACATTTAAACGAATAAATGAACGAATGTATGAATAAAACTATATAAGATTAATTAATTGATTAAATTAGATTCAATTCCAACTAAAGCATACAAATGTTGTAATAAACTAAAGAAGCAAGCTCTATATTATTATTATTATTATTATTATTACTATTATTATTATTACTATTACTATTATTATTATTATAATTACTATATATTTATGATTACTTCCATTGAAATCACTTCAAACAAATCTCAATCCTCAATTAACCTGAGCACTAAAACTATCGGAAAAAGAAAACTGAAATTTTCCAGATCACTAAACTGAAAATTTACTTTGGTACAAAAATTAAAAGTTTATGAGGACCATATCACCAAGTTTGAAAACACTAAAAATAATATGTTCTGGAATCAATCAAGTATTTTAGTGTATACAATAAAGTAAATAAGAATTATGAGCCAAATCTTTTGAAACTGAACTTTCTAATGTAAGTTACACATTTTTAAAGGCAGTATAGATCATTGCCCTTTTTTTTACTCTATTAAAAATACTACTCATCAAACTACTACAAGTATATAATTGAACCTAAATGGATCGGTTGGATCTACAAAAAATGTGCCGGAAATTGATGCACCAAATTTGGTAAGGCCCAATAAATTTAACCCAATATGTAAACAAAAAAAGAAAAACAAGCCAAAGAGAAAACAAAGAAAAAAAAAAAACGATAGAGTAAGACATATCGTACAAAACAAACAATTTTTTATTTTCGGCTTCGTCATTGATACTTGGGAGATACTGACTGGATGTATATTTTTTTATAAACTTGCGACCTTAAAATTCAATTTTTCCGGTAGCCAAAAATTTAGACTGTTTTTTTTTATTTTGTAAATCCCAACATCCAAATTTTTTTCCGCGTTGTGAGCCCGCCTCTAAACACGCACCAATTGTTGGGCTGGTTGCAACTTTTATAAACACTTTACAGGCCATATTTCAAACTTTGATTCTTCATTCACTCTCTTTTGCAACTATGAGACCAGAAGTGGAACAAGAACTTTCTCACACTTTGTTGACTGAGCTTTTGGCTTACCAATTTGCTTCCCCAGTCAGATGGATTGAGACCCAAGATGTTTTTTTAAAACAACACAATACTGAAAGAGTGATTGAAATTGGTCCTTCTCCTACCCTTGCAGGTATGGCCACCAGAACCATTAAAGCTAAGTATGAATCTTACGATGCTGCTCTCTCTCTTCAAAGAGATGTCTTGTGTTATTCCAAGGATGCCAAGGAGATCTATTACCTTGAGGATCCAGCACCTGAGGCAGCTCCAGCAGCAGCCCCATCTGCTACACCAGAAGCTTCTGCCCCAGCAGCCACTCCAGCAGCAGCCCCAGCCGCTACTCCAGCTCCAGCCGCAGCTCCAGCTGCCGCTGCTGCACCATCAGCCCCAGCCGCTGCAATTGCTGATGAACCTGTGAAGGCTTCTTTACTTATCCATGTACTTGTAGCCCAAAAGCTTAAGAAATCTTTAGATGCTGTTCCTATGTCCAAGACCATCAAGGATCTTGTTGGTGGTAAATCTACCGTTCAAAATGAAATTTTGGGTGATCTTGGTAAAGAATTTGGTTCTACTCCAGAAAAACCTGAAGATACCCCATTGGAAGAATTGGCTGAATCTTTCCAAGACTCCTTTTCTGGTTCTCTTGGTAAGACATCCACTTCTCTTATTGGTCGTTTAATGTCTTCTAAAATGCCTGGTGGGTTTTCAATTACCGTTGCTAGAAAATATTTGGAGACCAAATATGGTTTAGGTTCTGGTCATCAAGATTCTGTTCTTTTATACGCTTTAACCGAAGAACCAGCTGCCAGATTAGGTTCTGAAGCCGACGCCAAAGCTTACTTAGATACAGTTACCACCAAATATGCTGCTAGCGCTGGCATTAACTTATCTGCTGCATCTTCCGGAAGTGCCGCTGGAGGTGCCGGTGGTGCAGTTGTTGATTCTGCAGCTTTGGAAGCCTTGACTGCTGAAAACAAACAATTGGCACGTCAACAATTGGAATTATTGGCTCGTTACTTAAACTATGATCTTAATGATGGTTCTAAGAAACATGTCAAAGAAAAGGAAGCCTCAGCTGTTCTTCAAAAAGAATTGGATTTATGGGAAGAAGAACATGGCGAATACTATGCATCTGGTATCAAGCCATCTTTCTCTCCTCTTAAGCTGCGTACTTATGATTCATACTGGAATTGGGCTCGTCAAGATGTTCTCTCCATGTACTTCGATATCATTTTTGGTAGATTAACTCTGGTTGACCGTGAAACTATTTCTCAATGTATTCAAATCATGAATAGAGCCAACCCAACCCTTATTAAATTTATGCAATATCATATCGATCACACCCCAACTGAAAAGGGTGAAACCTATAAGCTTGCCAAGAAATTAGGTCAACAATTAATTGACAACTGTATTCAAGTTGATGGTGCTGACCCTGTTTATAAGGATGTTTCCAGAATCACCGGTCCAAAAACCGTTGTTGATAAAAGAGGTAATATCCAATACTCTGAAGCTAACAAGGATTCTGTTCGTAAATTTGAACAATACGTTTATGAAATGGCTCAAGGTGGAAAACTTACCAAGAGCAAAGAATCTACCATTCAAGAAGATTTAGCTAGAGCTTACAAAGCTATTCAAAGACAAGCCAACTTGAATAAAAATACCCAATTAGAAGTTCAAAAATTATATGAACAATTGATTAACTTTGTTGAATCTAATAAAGAGATTGAGATTGAACAACCAGCAGCAGCAGTTCTCACTACTGGTACAAGCACCCCAGCTGAAGAAGAAGAGGAATCTGCTTCTCTGGATGATGAAATTGCTTCTTTACCAGATAAGACTTCTATTTTACAACCTGTATCTCTGACTATTCCACCTCAAACTGTTCCATTCCTTAATTTACAAAAGAAAGATGTTAACGGTCATTGGAAATATGACAGAAAATTATCTTCCATTTACTTGGATGGATTGGAATCAGGTGCCGTTAATGGTTTAACATTCAAGGATAAATATGTTTTAATTACTGGTGCAGGTGCTGGTTCTATTGGTGCAGAAATTCTTCAAGGTCTTATTTCCGGTGGTGCCAAAGTTATTGTCACTACATCTAGATTCTCTAAGAAGGTTACTGAATATTACCAAAATATGTACTCCAGATATGGTTCTCTGGGATCTATTTTAACTGTTGTCCCATTCAACCAAGGTTCTAAAAAGGATGTTGAAGCACTTGTTGAATATATCTATAATGATCCTAAGAAGGGCGGTCTTGGTTGGGACTTAGATGCCATTATTCCATTCGCTGCTATTCCAGAAAATGGTAATGGTTTAGACAACATCGATTCTAAATCTGAATTAGCTCACAGAATTATGTTAACTAATCTTTTGAGATTACTTGGTTGTGTTAAGACCAAGAAGACTACTGAAACTCGTCCAGCTCAAGTCATCTTACCTCTTTCTCCTAATCATGGTACTTTTGGTTTTGATGGATTATACTCAGAATCTAAAATCTCTCTTGAAACTTTATTCAACCGTTGGTACTCTGAAGATTGGGGTAACAAGTTGACCGTCTGTGGTGCTATTATTGGTTGGACTCGTGGTACCGGTCTTATGAGTGCCAACAATATCATTGCTGAAGGTATTGAAAAACTCGGTGTTAGAACTTTCTCCCAAAAGGAAATGGCTTTCAACATTTTAGGATTGCTTACTCCAGAAATCACTCAATTGTGCCAAGTCGAACCAGTTATGGCTGATCTTAATGGTGGTTTACAATTCATTGATAACTTGAAAGATTTCACTACTAAATTGAGAACCGATCTTCTTGAAAAATCTGAAATTCGTCGCGCCGTTTCCATTGAACAATCTATTGATCAAAAGGTTGTTAATGGTCCAAAGGTTGATGCTAACTATAGTAAGGTCAAAGTTGAACCAAAGGCAAACATGGATTTTGCCTTCCCAACTCTTAAACCATATGAAGAAGTTAAGGCTTTAGCTCCAGAATTGGAAGGTATGCTTGACTTGGAAAGCACTATTGTTGTTACCGGTTTTGCTGAAGTTGGTCCATGGGGTAATGCTAGAACCAGATGGGAAATGGAAGCTTATGGTGAATTCTCTTTGGAAGGTGCTATTGAAATGGCCTGGATTATGGGATTGATTAAATACCATAACGGTAACCTTAAGGGTAAACCATACTCTGGTTGGGTCGATGCTAAGACACAAACTCCAGTCGATGACAAGGATATCAAGGCTAAGTATGAAGAAGAAATTCTTGCCCATTCTGGTATTCGTCTCATCGAGCCAGAATTATTCCATGGATATGACCCAAAGAAGAAAATGTTGCTTCAAGAGGTCGTTATCGAACAAGATCTTGAACCATTTGAAACTTCTAAAGAAACTGCTGAGCACTACAAGAATGAACATGGTGACAAATGTGATATTTTTGAAATTCCAGAATCTGGTGAATACACAGTTCGTTTATTAAAAGGTGCTACTTTGTTCGTTCCTAAGGCTTTAAGATTTGACCGTCTTGTTGCTGGTCAAATTCCAACTGGTTGGGATGCTCGTACTTATGGTATTCCTGAAGATACAATCAACCAAGTTGATCCAATCACTTTATTCGTTTTGGTTTCAACTGTTGAAGCTTTACTTTCATCTGGTATCACTGATCCATATGAATTCTACAAGTATGTTCACGTTTCTGAAGTTGGTAATTGTTCCGGTTCCGGTATGGGTGGTGTTTCCGCTCTTAGAGGTATGTTCAAGGATAGATTTACTGACAAGCCTGTCCAAAATGATATCTTACAAGAATCTTTCATTAATACTATGTCTGCTTGGGTCAATATGTTGTTACTTTCTTCATCTGGTCCAATCAAGACTCCAGTCGGTGCATGTGCCACTGCTGTTGAATCGGTTGACATTGGTATGGAAACTATTTTGAGTGGAAAGGCTAAGATTTGTATTGTTGGTGGTTATGATGATTTCCAAGAAGAAGGTTCATATGAATTCGCCAACATGAACGCTACTTCCAATTCTTTAGATGAATTTGCCCATGGTAGAACTCCAAGGGAAATGTCTAGACCAACTACTACCTCTAGAAATGGTTTCATGGAAGCTCAAGGTTCCGGTATTCAAGTGATCATGAATGCTAAATTAGCGGTTGATATGGGTGTACCAATCTATGCTGTGTTAGCTATGACTGCTACTGCCACCGATAAGATTGGTAGATCCGTTCCAGCTCCAGGTAAAGGTATTTTGACCACTGCTAGAGAACATAAGGGTAACTTGAAATACCCATCCCCACTTTTACTGATCAAATACAGATCAAGACAACTCAAGAAGCGTATTGAACAAATCAAACAATGGGAAGAAAGTGAACTTGAATACTTACTGGAAGAAGCTAATCTTGCTAAGGAAGAATATGGTGATGAATTCTCTGAATCTGACTTCATGAGAGAAAGAACCGAAGAAATTCACCGTGAAACCAAGAAGCAAATTAGTGAAGCTAAGAAGCAATGGGGTAACAATTTCTACAAGCAAGACCCACGTATTGCACCACTTAGAGGATCTTTGGCAGCTTTCAACTTATCTGTTGATGATATTGGTGTTGCATCTTTCCATGGTACTTCAACCAAGGCTAATGATAAGAATGAATCATTAACCATTAATAATATGATGAAACACTTGGGTAGAACTGAAGGTAACCCAATATTTGGTGTTTTCCAAAAATACTTGACTGGTCATCCAAAGGGTGCTGCAGGTGCTTGGATGTTGAATGGTGCTATCCAAATTTTGAATTCTGGTATTGTTCCAGGTAACAGAAACGCTGATAACGTTGATGAGGTCTTGAAAGAATTTGACCACGTTTTATTCCCATCTAGACTGATTCAAACTGATGGTATCAAAGCAATTTCCGTTACATCATTTGGTTTTGGTCAAAAGGGTGCTCAAGCACTTGTTGTTCACCCAGACTACTTGTATGCTGTTTTAGATAGAGAAACTTACAACGACTACGCTAAGAGAGTTGGTGCTAGAAATAAGCGTGCTTACACTTACATGCATAATGCTATTACTCGTAACACTATGTTTGTTGCTAAGGAACATGCTCCATACACTGAAGATTTAGAGCAAACAGTCTACTTGGATCCATTGGCTCGTGTTGAACTTAATAAGGATGAATTGAAATTCAGTAAAAAAGGTATTGAAACTGATAAATATGTTTCTAAAGTAGCTGATTCTACTTCCAAAGCCTTACATGGTTTAAACAAAGGCTCTAAAGGTGTAGGTGTTGATGTTGAATTACTCTCCACCTTGAACTTGGAAAATGAAACTTTCTTGGAAAGAAATTTCACTGACAAAGAAAGAGAATATTGTTCTAAAAGTGCCGATGCCCGTGCCTCCTTCACTGGTACTTGGTCTGCCAAGGAAGCCGTTTTCAAAGCTTTGAAAGTCGAATCTTTAGGTGCTGGTGCAGCTTTGAAGGATATTGAAATTGTTAGAGATTCCAAGGGTGCTCCTCAAGTTGTTTTATCTGGTGTTGCTGCCAAGGCCGCTGAAGCTTCTGGTGTCAAAAACGTTAATGTTTCAATTTCTCATGATGATTTCCAAGCCACTGCTGTTGCATTGAGTGAATTCTAAGACCACCCAGTTTATAATTAAGCAGATATTAATCAATACAAGATTTTTTTAAAAAAAACATTAAAAGAATTTAATAAATAGTATAGTTTAATATTGTATCAAATAATCAAATTTTTTACAGTGCGTATCATATTTAATATGTGTCAGGCTTATTTAATGTAGCAATATCCGTGAAAGATTGAGTTTTAGTTGCTCTAATTGTCCTTATTGCTTCTCATCTCCAATTCCATTCCTCATTTGGTTCTTTGTTGAATCAATTGTACTTAGATTTCAGAGACATAATTACTATTTTATGTAGAATTTGGACATTTATTTTTCACTCCTACAAATATCTTACCTCATTCGCAGCCGATTACTCAACCAATTTCTTACACAGGTAAATTCGGAGGCTTAAATCAATCAGATCGCATTTTTTTTCTTGAAATTAAGTACACTCCTATATCCTCATTTATTTATTTTCAAAACTGACAGGTCAACAAATTTCTGATACAATGCCTGAGACCATTGAGGCCCAGTCACAGTCTGAGAAGTCGCCAATAGATACAGAGGCCAATGTGATTGCTGAAGGTAAGGTTGCTGATGATAAATTGGAGGCTGGACTTAGCGAACCAGATACATCGAGTGTTCCACGTATTGAAGTACACAGCCCAATGAATGGTAGTAACAGGGATTCAAGAGAGGAATTGGACGATCTAGTAGAGGCATCGACAGAAAAGAAACTTCCAGAACCGCCCACGGAGCCCGAGGCAGATGTGACAAAGGGAACCAATGCCGCTAGAACACCAAGTGAATCTGAACAAGGAGAAGAAGAAACCGTAACTTCAAAGGATAATAATAATAATAATTTATCTGAAACAACAGCATCAATGAAATTACCAACTGAACCTACAACACGTAAGCTGATATCTGGAGGTGTATCGCAATTTTTTGTGAGCTCTTTGACTGGAATTCTTGATCTGAAAGAAGCGAAAAAGAACCTTCAATTAAAGGAGATTACTCAAAAGGCGCTTGATACTCTTAGGTCAGAAACTCCTAATAATCAAATTGTATTTGATGCTTTAAAAGCTGCATGTGAAACCAATAGCAATAGCTTGAAAGTTAAGGCTATTGACATATTTGCTAAATCTTTTGATTATGGGTTATTGGAAGGTGATCCTTCCATAGTGAGTTATACTGATCATGCTGTAGATGTTATTTCTGGATGTTTTGAAGGGGAAGGTACCGATCCTCATGTGGAAACTCAAGTCTTACGTGCATTAACAAACAGTATTTTAATTATGCCATGCCATGGTGCATCGTTATTGAAAGCGGTTAGACAAATTTATAACATATTTATCTTTTCTTTATCACTGGACAACCAATTAATTGCACAAGGAACTTTGAATCAAGTTATTAGTGCAGTTTTTTCGAGAATAAATGAAAAAGATCGTTCCAATAATACCGTTACAGCTACCACACAAACAACTACAACTACGTCCGATGGAACTCCTTCATCTGAAGTGCCATTGACTTTACAAACGCTCGAGCAAGATGCTCTCGATGATGACAAGGCAATTGAAACAACTGAAGGTTTGGATACAGAGGAAAATATATTTGTAAAAGATGCTTTCTTGATCTTCAGAGCTATGTGTAAACTTTCGGTTAAACTGCTTGAACTGGAAGTTTTAGATATGCGTCTGCATTCTGTTAGATCAAAATTACTTTCCCTTCATATTATCCATACAATCTTAAAAGATCATATTGAAATTTTCCTTCTGCATGATATATCAATTCTGACTCTGAATGAAACAACAAGGTTGATCAATGCTGTGAGGCAATACCTTTCTCTTTCGTTGAGTAGAAATGCTGCTTCCCCATTAGCTCCTGTATTTGAGCTTCTGTTGGAGATCTTCTGGCTTATAATTCTGAACCTTCGTCTGGATTTTAAGAGAGAAATCCCCGTTTTCTTTGATGAAATTTATTTACCAGTTGCTGAAATGAAAACTCTGACTTCGCATCAGAAACGTTATCTTTTATCAACTATTGGCAAATTATGTAATGACCTGAGATGCATTATTGAATTTTACCTTAATTATGATTGTGACCCACAAATGCCTAATATTTGCGAAAAGATTATTGATTATTTAACCAAAATGTCCTTGGTCAGAGTTGAAGTAACTCCACAACAAAAATTAGCCTATAAGGAAAATAAGAAGCACGGAATATCTGTATACGACATTAGTAAAACTGCCAATTTAGCAAGTGGTAAAATGACTCTGAAACCACCTGAACCTGATGTATATAATCATTTCCCACTTGAATATGCTTTACAAATGGAAAGTATCGATTGTCTGGTTGCATTTTTAAAGCTGTTGTACCTGTGGGCACAAAAGGTTAATCCTACCTTTATAGGTAGTGGAAATCCGAGTGGAAATCCTACTGCAAATGGATCCAACTCTTCTTTAAGGCGTATTAGGTCTAATACTACTGAAAGTAATAATTCTCCAACAAATACCCTGAGTTTTTTTGGAGAAGATGTCGATTCCCCAGAGCAATTTGAATCTCAAAAGCAAAGAAAGAAGGCATTTTTGGAAGGTGTTAAACAGTTCAATATCAAACCTAAGAAAGGTGTTCAATACTTTCTTGACAATGGCTTCATTTCTGAAAAGGATCCCAAGGTCATTGCTAAGTTTCTCTTGAATTCTGACGCATTAGATAAAGCCCAATTGGGTGAATTTCTTGGAGAAGGTGATGAATGGAATTTATCCATTATGCATGCATTTGTTGACGAAATGGATTTTGAAGGCTTAAAGTTTGTAGAATCCTTACGTCGTTTCCTTCAACTGTTTAGACTCCCTGGTGAAGCACAGAAAATAGATCGCTTCATGTTGAAATTTGCAGAACGTTATCTCAAGGGTAATCCTTCAGTGTTCAGTCATGCAGATGCTGCTTACATTTTAGCATATTCTGTAATTATGTTGAACACTGATCAACATTCACCACAAGTTAAAGTTCGTATGACATTTGATCAATTTGTAATGAACAATGCAGGTATCGACGATGGTAAAGATCTTCCTCGTGAATTTCTCAAGGAAATTTATGATGAAATAGTAAATAATGAAATCAAATTACAATCAGAACAACATGCAGCTCTTATATCTGGTAATATAGATATTTCTGCAAGTGGATCAGGCTTTTTTGGAGGTCGAGGAGCAAGAGCTGAAGCGTACACTCTTGCTCTGCGTGAAATGTCAACTAAAACAGAAAAATTGGTTCGTAGTTTAGGTAAAAAGGTAAAGCTGGACTCTGGAGTATTTTACGTTGCCTCTCATATGCATCACGTTAAGCTGATTTTTGACACTTTGTGGATGAGTATCTTAGCCGGTTTAACACCTCCATTCAAAGAATATGAAGAAAAAGAAACTACTGATTTATGTCTCGAGGGTATCAAATTGCTGATCAAAATTGCCTGTATGTTTGAAATAGACTTCGCAAGAACCTCATTTATTCGTGCTTTAGTTCAATTTTCCAATTTGAACTCATATGAGGAAATGAAATCAAAGAGCGTAGACGCAGTGTATGTTTTGCTAGATATTGCTATACTGGAAGGGGACCATTTGGGAGCTTCATGGAATGACATTTTAACTTGTATTTCACAATTAGAAAGACTTCAACTTATTGCTCAAGGGGTTGATCAAACACTGATTCCAGATGTGGTTTCTGCAAAATTAAACAAACCTTCAATTGAACTGTCTAGAACTCTGGCACTGACAGGGTTTTTCGGTTTCCTGTCAGCTCCAACAGCTGCGCAAACGGCATCTCAAAAATTTCACAATCAACATTTGACTGTTGAAGTAGCAAAATTACTCACTCAAACTGATTTGGAAGTTGCAATGGATAGAGTATTCCTGAATAGTGCCAATTTATCAAGAGAAAGCATTGTTATCTTTGTGAAAGCTCTTTCGCAAGTGTCCAATGAAGAAATTGAGCTGTCAGCTCAAAGTGAGAGTCCTAGAATGTTCTCTCTTCAAAAAGTGGTTGATGTATGTTACTACAATATGCTGCGTATTAGACTCGAATGGAGCCAATTGTGGGCCATCATGGGAGAAACTTTTAATGAGGTTGGATGCCATCCTAATCTGATAATTGCCTTTTTTGCATTAGATTCTCTTAGGCAATTACTGATGAGATTTTTCGAAATAGAAGAATTGGCTCATTTTAAATTTCAAAAAGAATTTTTAAGACCTTTCCAACATATTATAACTCATAACGAACTGTTGGAAGTTAAAGATATGGTTTTAGAATGTATTAACAATATGGTGTTAGCTAAAGCTGATCAAATTAAATCAGGATGGAAGACTATCTTTGGAGTATTGATTGCAGCAGCAAAGGAGAATAAAGAGTCCTTAGTTCAAAAGACTTACAAGATGGCAAATGCAATTAATAAGGAATATTCAGAAGAAGTTCAAGCACAAGAACTGTTTTCTGAATTGGTTATTTGCTTTACTGAATTGGCCAAAAATGAAAGATTCCAAAGAATAAGTTTGTTAAGTTTAGATGTTTTACTGAAATTGATTAGACAAGTAGCAGGCATCAGTTTTAAAAACAAACAAACCACTGATCTTCATGAATTGGAAAAATTGTGGTTCCCTGTTTTGTTTGCATTTTATGATATAATAATGACCGGCGAAGAACTTGAAGTTAGGTCTAGGGCTCTTAATGCTTTGTTTGCAATTCTTATGGAGTATGGTAAATATTTCCAAAATGAATTTTGGGACATGATATCAGAAAAACTTTTATTCCCCATATTCAGGATTTTATCCAATTATTGGGAACTTTCCAATATTAATGATAGTGATAAATTATCAGTTTGGCTTTCAACTACTTTGATTCAAGCATTGAGAAATATGATTACTCTTTTCACCCATTTCTATGAATCATTGGGAAGAATGCTTGATAAATATCTTGAATTATTGATCCTGTGCATTTGTCAAGAAAATGATACCATCGCTAGAATTGGAAGGCTGTGCTTACATAACATACTAATTGATAATGCTGCTAAATTTGAAGTTGAAGAGTGGGTGAAGATTACCAAAGCCTTTGATATTTTGTTTGAATTGACTACAGCTAAGGAGTTGTTTGTACATGATCCATTAAGGGCTGAAGCTTCAGAGGATGGAGAAGATTCCGATATATCTGAAAGCCAAATCTTACAAGAAACAGAAGCACGGTTACGTAAACTGAAGGAAAAGCTGACCATTGTAGTTAAATGTGTGCTTCAATTATTGATGATTGAAACATTGTCAGAAATATTTGAAAATGAAACTTTTTATGAAAATATTCCTTATGATTACCTCGTTAAACTTGCAAAATTATTAGAAGATAGTCATACATTTGCCAAAAAATTTAATGATGATTATGATTTGAGAGTTAGGTTATATAATGCAGGGGTTATTGAAAGACTCCCGAATTTATTAAAGCAAGAACTGTCACTGTCGGCAGTATTTATTAATATTATGTTCAGAATGTATTGTGATGATGATAAAACAAATGATGATCACAAGCAACAAATTTTATCATCATTAATCCCATTAAGTGAATCTATTATATCCAGATATGGGCAATTTGATGAACTGAGTCAACTGAGAAATATTACTACTTGGAGACCAGTAGTTGTTGAAATTCTTCAAGGATACGTTGAACTAGATGAAGAAGATTTCAATAAGTATTCGGTTAAGATGTATGGCTTGTGCTTGAAATTATTAGCTAAACAACTGCCTCAAGATTTACGAATCGCTATGAAGGTATTTTTCTCTCGGGTGGGTGATATCTTTGTTAAAACAGATAAATAGAAAAATGTATTTTATTTTAACTTGTTCAAAAGAAGCCAAAAGTACATGTAGATAGATAGATAGTTAGATGGATATAATTTTGTTTAGAGAAACAAATGGTAAATTGTAGTATTTTAAAATAAACTAAACGATAGCTAAATTAGTATTTTAAGCAACAATGTTAAACACAATAAGAGGTTTCGTGGTCTAGTTGGTTATGGCATCTGCTTAACACGCAGAACGTCCCCAGTTCGATCCTGGGCGAAATCATTATTTTTTTTCAACTTTATAATTTTTGAATACATTTTTTATTTAATACAAAATCGTTAAAATGGATTTAAGAATCAAAGTATTGTTTCAGTTACCTTTACATGAAGCAAATAAGTACCATAAAATTACGACTTAAAAAGATTTAAAAAAATATTAAAGTCAAATGTTGTAATAGATACCAATGAGCCTGCAAATTATTTAAGCTTAGAAATTAATGTGGATAATTCAGTTTTGCACCCACATCCGAATAAGTCGAACAATATTAGATTGGAAAGAGTATAATATGCAAATGTAAATAGATTAGTAGAACAAATAGTCAAATTATTGAACAGAAAAAAAAAAAAATAGAAAAAAAAAAATCAGATAACTATGCTCGATCCCAAACGGTGGAAGACATAGGGTAGTTCTAATGATAAATGGCGATACACAACTCGTCTAACACTCACATAACCGAATATCGATAGACCGACGAAGGGACAAAATCGTACTACTTAAAAAAAATAAGCTCTTTGAATATTGACTCTGTGGTTCTGATATTATTTTTATATAGGTATATTAATATATATATATATATATATTATACGATAAATGATTTTTTAAAAGATGAGGAATTGGTTGAATAATAAGAATTAAACAGTTTAAAAAACTCCATTAACTAAACAAAATGCACCAAAATCTAAGTGCCATATGGAACTGAAATCTAATTACATTGACTAAAAGTTAATTTTGAATGGAATTGACCATAATATTCAGATTGCTCTCCACAGTGTTGGTGCTCATATTTTCGCAAGGGCTGGATCTTACGCATACGTAAGACATGACACAAAACCTAGCCCTGAAAATTTTTGTTCGACGTTTGAGGTCACAAGCCAAAGATTCATTTGTTAATTAAGTTCTTCAATCTTTTTTTTTGAAATAAATCCACACTATGTCATTCCAAAATAAGGTAAGTCAATATCAATTGAGAATAGGTTTTTATTAGTCTAATACTAACATAGAACTTGTACCACTTGCTTGGTAACGACGTGGAGGAACCAACCTCCACTGCTCCAGTTAAAGAAATTGTCAAGAACTCTGGATCTTCCAAGAAGGCCGATGTTCCACCACCAAAGGCTGACCCATCCAAGGCCAAGAAGAAGACCAACAAGACCACTGGTAATGAGGCTGCTTTCAAGACCAAGAACAACAACAAGTCTGTTCCTTCTCCAGCCAACACTGCTGTTAAAGGTAAGAAGTCTTTCGACCGTCGTTCTCACTCTGGTAAGACCGATTCTGCCAAGAAGTTCAAGCAAGGATGGGGTAACGACGATGGTCGTGAACTCAGTGGTGAAATTGCCGGTGCTGAAGATGCTGCTGCTGAATTAGCTGCCGAAACTTCTGAACCAGCTGCTCCAGTTGGAAAGTCCTTACAAGACTACTTGGCTGAACAAGCTGCCAAGTCTGCTCCAGTTGCTAAGGCTATTAGAGCTCCAAACCAAGGTGCTGAAGACAAATGGGGTGCCACTGAACAAATTGTCAAGGAACAAGAACTGTACGTTGTTGGTACCACTACCAAAAAGGTTAAGTCCAAGCAACAAAAGGAAAAGAAGTTTTTAGATTTTGAAGCCAAGTTTGCTGACCAAAAATCCGCACCTCAACCAAGATCCAACAAGAAGGGTCCAAGAAAGAATGGTGACAACAAGTCTGCTGGTAACAAAAAGCCAACCGTCAATGACGAAAACTTCCCAGCTTTGTAAATGGACTTCACTTGGTCCTACAACATTATAAAACAAATCCAAAGCATTATTAGTTGGAGAAATATTATATGAGAGTACATAAATCATACTTTACTTTTTTCATTTATTTGTTTTCAAACTCTAGTTTATCGTTTTCAAAGAATGAATCATTTGTTTGGACGATAAATGAATCTCCAATTTAAAATGGATTGGTGGTTTTATTTTGTGTATTTTATAGTACGATGTTTAACTGAGTATCACTTAGTATGGAATTATTTTATTGTAGTTTCACATATATATGAAAATGATTTACAGTGTTATATATCATTTAATTTTTAATTTTTTTTTTTGCTTGTGTGCACTAAACGTCAAATATTTTTGTGGGCTAGTATAATTGTTAATTGCCCAAAATAGATTGCAATGTAAATGAGGGTCGGTACAAGCAACATATTTTGACGTATATAGATCGATAATCCGATGTGTAAGAATCCAACTATTTTTTGAAAGCGGGAGTACCGAAAGAAACAGTTCAGACGTTTTTTAATATTTTGAACTAGAATCTAACTTGTATGAGAATATAAAAGAAACAAAGTGAAATATTGCCAAGAAATTAGAAACTTTAGTATTTGTTTTAAAGTTAGAAAATCAGAGTTTCTTTGCGTGAGCCTAAATCTTATTGATCATGCTTATCAAAATAATAGTAATAGTAGTAATAGTAGTAGTATTAATAATAATAATAACAATATTAATAATAAGGATTTATGAACCCACCACGTGACAGTTGAAATTTCGTATTTGACATTATGCTCATATAAATTTTTTGTAGTGATTCAATATTTTCAATATCACCAATACACCAGGGTATTGCCCAAGTTAATAGGTATAGTATTAGGTTGAAATTATATGCATAAAATATATAAGGTGTTTGGTGTATGATAATCAGTATATGTGATTGATGTTCTTCCAAATATAGCGCGTTATGCACATCAACTTAATTACGTGGAAGTTTGGCATGTTATACAAATGATTGATATAGGCTATTAAACTTATTTGGATTGATTTTTTATCTAAATTTAATCAATCATCAATTATTGCACACGGCTCATAAAAGCATGCATGCGCAATGCTTGATAAAGATCCTTAATTATAATCCAGCGAGCAAAAAAAATCATTGCAGCTTGATAGTTATCAAAAGTATTTTTTATCTTTGCAAAAACTTTCACTAGCTTTTTATGGTATGGTTTGATTTGAATGAATATATATTTGTATATATTCAAAAATCATGCTAATAGTCATGATATAGTAATTCGCAAGCTCCAAGGAAATATTAGTAATCCTAAAGTAATACAAAAGTGTCACCATGCCTTTAAGCAAATCCAGCATTAAAAAACTATAAACAAATTATTATAAAGGGAAATTAAACTTTTGATCCCGTAATGCAAAGTTCGATGATATGTACTTTAGTGGGGATCAAAAAAAATATTAATGGATCAAATATTTATGATTTTATTACAGTGATTCTGAGGCGCAAAGCGAATTTTGATAAAGTGGTTCAAGAATTGAATTGGTAGATGATCCAAGCGTATAAGAAATGTAAGTCTTGATTAAATTGATCATTATAAACTAATACTCACTAAGCTTAAAACCAAAATCATTAATGCTAAGATTATATGTTAATTGATTACGATGAAATAAACAAGGATAGTACATAAGATCAGGCAATTGTGTGATTTGCAAAATTGTATTAAACTTGATTCCATGTTGCTGAATCGATTAACGGTACAAATATGCAATTTTTGTCCTTTAATTTCTTGACCCCTTACTTGATCGTTTCGCTTAAGTCGTCTTTACGACTAAATAAAATTAAGGAAGGTGATAGTTATTGTGACGTATAAAATGAAATTTTAACTCATGCATTAGGTGGATCTTAAGTTTTGTTAGAATCTCCCAAAAAATTTTTTTTAAACAACGCACCCTGTTTTCGGTAAATTCATAGATAGATAAACAACGTGGGAATCGAAATATCATACAAAATGAATTAAAAAAAAAAAAAAATTAAAGAGGTCACATATCAATTAGCTCTATTTTCATTAGGAGCTATTATTACTAAATTATCTGATCCAGTGTCCATCAGCACTAGTACTCAACCAATAGCTGATAGATTATGCATATCAATGGTATAAAAGATAATATTAATAATAATAATACTAGTATTGCTAATAATAATAATAATAATAAAAGCGAACTAAAAGAAACTGATTATCTATAATAGCTATTTATTGATAAAATGAGAACCAACATATCTTGAATTAGATGAGAATAAGATTTTCCAACTACTCAATTATATAATTTCAATTAACTTCCATTCATAAACTTTTAAAACCAAAGAATATAGGGCATACATAAAAGACCCTCTTGAATGTGATATCAAGCTCAAAATAAAAATAAATCTTTTTTTGGAAGTATCGGTTGCTTTTTTTTTTTCTTTTTGGTTTTGAAAGCCTCCGCTAACAAAATGAATTGACTATCAGTCACGTACAACTTATCAAAAGGGTTGACAGCCCAACATCCGGACGGGGGCGGAAAAAGATATTCCCATAATATACTAAATATGATGACTTTAGTCAAATGATTGATAAATAACCAACATTGTTATGTCATGCTTCTATTAAAATATACATTGGCCAATACTAATACATTTAGTCCAAATTAACATTTAAGCGCTGCAACTACACCGAGGAAAATCCCACATATTTAGCACAAAACGAAGCCAAAAAAAAAAAAATCCAAATACACTAAATTAAAAAAAAAAAAAGAATCAAGAGAAGAAGAAGAAGATAATTATATAAATAGTCTTGTAACACAATCAATCATAGAATTGACTTATTTCGATTCTAGTAAATATTTGAATTTGAGTTTGTACCAATTAACTGATTGAAGTGGTTTGGTATTACAATCAAATTTTAATATTTTAGCAAGCATCCAGTATATCTACTAAAAAAGGTAATCGTTTTCCCGCCTTTTCCAGAAGCAGTGCCTCGATCAAAGTAGGTCTTAACTTTCCGTTATTTTTTTAATTTTTTTTTTTGGTTTGGTCTTATTTACCTTCTAAATTTAAGGTGCGTGTGTGGGATTAATTTGAGTCACTCCACTTAAAGTAACAAAACAAATACCCACAGCAATACAAAATAGAATTTCACTTTGAAACAAAGGTAAAACAGTTGCAAAAAGACCTCAAAATCACTTTATTTTCAATTTAAACTTGCAATTGAACAATATGAGCGATATTTCAGAAGCTAAAAAGAAGTTGCTTTCAACTTCTTCCCCAGAAGGGCTACAGGTTGCCTCTCAAATTACACCTACTAGAATTGCAAACTTTCTTATCCGTGAAGGGCCTCAGCCGATAAGAAGAATCAATTCCCAGCTTGCTATGGAAGTATCTGGTTTTGATTCATTATCTCTCTCCAAACAAAGAAGACTTATTATGGCAGCCATGGAACAAGTAGACTCTGAAAACAATTGTGTTTTTGAAAAAATTGGTTGGGGTCAATGGGCTGTACGGAAAGTTGATAGTGAATATATTGAAAGCAAGGATAATGATACAGAACGAAGGATGTCTGTCCAAGATTTAAGATCTCAAGGTGTCAAGTTGGGGTGGCTGAAAAAGTCCAAAAAGACGAACGCGCTTAGCGCAAATAGTGGTGTCACGTCTGATAGAACTCTGATGATAAGTGGACTGGATCCCTTAGACTCCACAGCTTTCAGAAGACAATCAATTTCCACTGGCAAACATAATCTTCACAATATTAATGTTCCACGTGGAAGTGCTGTAAGCGACTCAGAAGATGATTTTGCCTTATCTGACGAAGAAGAAGAAGAAGAAGATGAAGAAGAAGAAGAAGAAGAAGAACATGAAGATGATGAGAATAATAACGGCTTACATAGCGAATCAGAAAGTGAAATCGAATATGATGAAGGTGTATTTACAATTGATGATACTACTTCCATAACGAAATTTAAACCAAAGCCAATGAAACTGTCCCCACCTATCAAGTTTGCTAATAGAGTTCCTTTAAAAGTATCACCACCACCAGTATCTCAAGGTCAAAGACGCCGCTCGCTGAATAGTTCTGTGTCTAAACCCAGATTTCTGCAGCAGTTTTCCAGAAGCCGTCTTAATTCATTAGATGCATTGGATGATTATATTGGGCTGCCTGCCAAAGGTAGCTGTACTTCTTTGTCTCCTGTACCAACTACTGTGCTTCTGACTCTGCCATGGAATAGAGGCAACTACATCCATCAAACAACTCTGCCTGAAAGTATGGGATTTAATACTAGTAGAAGAAGGAGTCTGTTCAATGAACTGAATATAAGACTGACTTTACTGCTGCTGTTACCCAAACACCAAGTAAAACCAATTGAAAGTACCCTAAATTCACGCCTGACAGTGGGTGTGGTACCCGATAGAGGTCAGTTACAAGCTAATAATATCCATATGTCTAACGGGAACACTGGTGAAGATACGGACGAGGAAGATTGGGCTTCAATGGGCGCTGAGCTGTTACGAGAAAAGGCTCAAAAAAAATTAAGCCAAGAATCAGATGAACGGAAGGCAGCATATGCATTAGTGAACTTGATGTCTGTATGATCAATATTTAATGATAATAAATACCGTTTAAATAGCGGTTGCATCATGGATCTAGCCCTATAAGAAAGCCACAATTTAGATCCGAGAATCTTTTAACTATTCCTAATTATTATGGTCACCTAAATGCTTGTGAGTCTTAAAGGATTTTTTTTTTCTTAATTTGGAATATTTATCGTGTATCTTTTTCCAAATATCATTCCCCTTATTTAAAATACTTGATAACATAATGACTTAAAGATTTTAGGTTAATCTTTTTTTTATTATATTATATTATATCATATTTTTTTTTGATTAAGTATTGGTTTTACAGATAGAATTATTTATCAGCTCTTTTTCGTTGCATTTTTTTAATAGGTACGTTTAGTTTTTGCAGCGCAAAAATTTAATAAGATGACTTTATGGGTTAATTATGGGTTTATTTCAAGGTTGGAGTTAACAGGTTAAAATTTAATTACAGATATTATTCTTATGCACATTATAATTAATATATTGATTTCTTTTCAAATCCATGTAAGGTTCTTGGAAAGTGAATACAGCCAAATTTATATGGTGCATGATCAATTTAAACTTAAACTTGCATAATTAGTGACTGGTTTTATGCATACATTCATTATTTTGATACCATACTATTTTCAATTTTAAAATTAGCGTAAACTCAATTTTTATTTGAATTACTAGTTGGTGAGCCTCATGTTTTTTCAAACTTAAGATGTGATAAAGGGGGTTTCACGAATTGGTTGCAAAGATTACTTGATCATTTAACTAGCTGCAAGTATAAATTACATAGAGTAAATTAATATGAAGATTTAAAAGATTCTGATTTGTTTATAATTTGCATTGTAAAAGTGAAACGAATTGCGATGATATTTCAATATCCTGTAGTTCTGGCTGATTCATATACTCCCTTAAAGCCCTTGTTACATTGAGAGCATTATATATTCATTCTTCAAGTGCCCTTTAAAAGCGATTCCCATTTATCAGTTTAGCTTCCCATAAATTAGGTCCTTTTGAGCCAGCCATCCCCAAACATTCCTGTATATAATTATAACGCGTCCCAAAGTCAATTTTTTCTCTCACTTTTCATTAACGCCCTTCTCCTCTATCAAAAAGCCTAAAAAATGGCTACTACTACTTCGATTCTCCCGACGATTCAAATAGATGTCAACTTTAGGGAGTTAGCTGAAAACGCAAAGGAATTTTTCACCAACTATAAAAATGCGGACGGGCTAAAATACATGAATATTTTGCAGCAAATTGCCAACCGTGAGATCACTTCTTTAGTGGTTGAATTGGACGATCTTCAAAGCTATGCTGCTGCTCTGGGCCAGCTGAATAAGCTAGTTAACGCAGTTCTTAAAAATACACACCATTTTGTGGAGTTATTCTCCAAAGTAGTTGATGAGTTGATGCCTGAACCTACAAGTGATGTTCTGTACAAAGACGATGTTTTAGATGTTATTATTCATCAAAGGAAACTTAGAAACGCCAGACTTCAACAAGATGCTCAAGATGAGTTGGTGCGCTTGAGTGAAGGTATAAATACTAGTCAACCTACACAAAACGCAGAAAATGCACCAATTGATTTATTCCCCGCTGCTTTAACTCGTAGATATTGCCTTTATTTTGCACCTTTAACGGCAAAGAAGCATTCATTAGCAGTTAGAGAAGTTAAAGGTGCTCATTTGGGTCAATATATTAGTGTTAAAGGTATTGTAACCAGAGTTTCCGACGTGAAACCTGCAGTATTGGTTACTGCTTATACTTGTGATAAATGTGGGTTCGAAATTTTCCAAGAAGTGACATCAAGAACTTTTTCCCCATTAACAGAATGTTCATCGCCTCAATGTAAAGCTGATAACGTTCGTGGACAACTTTTCATGCTGACTAGAGCCTCCAAATTTCTGGCTTTCCAGGAAGTAAAAATTCAAGAACTTGCTGATCAAGTACCCGTTGGTCACATTCCAAGAACTTTAGGAATACATGTAAATGGAGATCTTGTTCGTCTGCTTAATCCTGGTGATATTGCAGAGATTTCAGGTATTTTCATGCCTGCACCATATACGGGATTCAGAGCTTTAAAAGCAGGTTTATTAACTGAAACTTTTTTGGAAGCCCAACATGTTAAGCAATTGAAAAAGCAAGAAGCAGTAATATCCGATTCTCTCAAGGATAAAGTTGAACAAATTCACGCGCAAGGAAACGCATACGAAAGATTAGCACAACTGATTGCTCCAGAAATTTTTGGTCATGCAGATGTCAAAAAGATTCTCTTATTGTTGCTCACAGGTGGAGTCTCTAAAAACATCGGAGATGGTTTAAGAATCAGAGGTGATATCAATGTTTGTCTTATGGGTGACCCTGGTGTAGCCAAATCTCAATTGTTGAAAGCTGTAGGGAAAATTGCTCCAAGATCTGTTTATACAACAGGTAGAGGTTCTTCTGGTGTGGGTTTAACAGCAGCTGTTATGAGAGATCCAGTAACTGATGAAATGGTCTTGGAAGGTGGTGCTTTAGTTTTAGCAGATAATGGTATTTGTTGTATCGATGAATTCGATAAGATGGATGAATCTGATAGGACCGCTATCCATGAAGTTATGGAACAACAAACAATTTCGATTTCCAAAGCAGGTATTAATACTACTTTAAACGCCCGAACTTCTATTTTGGCCGCTGCAAATCCAATCTATGGTCGTTACAATACCAAATTATCAGCCCATGAAAACGTTAATTTACCAGCAGCTCTTTTCTCCAGATTTGATATTATGTATCTTTTACTTGATCAACCAAGTAGGGAAAATGATGAACAATTGGCTCATCATGTTGCATATGTGCACATGCACCTGAAACAACCTAATTCTGGTATGGAACCAGTTGATATACCTACTATACGACAATATGTACTGGTTGCTCAAGAATTAAGACCTGTGGTACCCCCTGAAGTTGGTGAATATGTGGTTCAAGCGTACATAGGAATGAGAAAAGAAGCTCGAAGGAATGAAGGCCTGACCAAGCAACTGGCTCCAGTAACTCCTAGAACATTGCTTGGTGTCCTTAGATTGGCTCAAGCACACGCAAGGATTAGGTTTTCTAATGTTGTAACGGCTCAAGATGTTGATGAAGCATTAAGACTTATAGCTGTTTCACAAGCGCTGCTTCATAGAGAAGATGAACAACTCCGTGAAGATGAATCTGCTCTGAGTAAAATCTATCAAATTGTTAAATCAATGGCTACCAAGGATGGTAGAGCAGTTAGAAGCATTCCAATATCAGAATTATTGAATCAAGTTGTTGCTAAAGGTTATACTGTGGAACATTTTGATGCTTGTATAAGTGAATATGAATACTTAAATGTCTGGCAAAGAGTTGATGAAGGTGAAACTTTAATGTTTATTGGTGCAGATGCTGAAGATGATGAAATGGAATATTGATTTCTTTTTGTAATATAATAAATAACTGTAACATATAGATTAATAAAATCCAAATTCTAATCGAGTGGGATTACTATAGAAAAATTGCTTCTTTACTTCTTTATTTACGAAATTTACCCAATTATCGTTTTCTTAATTAATATCATTAAAAATATTTATGTACATTTACAGAAACCAAATTTTACTCACTGGCTAATAAGTTCTTTGATGAACAGTTCTATATTACCAGCTGCTTCAGCACGCATCAAGCTTTCTCCAATAAGGAAACCGTCAACATTGTCCTGTTTGTATTTACGTACATCTTCTGCAGTAGTTATACCCAGAAGCGCAAGTACAAGAACCACACCATTTCTAGAGCTGTTTTTAGCTTCATTGACAAGCAGACTAGTAGTACCCAAATCGACGTCAAAAGTTTGTAAGTTTCTATTATTAACACCAATTATTAAAGGTTCCTTCGTTTCTCCATGCAATTTAAGATCTAAAGCTAATTTCAATTCAGAAATGTCATTGACTTCCACCAATGGGATCATTCCAAGCAGATGTGAATATTCATAAAGTTCTTGGATTAATTTAATATCTTGAAGCATTTTGACAATCAAAAGTACTGTATCAGCCCCAGCGAGTCGAGATTCTAAGATTTGATACTTATTAAACACAAATTCTTTACGTAAAATGGCTGGTCTATTATCTAACGATTCGACTACTTTCCTCACCAAGACTAGATCATCTAGAGATCCTTTAAACCATTTTGGTTCTGTCAAAACACTGATTGCAGCACACCCGTTAATTCCATATGTTTTCGCTTGAACAGCTGGATGCAAATTGACATTGATATCACCTTTAGATGGAGAAGCACGTTTAAATTCAGCTAAAATGGGAGTTTTAGATTTGATCAATCTTTCATAGAAGTTGATCAGTTTTGGTGCAAGACCAAGATCAAAAGTTTGCTGTAAATCTTTAAACAGTTTTCCAGGAAGTGACTCAATATCTTTATAATCTTGTATACGTTTTTGATAAATAGTTGAAAGGATGTCTTTACCTTTCAAAGAAGATGATTGTGACGTATTAGCATTTTCCCATAAGCCTCCTTCGTAAGTCAACAAATTGTCAATCATTAGTTGACCCAGCTCAGTCAAGATCAGCTCTGGGTGAAACTGAACTCCTTCCATGACATATTCTTTGTGTCTCACTCCCATAATGATCTCAGGAGAAGTTTCAGTGACAGCTGTAACTTCCAAACAATCAGGTAAAGTTTTGATGGTTCCTGCCAAAGAGTGATATCTGGTAACGGAAACACCTTGAGGAACATCTTTAAACATACCTTTACCGTCATGCTTAATGGAAGTAGTTTTCCCATGAACAATTTCACCAGCAAACTCAACTTTACCTCCAAAAACATCAAACATGACTTGCTGGCCCATACAAACACCTACAATGGGTAATTTACCTTTGAAGTAGTTAACTACTTCACGCAGGATCCCCAGATCAGTTTTTGGGTGTCCTGGACCAGGCAGAATGAAAATAATATCTGGTTTAATATCGTTTTCAATAGTTTTGATGTCAATTTTGTCATTTCGGAAAACAGTCACTTTAGCAGAATGTTTCAGCTGACAAAGAAATTGGTATAAGTTCCAAGTGAAAGAGTCATAATTATCTATCATAAGAACATGCTTGCCTCTGGCATCTGAAGTGTCCAGGATCATAATTTACGGTCCCAAAAAGGTTGAATATTTTTGTTTGAAGAAATGTGAATGACAACTTGTGTCTGGGTTTGAGTATGTATGTGCAGGGATGAGTCAGACTTTTGTTACATTAAGTTTAATATAAGTTGGTGCGAGTAGAATGGCTAGGTCCATAAAAGAGATTTTAAGATGATTAACACATATATGCATGTTTGTATAGTCAATACAATATATATTACCAATATAAGAATTTTATCATTCAATTTCGTGTTTATAGAAAAATTTCTGATGTATTATATAGTCCATTAATTTTTCCTTGGATGTCTTTTCCTCACTCTAGCCAGAATTGGAACATTTTCTTCTTCTTCTTGTAAATATTTTTCATTGGTTTTAATTCCATCTACTTTAGAAGGTGCATGTCTATAGGCAACCCCTAAGAGTAAGACCAGACTCACACCTTCCAAGATTAACATGAAAAGCAGTGATAAAATGGCAAGACAATAATTCAGAATACTAACCCCGATATCTAACCACAGGCCTTCAGTTCTAACGAGGAAAAAGAAATTCAATGACAAGAAATCACAAGTCAGAATAATTAAAGTCAGAATTGTGAATTTTCGGATTCTTAATTGATGGTTCATAATTCCCAAAGTAGCCAGTAATAGAACATAAGGGACAATTAATTTAAGCATCAAAAGGGCACCCATTGGGAACGGATCGAAAATGGGAATAAGTCTGTAAACTGAATCAAGGGAAAAGGATGAAATCAGTGCAACATTACCAGTTCCGAAAAAGGCATATTGAAGGAAAAAGAACCCGATAATAGCAACTCGAAGAACTTGGATCCATGTCTTCCCTTTTAAGTTTTGCTCAAGTTGTAACCATTGAACAAGTACAAGCAGGAAACCAACATAGAATAGTAATTCAAAAGAAATAGTGAGGATAACAAATGTTGGGATAAATGTAAGATAAATGACAAGTAATCTAAACTTATAATCTGATGATGGGTTTGTAGCATGTGCTAATGGAAGAACTATCAAGGAGATCACAAAAGTTATCCAACCAAGAACTTGTGAATGCAATGGGAGCCCATCTCTTGCCTGTAAAGATATAACAGAAACATTAGTTGCATACAACATGGAAAAGACACATAATAATTGTAGAATTGCAATGTTTCGACTAAAAGATGAAACAACATTGCAAGTACAATAAACTCCGTAAATCCCAACTATGACAGCCAATGCTGCACCAATATTAATAAGATCCAAATTTTCAGTTTTAACAGGGTCCAAATGAGTAAACACACACATACTTGCGCATGAAACAAGCCAGAATATTTTCGAAATAATTGAATTGATACCAGTAAACATTGGATAGATTCCAATCAATACTAAGATAAGCAGGAACATCCATCTTTCAAAGAAACCATAAACTATACCTTCAAACATTCCAATAAAAGAAAAAGCCAAAAGTAGACGGTTTATTGTAGAAATCCCATGTAAAAGATTTTGTAAACCTTTTTTAATAGTATATCTGTCTTGCACTAAACTATGCCAGAAGTAAAGTGGGAAAGCTGCATACATATAGTAATTAAATGGGGAACCTTGATAGAAAAGAACGTAAAAGACAGTAATAGATAAGAGACCAAAAATTCCCAGAGCAATAGGAGTGATTCGATGTTCAACTTGATCAATTTCTTGATTCAATACAAACATTTTCAAAAAAGCGGTAAAGGAAAAAAAGATCCATCCAAAAAAACCCAAAGTGACTATCGAACGAAGGAAGGCCCAATTATAAGTTTGAAGATAATTTAATCCATCAAGGGCAGTTTTCAGAAGCTCTTCACTTAAAAATACAGAATCTTCGTAAGAGTCAATACCTTGAGCTAAGTCATCAATTGTTTTCTGAATTGCCTTTTCATACCAAGAGATAGGCTTGTTTTCAAATGGATCGTAAGGTTTGAATTTGAATTGATGGTTCATCACTTCAGCCTCTTTAACCAAATATTGTTCTACAATAGAAAGAGCATTAGCAAATAAGGCTTTCGCTTTTTGCAAAGGCTCGGCATCGATGTATTCCAAAGGTAATTCACCAACAGAGTTAGCTGGATAGTTAGCTCCAATAAGATAAGCCATTAAAGATGCAATATCTGCTTGCTTAACATCATTTCTAGCCAAATGATCAAATTGCCAAGTATCAAAATAAGTAGATTCATATCCACTTTTCACTGCTTCTTGCTGCTTCAATTTCAAATCAGATGCAATTTGAGGGCCTTTAATTCCGGCACCCCATGCTATGAGAGGTGTACGAGTATTATCAGGATGTCCATCCCCATGAGAACCAAAGTCCAGCATACCATGATCAGCAGTGAAAACAAAAGCAGTATCATCATCGCCAAAAAATTCACGAATTCGGGGCATTAATTGTTCTAATTTTTGATCAATATATTTAATGTTATCATAATATTCTGCAGAATATGGTCTATAGGCGTGGCCAGCAGTATCCGGACCCAACAAATGAAGGAAAAATACATTACCATCAGTCATTAATTCTTCTTTTAAAGTAGCATTGGTGGTCAGATTATTCATGAGATCATCCAAGTGTTTGAAAACGTACAGATCTAATTCAATCAGCAGTTGTGTAAAATCTTCAAATTCATGACCGTACATATGACAATCAATTCTACCTGGAACAACTCCATCTCCATAAGCAAACATGGGTAAAATATCGGGACTACCAAAGGCGTAAGTATGAGTCAGTTGATTGAAGAATGAGTCAAAGTCAACTGGGTTTTCTTTCCAACCTTTGGTGACAGCGGAAACGTCTTCATAGAACCCTGCAATCATTGCTACATGGCCAGGTCTTGATTCGGTGGGCATACGAGTATTCAGAATCCCCCAAGACGCATTATTGTATACCAACAGTCTCAAAAAGGGAGCCAAGTACTCCTTCTCACCAGTAGTAGGGTGTGTAAGATATTGGAATGTCTTATCTGCTCTTAAACCATCTCCAACAATAAGAAACAATCTCTTGGCTGGTGGGTTGGTGGTAGCTTTATGGTGTTTCATCCCATGGACCAATGGAGACACAAAATAGATGTCAAATATTGACCAGAGATAGAAGCAGTGGAACGCCACCCCTATAATGATGAAAAGCTGCCTTTGGCTTAGCATGGAGACAGGTCTTTATGTTTGTGTTTATAGTTGTTCAACAACGTGTTCTGACACGAGAAATGCAACCGTCCTGCAGGATTCCCAGTCAAATGAAAAGAATTGAATGGGGACAAAGTCGCGAATTTGGAAATCGAAATTATAAACAGAACAAACGGGAACGTAAAGTTTTGAAGAGGTTTTATACGGCCCTAAGCCGGTTTTACAACCGTAGCAGTTACAGACAAAAGTGTGCAAATGAAAATTGGATATATTTATTAATTTTCTTTATACAATTTTTTTTTTTTTTTCTATATTGTATATCAAGCTATATGTTTTCAAAAATACTTGTGTTAACTTTTTGGTGGTGAATGTCAAAGTGTTAATTGAACTTATGTTTTCTGGGGTTTTTTTTTACGTTTTTTTTTTTTAATAATTTTTTTCAAGCTACTTTAACTTATTTAGTATTTAGTAGTAGATCGTATAAAACAAATTAAAATAGTGATAAATCATTAATCTCGTTTATTCGTTACCAAGACTATAAAGGGCTTGGTCTGATTCTATAAATTAATATAAATGTTCTAATAATCTGGTATTCAAATCAACCTGTTCGCAATCTTAGCATAGTTACCAAGTATTCATTATGCGCTTCAGAAAATTTTCTAGCTATAATAGCATCCTGTTCAACACATTTTAAATACGTTGAAAATCCATTAGGTGTATACTTCATTTCTTGGAACATCTGGTCTCTTTTCAAACGCTCATTCTGGTAATTAATAATGTGTTGTTTAAATTCATTGAAAGCTTCATCGTAAATTTTTAACTCCTTTATCAAAGAATCTGCTGATAATTTATCTAAATTTGGAGGCGATGGAGCTTTCAATTGTAAAATGTATGGATCCGCACCCCAATCCTTTTCCGTTAAACTAGATGCCCCACGAGCGGCTGTGCTATTCAAAGGTCTAAACATTGTTTCTGCGTGTGCTCTTCCATCCGTGAAAATACTTTGGGCATTTTTAGAAACTTTAGGTCTCTTTGAGGTTGGTGTTTGTGGTTCTGTAATCTTTCTATGTCCCGTATTAGGAAGTGATTCATCTAAATCTTTCATGAATGGACCATCTTCTTGTTCGTTTAATAAATCGTCAAGATCATGTAAACTAAATGTATTTGGCTTGAATTTTTTACCTTCTCCTACCTTGAAACTTTTCGGAGCAGGTTTTTTCTTGGGAGGTGATTTCACGGTAGTTTTACGGTACAATGACCTAAGTTTAAATATGCTTTCAAGATTTTGCAATGGAGTTTCATATAAATTGTCATGAAAGTTATTGAAAACTTTATGGTGATCATTTTCTTCATTTGGTCCTTCAGAACTTGCCTTTCCTGAATTTTCATCATTTCTAGCTCGATCTTGATTGTGATCTCGTTCAGTATTTAAAGATTCGTTTACATCCCCATTTGGACTACCACCAACTTCGTCATCACTTAGCACAATAGGATCACTACTATTAGATCCACTCCCGTGCCATGCTCTTCGGTAAGCTTCCGATTTTTCTGTATTATATTGCTCTTTTTTAATGAAAGGATTGTCATAATAGTTATTCGATGGGCTGGAATCTGAATTATCATCGTTTGATTTATCCCATGCACTTCCATCATATGCTGACCGGTGTTCATTTTTAGCATGTTGCTGCCTTTTCAACAGTTCCTTTTCCGCCATTCTGGCTGCACTTTGTGCTTCAAATTTCCTACGCTGTTCTTTCAACTCTCTTTCACGTTCTTCAGCTTCTCTTCTTGCTTCAGCTGCCTTTTGTCTTAATTTTTCCTCTCTTGCCAAACGTTGAAGTTTTTGTTGGTATGTTTGCATTTCTTCTTCACGCCTCCGTCGTTCTGATTCATGTTGTTGTTTTTGTTGTGAATTACGGAAAGAAGTATATGGCATTTTGGTACTGAAAGTCTGGTAATAGTTATAGAAAGAGTTGCTTTCAAATGAGTTATGATTAGCTGGCCTATTCTTTCGATCATATTCTTGTCTCCTGGAGGCGTCTTTCAAAACCTCGTAGGCTTCATTGATACGTACAAATAAAGCATGATCTGCATCTTTAGACTTATCTGGATGATGTTTAACTGCAAGCCGTTTAAATGCACTTTTAATTTGCAGCTCGGAGGCATCTGGGGCGACTCCTAGCACCCCATAGTAGTCGGTCATTGATCAGTTGCAAATAATTTTTGATTTAGACTTGTAATTGCATACAGGAGATAAATAAACGGCAGGTCCAATCTGCACATAATCTTTGAAGAGCGCATTCAGCTAGATTCCAAAAGCGAAAACCAAAGCTTGAATAGATTTGTGTACAGTACCAAGGGCTGGGTTAGATATATCAAGGTATAGGGAAAATAGAAATAAATATGACCTTTTTTTGCAAGGCTTAATGACTGATTCAACTGATAATGATGAATTATAGGCGAAATTTCCGTTTACTTATTTTCATCATTAATATCTTATACTTTTTTCGAATATTATAAATAAATTCCTACATTGAGTGCAATGCTACAAAGGTAAAGCTACAAGGGAAAAAGACCAGTTTATATTGATTAATAAGACAGAATTGAAGTGAAAAGATTGAAGTGTCTTTAAGTATTAGCTTTAACGGAATCAACAGCAGGAGCATCAGCAGCAACAGGAGCATCAGCAGCATCAGCAGCATCAGCAGCATCAGCAGCATCAGCAGCATCAGCAGCATCAGCAGCATCAGCAGCATCAGCAGCAACAGGAGCATCAGCAGCATCAGCAGCATCAGCAGCATCAGCAGCATCAGCAGCATCAGCAGCATCAGCAGCATCAGCAGCATCAGCAGCATCAGCAGCTTTATTTGTTTCTTTGTTTGTTTCTTTATTAGTCTCTATTTTTTCGTTTGCAACAGCATTCTCCGCGGTTGTGGTCCTATTCAAAATAACCTTTGCATAAGCAGGAATCTCGATATCCTTCACGTTTAAATCAAAGATGGTCAGATTTTTTTCACCCCCATACTTTTTAGGTAATTCGGATTTGGGGAACCAATTCAGAACATCATTATGACTTTGCATGGTTAATTTTTTGGCTGTTTCAGCAGATATAACTCCAATGGCACATAAAGCAGGATAAACCCATCCCATAATATAAGGAACGTTAATGAATAATTTGGAGGACATCAATTCGGGATAATTAGTACCAAAAATACTAACAATACTTTTAGTTGCAATTTTCATCCCTTTATCCATTCTAAACATCGAGGCATTTTCATAATCATGTATTTGAGCCATTCGGTTATCAGAAGAAGTGAAATCGATTTTGGCTAATGATCTTTCCATAAGTCCTACCCTCCATCTTAAGAAAGGGGTTTCAGCTACATCCCCACCATTTTCAGTACTGTTTGAAGCAAATTGGGCAAATAATTTTTTTGGCAGTTTGATGCCCCCATACAAATTCCAGGTCGCGGTCTTGTAAGTGTCTTTAGAAGTAGCAAAGTAAGTAATAGCACCCAATTGATCAAGTTCTGCATCGTGCTTCTCCCTATACGCAGCGCTAAGAGGGTTGAAAGTCGCACGCCAATTCAAGGTCTTGGTCAATCTTTCAATACCTTTACTTAAATCATACCCGTCAGCGGCAAGAAATTTTAAAAGGATTTCGTCTCTAATATCTACATCAACATGGTCCAAACCTTCTTTGTTGATACGATAGCCAAATATTTCATCGTAATCCGGATTCTCAAGCAGTTCAAGAATCTCCGGTAACTTGGCAATAAATTCGTCAAGTGTTTTCTGTTGTTCTGCAGTCAATTTGGTTGACTTGATAGCCATTTCTGATGTAATAGATAATGCGAATCCGGAGAGACAAATGGCGTGGTTCGAGAAAATTAAGATGTTTAATGTATGGACGAGGTTTTTTTTTTTTTTTCTCTTTTTTTTTCTTTTCTAAATGTATATCTAGTTTTATATATATATATATATATATATCTATTAAATGTATTTTTTTTTTTTCACTTATTCCTGGTCTTTATATATGTAATTCTGCCACACAGCAATATAGTATACGGTATACTAAAATGTTTCACATATAAATAGTAGTTTAATAGGGGAAAAATGGAAAATAATCAAACAAAAGTAAGACAATATTAAATTCGATTCATAATAAACAAAAAGAATTTAAAAGCATTAACTTAAATATTAGGGTATTAAAGCCCGTAAATATAAGAAAACATCATGGTATTGATATGACTTACAATTAACATATAAATTGGATTTATATTTATTATACCTTCCCTGAATTTCATGCCACTTTCCTCCTGATTTGAATTGTCAAAATTACACTCCATTTTTTTTCAAAAGTTTTTTTTTTTCTCTTGAAACATTTACTCTAATTTCCATTTGGAACAAGCTTGAATGAAAGAATATCATTCTTACCCACGTCAACCACATCTTCTTCACCTACTCTAGTTCCACCAATTCCCTCGATTGCTGCAATGGTGACATCTCCCATAATTTTGCGGGCAACAGCAATTACTGGTGTGCCCCTTCTAACTAGCACACAATCTCTAAAAACTGCACCATTACCAGCTTGACCCAGCGCAAAAGTATTAATATTTCTAACCGGATATACAGGTATTAAATCAAGCTCGTCCGCAGCTGCTTGTAATAATTGGACTACACCAGTCAGACCAAAACGATATAGAACTAAATCTCGGATATTTTCTATTCTATTTTTCAATTTTTCGTCCATAGGTTTAAGCTCTTCATCATCAGGTAAATCTTCCAATGTATCCACAAATTCAGTACCAGCATCATATTTAATGAATTTTTGAGCGGCCAATTTACGTAAGAATACCTCAGTTATCAGCGATGTGAGAACGCACTTCAGGTCTGGATGCTTTAAGATGATTTTCAGTACATTTTTATCTGCATCTGGATGGTCCATTTTATTAAGTGCTAATACAGTGGGGAACTTGACTGCCATAAAGGCCCGGATCACTTTTTCTATAGTATTCTTATCCCAAGTTTCCAAAGACCCCACTCCTGGTACTCGATCCAAAGCTTCTGCAACCATCTTCTTATTGGCAGAATAACCACCCAATTGAGCTCTTAAAGTCTCCAAGTTGGTGGATTTGGTAGCAGTGTGTCTTCTCACAATAGATCCCCATCTTTCCATCAAATTACCCATCACCCATTGGAAAATCTCATCTTGTAACCAATCGATATCTTTAATAGGATCATAACCTCTAGTAGTTTTACCCTCCGCGTCAGTAGTACCCAGAACGTCCACAATATGAATAAGACAATCAGCTTCAGTTAAATCTGATAAAAACTTATTACCTAAACCTCTACCTAAATGAGCATTTGGTACCAAACCGGCTACATCCAACAACATAATAGGAACACCTCTTTTACCGTTTCTGCAGTAGCCATAATTAGGCTTACAATCAGCTTGTTTGTCAAATCTAGCACAGGCACAGTCGACTTCAAGATACCCTGTAGCTTTATTTGGATCAATGGTTGTAAAGGGAAAAGCACCCACTTTAGCATTGGCATCAGTGAGGGCATTCAACGTGGTTGATTTCCCTGCGGAAGGCTTACCTACAAGCCCAATAACAGTTTCTCTACCCATGGAGATAAAAAAATTTGTTTGATTAAGATGAGAAGAGGTTTTTTCGCGTGTGTTTGTTAGAGTGAGAATCAAATGCAACTCAAATGAAAGAGATTATGTGAACCTAAAGACCGAGACTAGTAGTGAATCAACACAAGAAAATTAAAAATAAAAAATCTATTCGAAAACTAAATTATAAGAACAAAAAGTGATCAGTTATCAAATCAAAAATAGTAGTGAAAATAGAAAAAAAAAAATAAAAAAAGAGCAAGCTCATTACAATATAGCATAATACAAGCAAATTGAATTTTCAATTGCAAATTAACGGTGCTACTTAACCCTAAGTGTTGAAAATTGTGCCTAGGCTACATTAAAGTTAGCTAAGTCATGGTGGTGGGAAAATCAAAAAACAAATTAAAATAAAAAAAAAAAAGACAAAAACAAAAAAACAAGTTAAACCAAAATACAGAACAATCACCTTCGATTAGCGCTTTTCGCAAAAAGCGCTAATAAAAAGCCTACCAGTTTTATACACACTTCTAGACAAAAAAAAAAACCAAATTATCTTTGCAAATATTCCACGTTTTAACAACACATCATGGTATCTCTTCTGAACGTTACTAGCAGCATTTTTGGAGGTCTTCTGGCCGATTTTAAAAAGAAAAACTTTTCCCTTTATGGTCAATGGATTGGGTTCATGCTGATTTTTGTATGTATTGGTGTGGGGATAAGCAATATCATTCAAGTATCATTTGTTATTGTATTTCTGATCATCTGTGTTGTGCAAGGATTTATAATTGTATTCGTGGAAATGCCATTTTTGTTAAAGATATGTCCATTTACGGATACATTTATTAAATTCATTGGGAATTTTGACGAAAACTGGCCAAGATGTGGTTTTTACTTGTTGAATGCTGTTATTCAATGGGTGCTGTTAGCAGTTAAAGTTACAGTTTTAATTATTCCTGCTATTTTTTTAACTGTCGCAGCTGCTTGTTATTTACTTGCCGCTTTAAAACACCAAGAATTCTTGAAAACCGAGTTGAATTTAGGTGACCCTGACTCCATTGAAGGTCAAGTTGGTGCACATGTTGTAAGAGGAGCTTTATAACAAAAACGGTTTAATATCTTTATTAGATTTATTGGACTCAATTTTGTTTTTATCTTTGGATAATTCTAATTTCATAATATAAATTTAGTACCTAGTGTTATTATTTACTAAATTTTTTTTCACTTTTTCATTTATATTTTAATTTATCTTTTTAAAATTTGCCCTATATTAGGGGGTTAGAGGGGAGCAGCTTAACGATATATTGCAAACAAGATAATTCTATAAACGAATTTTAAAACCTACGCCAAAGAAAAAAAAAAAGATAAAACTTAGAAAAACAAAAAGATAAAAAAAAAATACTTTTCCTGGGGTGAGACTGTCCAGAAATCTAATAAATATATATACTGGAGATACTAAATGAATATTATTCAACACGACGAACTCATCTGTAACGAATTTATTATGAACAAAACAAGAACCACAGTACAGAAAAAAATACAAAAAAAGAAATGAAGAAAAAAGAATGAAGAATGAAAAATGAAAAATGAAAAATGAAAAATGAAAAATAGAAAATGGAAAAGACAACAACAACAACAACAACCAAATGAATGCTAAATTTTTTTAAAATATGACCAATGTAGCTTGTAATAATACAAATTAGTAAATGTTCAGAATCCCAACACAGCGACAAATCGATAATTAGGTGGTGTACTATTAATGATCCGGTATATAAATGTCAATGCGTAGCATATCCCATCCATCGCAATTTTTCAAGATGCAGACCTTCTTTTCACTCATCTTTGGATATCATGGTCAGCTTTTCAGAAGACACGAGTGCAGCACCAGCGCTTCCGGCCAAACCTACAGTCCATACTAAAGTCAACAACGAGAAAACCATACGGCCATCGCAATCAAACGAGCCTGCAGTCACACAAACAACATCCTTATCACTTGATCAAGTAAACGACAATGCCGATGAGTTGGTGGAATTAAGAGGTGAAGGACGATATTTTGGAGTTGATTCCAGTGGAGGTTCGATCAATGCCCAACAACTGCTTGGTCCATTATGTGCTAATTGTCACAAGAGGGGACACATCAGGGCCAAATGTAAAACGGTAGTATGCCATAAATGTGGTATAGTAGGCGATCATTATGAAACTCAGTGTCCAACAACTATGGTATGTGCCAAATGTGGTCAAAAGGGACATATAGCAGCTAATTGTACCAACAAGCAGAAAAAGCGGGAATATTGTAAAAGGTGCGACACCTTTTCGCATTCTGATGATCGTTGTCCAAGTATATGGAGACTGTATCTTACTACCACCAAAGATGTTAGTAATGAACTTCCCGTGATATACTGTTATAATTGTGGAGATTCTAGTCATTATGGAGATGAATGTCCAGAAGCAAGACAGCTGCGAGTACCCAACCCTACTGGGAGTGCATTCCTGGGACAAAATTTACCTCGCAACCTCCGTCAAAAATATTTTGATCGTATTAGAAAGAAAGCGATCCCAAGGCAAAGAAGTCACATTAACAGTGTAAGTAGTCATAATTTTAGTAGAACTCCATTACAAGGAAGTTCCAGGTATTCACATAATGGGGGTAATAATTTGAGTTCTAGAAGAGATTATCACAGTTATGGGAATAGTAATAACGGGAATTCTAATAATTATCGAAATCAAAACCAAGTTAAACGAGATGGTACTAATAAAAATTATGCAAGCGTTACCGCAAACAAAAATATTCATAAAAATAATAACGCTAAGTTACCAATTAAGCCTCTGAGGTCGGGAGTTTTGAAAAAAAAGAATGGTACATCCAAGAAAAATACCCCACAGGCAACAAGAAGTGGGATATTGAAAAGGAAAAATTAATTTTTTTACAATTACATATATTTATTTTGTTCAATGGCCTTATTACGAACAATTCATATACTTCATACATTAATCATTTTCTCAATCAAAACAATTTTATAGATTTAAAGTTTTATGTAGCGCTACGCAATAGAAAAAATTTATTTAGAATTTTTGCATCTATATTCAATGAAGTGTTATTATTTGATTAGTGATCAATTTTAACATTTAATTTGAAACCTATTTGAGTACTACTTGGTGATTAGAAATCAATATTGTTAATAATGTGCCACACAACCATCGGGCCGGTCTAATATCTGGAATCACTTACCCTTTATGAATTTTTCCACACCTTGTGCGGACGAATTTGAATCTTTTTTTATTCAATTATTTTTGTAAGTTTTCTTTATTTAGCCTTATTTTTTGAAATATTTTTTTATTTCTTAACAATAATTTGCCATTTTAAGTTAGTGCAAAGAGAATTCAATAATTTTCAAATAATAGCCATAGATCAAATTGATAATGCACTACAAATTTCTAGGTGCAAATTTGACGTCAAAGGCAGCAATATTTTAAATATTTTCCTTTTTTATTTCCCTTTTTTTTTTTTTCTGTTTTGTTTCCTTAATTCTTTCATACTTTCATTTATTTTAACTATTATTTGTGTGTTAATATATATGGACCAACTCACTCACGTTATAGAGGTCCACGATGATGAATTGGCATTTCCCAACAACCAAACTGCCCGAATCTAGTCACCAGCGACAAGAGGTCACTGATTGGTACGCTAGCATCACTGCAATAATTGTAGGTGGGATATTACTAATTGGGTTACCGGTTTGGTCTTATTTAGGCACTAAGGCTTGTAATATTAATACAAGATTTTCAATTTATAGGAAGTTAGGAGAATGGTCACACTTGCTGTGGATCTTCTACCATTCCAAAAGCTTGACCCAGATTTCGTTTTGGCTATTGGTGCTAACTCCACTTCTGATACTTGGACTGAATGGAGATTTGATATACTTGGCTAAAAGGTTAGGTAAAATTCCTGTTGTATGCTTGCCACCGGTGCTTTTCCTCACTATACGGCCGTCGCCACTACCTCAAGTATTATACCTTGCATTGTTGCCTATCCATAAATGGCTACTGCGAATCATTATACTTCAGAGTGTGCTCCATGTATTGATTTACATGGGTTATTTCAATTTCAAGCATACTTGGAATAAAATGTACAAATTAGAGAACATCTGGGGTTGGATAGCTTTCCTTGGTTTTATTATAATTGCAATTACACTGATACTGTCCTTCAGAAACAAATGGTATCGTTGCTTTTACATCAACCATTATGTGTGTCTGTGGGTTGTAGTAATATTCCTTCAATTACATGCTAGGCCAACTAAAGTTACGCTGGAGACGTTAATTAGTATTGCCATTTTAGTAGGTCAATTAATGTACAGAATATATATGACCAGTACTACTAATGACATTCTGGTTTCAAAGCTTGGTTCTAACTTATCAATTATAGAATTCCCTCGGAGTGCATTGACCGTACCTGGGAAATCTATTGCAGGGCATATAAGGATAGCCAAATATAATACCAATGTATTAAGGCGTATCTTGGGGTCTCCTTTACAAGACTATCATCCATATACTTTAGTTTCATTGCCTCTGGATAGGTATCAAAGACTCATCGTTAGAAACGGGAACTTTAAGATTAATAATTTCAAGGATTATAACATATGTGGCATATATGATGCGCATCTTAGGTTTGTTTCAAATCTGGATAGAGATCCCTTTTCTATATCGCGTTTAAAGATCAGTGCAAGCCGAATTCTTATTGTTGTTGGAGGGCTGGCTATTCTGTTTGCCTTACCTATATCTCGAGTAGCCAGCTACCATGGGATCCCCATTAAAATCATTTGGGTTGTTAGGGATTTCAGAGATGTACCAATATTGAATTTTTTTGCTGATTACATTCAAAGTGACGATTTTGAGATTTTCATTACTGGAGAGCCGGTATTCGATGAAGTTGTTGATATTGAAGTTGGAGACAGCAGCGATGAGGACGACGAGGATGAATGTTGTATATCTTCACAGAATAGTGAAACTCTGCCTTTACTTCTGCGGAAACTGTCGTCTCATACATTGAATCCGGGGTTTCAACTTCCTCCAAATATTCCTTCAAATTACGTTCGAGAGTATGTGGACACAATCACTGAATTGAACTTGAAAAATAGAATTTTCAAAGGTCGACCCACGTTAAATCATAGATATAAAGAGTGGTGTGCGAATGAAAGTAGTTTTACCCAATGCAGTGGACCAACAATTAGAGACGATGAAGTCATATGCTGTCGAGAATTATTGCAGCCAAATATGCCGGGTCTTAATAAATCTATGCAAAATTGCTGGGTAGTTTCAGCTGGGCCTCGAGAATTGGTGAGAAATGTTGGACTATGGGCTACAAATAATGGTTTGAACTTCCACGATGAGTCATTTACAGTATAATTATAACTGGTATATACAATAGCGTTTAATAATATTATTCAAGAGAAAATATTGTACCCTGTAATAACTGAAACCATAGTTGGAAAAATTCTAATTTTTTTTAAAGGGGAAAAGACTTGGAGTTAGTGAGAATTGAAAAATTAAATCTTTGAATTATGTGACCCAAGGGTAAAATTTAGCTACGAAAAACCACGATATAAATAAACCCAAGGTATTGATTAGGTGATAAGATGCTTTGCAAAGAAATTTGCGATATCAATAATCTGCACGAGCAATAATGATAATAAATACTAGTTTAATTATGAATAAATTTTTTTCTTTAACTAAAATTATAATTTGATAACTAGATCAATAAATTTAAACAGAATGGTGCATAATTGCGATGTATAATTTATAGACTTATTGTGAATATTTATTTCTACATATTATATGATTTAAGGGCCCTGCAATAGTGTTGAATTAAAAAAAAAAAAAAAAAAAAAAGAAAATGAAAATGAAAAAGAAACAACTGCATTTAGATAATCAAAGAGTATTCTAGCTAGTCTAGCTCATAAGGTATATCATGAGCACTAAGCTAGAGCAACCTAGAGCAACATTTTCGAATATTCTCTAAATTATCAGCGGTGGAACATGAAATATTACCGTCAATATTTGAATAAAGATGAAGGTGTAAATTTATAAGCAATAATGAACATGTGTAAATAAAATAAAAATAAAAATAAAAATAAAAACAATTAAATACATAAGCAAAAAAAAATGAATAAATGAATAATTAAAAAAAGAAAAATGAACAAATAATCAAATTTCAGCACTGCTAAAAGAGATAAGTGTAAACTGGGATAGTACAAAACACTGATTTCCCGTATTTGGTTAGGCAAATCTTGTGAAAGATCTAAATACATTTGGTGCAAGTGGGAATAATATAGAATTTTTCATACTATAGCGGTGCACGGTGTACCATGGTCGCTTTTATATTTAATTATCTGTGGTAAGCTGAGTACTACATGTAAGGTAAATATATATGCGCAAGCATTTACTATAATAGGCATTATATAAACAGTAATTCCAAATGGAAGCCATTGAAATCAGAATTGCTTGTAGTGTTCAAACGGTAATTTAGTGTGAGCAAATTCAGGAGCACTTTTTTCGAAATCAATTAGTTACTTTGTGTGCAACTAAAGTGTACCCATTACTTGATTCCCCTTATTTCTATATAAAATGCTCTCTGAGTATGAAACTTTAGAAGTTATAGGAAGAGGATCCTTTGGGATAGTAAGGAAAGTACGACGTAAATCTGATGGAGAAATACATGTTAGGAAAGAAATAGATTACAATTGTATGAATTCCCATGAAAGAAATCAACTTATACTGGAACTTCGAATACTTCGAGATTTAGATCATCCCAATATTGTACGATATTATTCTCATGATCATATTCAAGAAACACACATGATTCATATCTATATGGAATATTGTGATGGAGGGGACGTAGCACTGGTAATTTCCAATTTCAAGAAAAATAAAGAATTGGTTCCGGAAGAATTTATCTGGGAAGTATTGGTGCAAACTTTGTTGGCACTCCATAGATGTCATTACGGAGTTGATGCTGGTAATGTAAACCTTTTCACTGCACAAGAGACTTTAGAGCCCACCATAGACGATGAAACTGTTGTCATTCATCGAGATATCAAGCCTGATAATATATTTTTAACTGATCAAAGGTCACTTGTAAAACTTGGAGATTTTGGGTTGGCCAAGATGTTGACACTGAAAAATGAATTTGCTAAAACTTATGTTGGGACCCCTTATTATATGCTGCCCGAAGTACTCATGGATGAGCCTTATAGTCCATTATGTGATGTTTGGCTGCTAGGGTGTGTTTTATATGAATTATGTACTCTTCAACCCCCATTCCAAGCTAAATCACATCTTCAACTTCAAGAAAGAATTAAACAAGGGGTATTCCGGCCGGTTCCGGAATCATACCTGGCCCAATTAAGAACCTTGATTCATGATTGTATAACTGTTGATACTGATAGCAGACCACTGGTACACGATTTATTAGAAAACTTGGCAGTTAAATTTCTAAGAAAGGAAATGGAATTGAAAAATAAATCTGAGGCTTTACAAGAATACCAAATTCAACTTACTCATAAGGCAGAAGTATTAAATAAAAAGGAATCATATTTGAATCAATTTGAAAAAGATTTAGACGCTGAAAAAAACGATCTTGAATTAGAATATACTTCTTTACAGAAAAAATTTGTCGCTCAAAGGAAAAGAATTGAAGAGGAACTTATGGAGGAATTTTCGGCCAGGAAAAAAGCTATGGATCAAGAAGCTAAAGAAGTGAGATTAGGTTATCAACGAGAATTTAAACTTGTAGTGGAACAAGAAGTTCAACTGAGATTGAAAGAAATTCTTCGAAGAAACTCTAAACAACAAATTGCACCAACAAGAGATCCATTAAAATTACGTAATGATCATGAAGAAATTAATTATAAACCTAATACTCCTTTACCGGGCCAACAACAAACAAGAGCGATGCCCGGGAGTGGATATAGAACTCGCATAACAGATGGTTTAGAAAAACTCAGTCTTGATAGTAAAAGGCATATACCTGAGTTTGAAGAAATTCATTTAAGAAAAAATTACCGTAATATAGCATAGAATATACAAAGCATTTTTAGATGATCCTCATGCCTATAGAGTTGAACTAGATCTATTGAAAGACATTTGTATATATGTATATATATAGATATATATATATATATTTTTAAGATACATGTATTTTATATATTTTTATTTTTTTTTATATATTTTATATTTTTTTAATTTTTTAAATTTCTTTATTATTTTTTTTATTTTTTTTTATTTTTTTATTTTTCATTTATGGTTATACAGTGCTTGATATTTCCGTTTTATAAAAGTGGGTTTTCATGTAATCCCACAAGAGTCTAACTTCAACAAGAGCAAACGTGACTAATCTGCGAATAGGCAGTTGTAAACTTGCAGAAAGCATGGTTTGGGAATAACTAGATTTATATTTGTCCTTTGGAATCTCGTGTGAGTTTATCAACGGCATATAAGCCTCTTCTAGAAAGCTTGTATGGAGGGCTCGATCTTGCATCGGGTCCTGCAGATCAATATGATCTAAACTACTGTTAGAGCTAGTTACTTGGTAATTTTTTCGTTTTTTCAAATTCTTTCTTTTCCGTTTTTTCGCTCCTTTTTTCTTATTTTTCTTCTTACTGTCCTTTGCACGATTGGTGACAACTCTAATCTCTGGCTGGTTTTTATAATTTGCACAATCGCTAATACAATTGGCACTTAATTTTGCTTCAACCATAGTCTCTTGTGAATTATCACTCAAGTTTATTTCGTCAAAGTTTGTTTCAACGATTGTAGGATATTTGGCATTATTTGAGGGTAAATTTGTGGTTGCAATCTCATCAAGTGGTACAATGTTCCTCTCTTTGATTTCAATCTCAGTACTTTTGTCTGATTTTTTTAGAGTCTTTGGTTCGTTTTTTTCAACGATAGTAGGATATTTGGCATTATTTGATGGTAAATTTGTGGTTGCAATCTCATCAAGTGGTACAATTTTCCTCTCTTTGATTTCAATCTCAGTACTTTTGTCTGATTTTTTTAGAGTCTTTGGTTCGTTTTTTTCAACGATAGTAGGATATTTGGCATTATTTGAGGGTAAATTTGTGGTTGCAATCTCATCAAGTGGTACAATGTTCCTCTCTTTGTTTTCAACCTTAGTACTTTTGTCTAATTTTTTTGAAATTGTCTTTGGTTCAAGTATCAGCGTGTCTTCTTTTAAAAGTTGCAAAACTGGGTTATTTTCTTTCTTTCCAGGTTTTTCAAGGCTAATGCTGATATCGGGGCTATTCATCCATTTAGAATTGCAATCACTCATTCTTGTTTGTTCATGGTGGTCTTCAACTTCATTTTCTGATTCTTCCGGGATAGTTTCTAAAGTGAATGAACGTTTAGGTTCAAATCTAACTCTTTTGTGGCGCTTCATCTCAGTTCCACTCTTTGGGCTGTTACTAATACCCACTTTTTGGTTAATTTCTACTGTAAAATTGTTCTTGCTACGGTTCAAGTAGCTATCGCTTTTGTCAACACTAGGTACACTTTGCGTTGTGTTTGATTCCAAAGATATAAACTTGGGCTGCGAATTTGCTTTAATGATTTTATTCAAAGGTGTTCCTTCCTTTTTTAAATTAGTCTGTACATTTTCTGCCACATGATCAGTGTTAAATTTGGTGGATTTAGTAGAAACTTGGGGTTTCTTTTGTTGCTGCATTAGTTTCTTGTCGTCAGATGGAGTCCAAGGTTTTAATGCTTTACAATTTTTGCGTATTGGAATTGCTCTATCAAAGCAATCTGCGAAATCATCCAAAGACAACGATTTGTTAAATTTATTGTCTGAAGTTTTCATTTCGATCTGTTTGCTATAAATATTCCAGCATTCAATTTTATTTGTGGGTTATAGGTTGCAAACTTGAGCATACCAAGATTAGTTTAGTGCAACCATCCGAAAAAGGCAATTTTATTTTAATTTATTTTATTTTTAATTTAATTTAATTTTAATTTAAATGCATTTTAATTTAGTTTAGAAAATTGATTTAATTATCTCTAAATTCAATTATAGAATAGTAAACCCAAAAAAGTATTTGAATTGTTGTCTTTTATAGGTATTATTAGTAAAAAATAGCACTACATCCACAATTAAAAGTTCATATATTATACATATGATAGCTTAGAATTTCTTGCCAGTCAAGTTTTCGTAGGCTTCAACGTATTTAGCACGAGATTTTTGCACAATTTCATCAGTCATAGCAACACCTTCCTTACCAGCGTTCCCACTGGAAGTAAGCCAGTCACGAAGGAATTGCTTGTCATACAGGTCTTGCAGTTCACCGATTTTGTATTGCTTGGCGTTCCAAAATCTCAGAGAATCGGGAGTTAAGACTTCATCGACAAGAACTAAATTGTCATTTTCATCAAGACCGAATTCGAATTTAGTATCAGCAATAATAATGCCTCTTTCCTTAGCGTAGTCACGAGCTTTAGAGTATATTTCAATTGCTTTGGCACTAACTTTGTCACACAAGTCTTTACCGATAAGTTGTTGGGCTTGTTCTGGAGAAATGTTTTCATCATGTTCCCCTTGTTCAGCTTTTGTCAGGGGAGTGAAAATAGGGGTAGGGAAAGGTTCAGATTCTTGTAAGCCAGCTGAGGTTGGTAAAGAGTGAACCGTTCCGGATTTTTTGTATTCTTTCCAAGCAGACCCAGTGATATATCCACGAACAATGGCTTCCAATGGGATGAGTTTTAACTTACGCACCAAAAGAGATCTACCAGCAAGTTGATCACGGTATTTTGGTTGTGAAAGTTCAGCTGGGAGATTTTGGAAAAGCTCGTCATCATTGCTGACTTTCAAGTGATTTGGAATGATATCCTTGAGGAATTCGAACCAGAAAATTGATAATTGGGTCAAGAGCTTTCCCTTATCAGTGATACCGTTGGTCATAATCACGTCATAGGCTGAAATTCTATCGGTTGCCACGAAAAGAAGGGTATTTTCATCTACCAGGTAGATATCACGAACCTTACCACGAGCAATGAGGGGTAAGATCCCGTCTAAGTTGGTTTCACAAAGGGCTGCCATTGGTTTTGTTTTGAATGAAAGTGAGGTAGAGAAGAGATGATTTGACTCTGAGTTGTGCAGGATGGGCCTAATTAATTGAGCCCATGTAATCTTGGGGTTTACGGTGCGACTCCGCGACTCCGACAAAATGCCACTAAAAAATTTCAAGTACAAAGAGAACGAAAAATGTTAATGTCAATGTCAATGTAAATGTTTTTTGAAGGTCAATTGTCAATGTCAATACCAGAAATTACAATGCTAATTACAATTCTAGTGCCGATGCCATTTATTCCAATTATGCGCATGCCAATAAATTACAGCAAAAAATGTATGCAAAAAAAGGCACCATATATACTTGATTAAATAATCATTTGTTTCACACGGTTATTTAGCGCGTATGCTTCATACTTTGTATATAAAAATTTATTCTATAGCGCGACAAGCTTTCTGATTTAATCTTGAATTCATCATGTCTCTGACACAACCAGTGCTTAAATTCTCTGATTCCGGGGATGAGAGACTGTATTTCCGTAAATTGGCTGCATTGCCTCCAAAGGAAGGTACTCTTATTCGCTTGGTTGACCACAAGGACTATTTCACTGCAGTTGATGATGATGCAGATTTAATAGCAGACGCGGTGTATAGAACCAGAGCTGTAATTAAAACAAGCCAAAAATATCGTTATGTAACCATTTCTCCACAAGTCTTTGCAGCAACAGTTCTTAAAGTGATCCTAGTGGATAAAAAGGCCAAGTTGGAAGTGTATTCTAAAGGTTCTTTAGAGCTCATTTGCTCAGCGACCCCTGGTAATTATGATAAGTTGGCCAATGAATATGGGATCAATATCGATGGTATGCAACCTCTGTACACGCAACCTGTTGTTATGGGTATCAAGGCGGGCACCAATGGGAAATTGGGTTGCTGTATGGTAGATGTGGCTGGGAAGTCAATTCAATTATCTCAGTTTGAAGATACTGAAGTTTATCTGAATCTTGAGCTGGTAATTCTTCAAGGTGGAGTTCAAGAAGTAGTTTGTATTCCTAATGATGCTGACGGGAAAATGGGACAAATTTTCGATAAGACTGAAATGGTGGTATCTACAGTGAAGCCAAGTTATTTCCTGAGCTTTGATATACAAGACATTACTAAAGTTGTCTCAGCAAAAGATGGAGTTGAAGTATTGCTTGGATCAAAGGGAATTGATCAGAATGAATATTCTTTGGCTCTTCAAAGTTTAGGAGCCCTCATTACATATTTAGACATGGACCAAGGCTATCTGCTTCAAAAATATGATATTCTGTCGTACGTGAAAATAGATGCCAGCACAGTTCGTGCTTTGAATGTTTTTCCTAGTGGCAACGCTGGCGGTGCTGGAATTTCTTCGATTTTTGATCTTTTGAATAAATGTCGTACAACGGCAGGTCTGAGGCTTTTATCTCAATGGTTAAAGCAACCATTGACCTCGATTCTGGCTATTGAAGATCGTCAAAATTTGGTTGAACTTTTGGTAGATGAAACGGAACTAAGAATTTTTAATAAGGAATTTCTAGGTCAGGTCCCTGATTTAAAACGTTTAATTAAAAAAATCAGTAATGGAATTAAAAAATCGTCATCTAATGAAAATAAAAAACTCGAAGATGTTGTTAGAATTTATCAATTAATAATTTTATTACCAGAATCCATTACATGTTTTGAAAAATATGATAACGAACTTTTAAGTAAGTATTGGCTTGAACCCATCAAACATTTTTATCAACAGTTGGTGAAATTGCAAGAATTAGTGGAAACCACCATTGACCTTTCTGCAATTGATCTGAGTAATTTGATGAGTGAATTTAACATTCGTCCAGAATTTGATTCACTGCTTGTTGAAATCAATGAAAAGCTTACCGCTACACTTGATGAAATAAAGCAATGTCATGTAAATGCTGGAGAAGATCTTGCAGTTGATATTGATAAAAAATTGAAATTAGAAAATCATCAGCAACATGGTTGGTGTTTTAGAGTAACAAGAACAGATTCAGGAATTCTTCGTTCCTCTTCAGGTTATATTGAGCTTCAAACTGTTAAGGCGGGTATCTTTTTCACCACGAAACAATTGAAAAAACTCTCTCAAAATTATACTGAGCTTACAGCTGAGTATAATTCGAAACAAAAAGATCTTATTAAAGAGATTTTAGGGATTGTTCTTACTTATGAAGATGTTTTAATTCAATTAAGTTTAGTTCTTAGTCATTTGGACGTTTTAAATGCATTTGCAAATGCAGCTATTTTTGCACCCATTGCGTTTGTTCGCCCAAAGATGCATGCTTTAGGACTGACTACAAGAAATCTTAATCTTACAGCAGCTAGACATCCTATTCTTGAAGCACAGGACGATGTTTCATTTATTGGTAATGATGTACATATGTCACCGTTAAAGTCATTTTCGGTAATTACTGGTCCTAACATGGGTGGTAAATCGACGTATATTCGTCAAATTGGAGTTATAAGTCTTATGGCTCAAATAGGTAGTTTTATACCAGCTGACGAAACCCCAGAACCCGAGCTCCCTGTTTTTGATGCTATTCTTTCAAGAGTTGGAGCAGGTGATTCTCAATTGAAAGGTCTTCTGACGTTTATGCTTGAAATGTTAGAAACATCGCTGATTCTTCTGACAGCAACTTGTAACTCGCTAATTATTATTGATGAATTGGGCAGAGGTACATCCACTTATGATGGGTTTGGACTTGCATGGGCAATTTCAGAGCATTTAGTGGCACAGCATTGTTATACTTTATTCGCTACTCATTTCCATGAACTCACAGCTCTTTCTGATAAATATAAAGAAGTTCAAAATCTCCATGTTGTTGCCCATGTAGAAGGTACAGATGATCTTACTCTTATGTACAAGGTGGAAGAAGGAACTTCAGATAAGCTGTTTGGAATTCATGTTGCAGAGATGGTAAAGTTCCCAGAAAAAATTGTTAATATGGCGAAAAGAAAAGTTGATGAATTGCAAAATGAAGAAGCCCCTAATAAAAAATTGAAAATACTGGAGCAAGAATATAAAGCTGGGATAGATACTGTTAAGAAAATACTTAAAGAATGGAAAACAGAAGCCCAGGATAAAGAACCTAAAGAGGCTATAAAAATTTTGCAAAATTTGGTAAGTGACAAGTATAAGGAAATCATAGGGAAGGATAAGTTTATTCAAGAAATATTTTCTACTTTATAAATGAAATATTTAATTTAATAAATTTAAAAAAATATCTAAAAAGATTAAACTATATGTAACGGGGTGGGGTTAAAGTAGTATTTCGGGTTTTTCAAAGAAATAAAATACACAGATATGAAAAGAATAATAAAAAATTTGGTAGCGTATTCTAATCTTTTTTATTGAGGAATTCTTTATCTTTCTCTGCTAATATGATGATTTCTTCTCTCTTATGTAAGCCCACCTTATCTATACAAATTACCACTGGGAGAAAACCTAAAACATATTGCATTTCAAAAAATTCATTTGTTCCACGCAAAAAGCATCTTAAATACTCCTCGTAAATCAAATAGTAGTAAACACCGGTACCAGTAAGGATATGCCACCAACCATGGCCTTCTAAAAGGAATCCATAAGGCATACCCCAGCTTCTACGCGTACTACGCCAGAAGTCACATAAATGAATATCCAAATTCCACAAGAAATAACCAGTTAAAAATGTGACTATACCTGTTACCATGACTTTGAACATAGATTTGCGGGCTTTTTCATCTTTGATGTGTTTATTAGTAAGGTTTACCAGTTGGAATATGATTCCAGCGTTGAGTAAAGCATAGGCTGCTTGATGCAAAGTTGGGTTCTTAACATGCAAGTAAATAGCAGTAAGTAAGTTTGCGGCGGTGAATATACCAGCCCCTACAAATTTCAGGTTTCTAGCTGATTGGAATTCTGAGAAAACCAGCCAAAATGGTATACAAGTAGCATAGATCATTGGCAATTCGTCCAATAATTGATATTCATATCTCAAGGTCATATGGAAAAGCCACAGGCCCACGCCTACAAGACTAAATCCCAAAGACATTAATATAAATCGTAATTCAAGTTTATTCTTCCATGCTGAAGTTGTGGCGTATAAAGCAAGTATAATGAAAACAGCATTAGTGACAGTATTAATTGCTTCTGCAATATAGGACAGAACAACATAGTTTTCCTCGCACCAATCAATTGTAGATGAAGGAATACCCCAGTACCCATTCAGTTGTTCTGGAGGGTATGCAATTGCGAAAGGAAGCATTGGGAGTTAAGGAAATTGCGGTTAAAAATGGAATTTGACTCTTAAAGCAAGTATTTAAATTGGCGCGAATTTGATCCATCATTTATATGCAACAACTATGGATGGATGGCCGGAACTATGCGGAGCGTCACGTGGGAAACAAATATAGATCAAAGCAATGCGAGTCTTATCATATTTTCTGAAAGACTTGGTGTGGGGTACTACTATTGTATTTGAAGCTATGACTAATTAATAAACCGTTTATATTGGTATATGGATACAAAAGATAGATGGTGTTAAAATAATATGTATAATTAATAAGATTACTACAACTCATCAATAGTTTCCATTGGTCTAATATGATGGCTCAATTTATTTTTTGTTTTTTTTTATTTGTGGGTGTATTTATGTGTTATGTTTCCTCGGCCATATGACGTAATTTAGATATTCATTGATGGTGTGCCTATAGATACTGCTGGATTTTAATTGATTGTAAAAATAGTTTTTTGTAAAATAAAATAAAAATATACATATAATATAAAAGGATACTTGCTATATAGAAGAGCTCTGAAGAATAAGCAGCAAATTTCTTGATAGAATAGTGTTTCAATAAGATAGGCATTTAATGAAGTATCAGTATTGATTGAAAAAATTTTGCGCTGCAACTTTGTTTGCCCAAAATAAGTTTCTATTATTTTCAATTAATCTTCAGTTTCAACTTTATTTTAGTTGAATTTATTCTATTTTCTTTCTAATTTATTTTTAGATTGATTATAAGTATATGCATAGTAAACTATTTTGGCTCTATTTGTTAACGTACCATCTCAACCAACATTCATCGTTCAATGGTCTTGTTGTATAAGAATCCACCATACACATTTTCTCTTCATCAGTAATATTTCTACCTTGATTCCATTCGCCTAATTTAATTGGCTTTGCATCCTCAGCGGTAGTAACTTGACACCAATCAGGACTGAGTCTTGAATGATAATGCCAATAAATATTGGCAATGGCTAATTTCATTTCAATCATTGCAAGATTCATTCCAAGACACATTCTGATTCCTTTACCAAAGGGCATCATGTAACGTTGCTGGATGGTTAGTCTTTGCTTAAAATCCTTTTCACTTTCACCTTCTTGTTGTAACCATCGATCTACTATAAATCTTTCAGGATCAGGAAAAACTTTGTCGTTTCTCTGGATTGAATATGGTTGACACAGAATAGTAGTACCAACTGGGACAACAACCAGATCCTTTTGCAGAAGTTGAATTTTATATAGTTTATGAACAACCCTTGGTTCGGCACCAGGAATCAGAGCATGTAATCTCAAGTTTTCTTGGAAAAGTGCCTCTACAAATGGTAGCTTATCAACTGCTTCCAAGTCTTCAATGATGTCTTGATGACTTGAAGGTTTTCCAAAATTTGCTTCAAGCTCTTCAATAAGTCTTTGTTGAATGCCTAAATTCACTGGACGTGAAAGTTCATAAGTAAGGTATGTAAGTTGAATAGCAGTAGTTTCATGCCCTGCAAAAATGTTATCCAGTAAAAATGAATAGGCATCTTTGCCGAAAAGATTATTTCGTTTAAGTTGTTCTAAAGAAGTAATATTTCCGTTATGGTATGTTTTATGAGCATTAGCTTCAGCGTTGGCATAAAGGGCCAATTGCCATTTTTCAATTACAGCTGATGCATTAAGTATTTTCTCGGTTGCAGCCCAATTCCAAAATTGCGGTGCAAGAGTAGTCCAAAACCCCATACTTGCTTGAAGTCTATGCAGAACAAGTATATGACGATCTTCAGGATGCAGAAGCAAATCTGTACCATTCTGTTTGCCCAATTCAAAGGCCAGAACTACATCCATTGCCAACAGTCCAAAAAGTGAATATACCTCAATACCAAGATTGGTTTTTTGCGAAGTATCTAACCATCTAATTTGTTTATTGTGACCTTTCCCATATTCATTATGTTGCAGTTTTTCATTAATATAATCTGGCTCTTCACCGGTCACCAGCAGCCGATGGATCTGGCTTACAAGTTTTTGAACTTTATCACAAAGTACATATCTAGTACTGTTATTTGTAGAAAAAACCGCACTTTTCTGATAAAGAGGTAATAAAAGTTTACGATACTCTAAATGCTTTTCGTTAGTCAATTCGGAAAACATATTATCACGCAGTCCATGATTCTTGAAATTTTGATAAAAGGGCAGTTTGGGGAAATTTCTAACATATATGTCTTGTACAAACTTATAATCAGCATCAACTGATATTTCATTTGGAGCCAAAAGCACGACAGGGCCATATTTTTGATGTAAAGTGTGTACTGTACTGATCCATTTTTGAGTTCGTTGTCCATTTAATGCAAATAGTTTGGTAATTCGGTAGATGTATGGTCCAGGTACCTTCCGGAGTGGAGATAAGAAAAGCGGGTAAATAATCGCATGATATACTATTGCGCCTAATAACAAAAACCCCACACTGGTTTTAGGGTATTGTTGAACATATAATGCTGTTGATTTTAAAAATTCGGCAAGCATTTAGCACTGTTGACACTGATCACTTTTCGTTTTTGAATATTTCTTTATTTCTGCTTTTAAGCTTTTAAGCTCTTATTTGGTTAGTTGGTTTTAATGGTTCTAGTGATGTAAATAGTGTAATTGAAACTGTATTGTATTAGTTAATATATCCAAAACGCCCGAACTTTTCAGATATTCTCCTGGTTTCGTTTTGGTTTGTTTCGTTTTTGGCCTTTAAGTTGATTTAACTTCACTTTGAAGCTACACTGATTAAAAATTGCTTACTGATATTGGTTCATCTTTGTAAAAAAAAATTATGGATCTCTCTTTTATATGTAGCCTCGATATACCTGAAATGGCCATGTACAAGATTCCGTGTTTGATACGCAAAAAGGGCGATAAAAGCTTATCGAACTTATAATTCCGCGCTCAATGAGAACTATTTCCGCTTTAGATTCCCATTGACAAATACAAAAGTACTCAATATTGATTAGTATATTCTGATTCATAGTTTAAATTTTAAATGTGTACATGCTGCGGAATATTTGTAGGTTTAATCAAAGCTAATTAATTACAAAGAGTATGATAGGGTTGGTTAACTTTAAAATTGACATTAAGGTTTCTAGATATGTCAAAAAATAATTCAAAATTAAAAATAATTCAAATTTAAAAATTAAAAATATAAAAATAAGTAAAAAATTAAAAACAAAAAAAACACATTTGGAAGGCTTTCTCATATTATTTAGAAATTCTTGTTAGCTTTTTGCCTTATTTCTTGTAACAATTTATTGGGTAAATAGGCTAGAGCTTCCATCAAGACCATTGCACTATTTGAATAAATGGGAATCAACTTGGAATGATCACATATTTTGAAGGTATCACCTTTTTCGAAATTAGACAGTGATGTTAGTAATTCAGAGCAAACTGCCCACAGGATACTTGTTTTAACTGTTTTCTTTCGAATATAGATAATATTATTATGGCCCAAAATCATATATACTAACTCATTTTTCAGATTGTAAATGAATCCATAAAAACATGATGCTCTAGTACTAAGTTGCTCAAATTCAAACCGATATTTCAAGTTAGAATTCCAAATCACATCTTTATCTGTGAAAGGATTCATATAATCATATCTTTCAAACTGAAGGTTTTGCTTATATTCTGGATGAATCAGAGGATATTTCAACCTAATAATAATGGAATTTTTAATTTGGGAGGGATCTTTTCTGTGTAGTTGAAGAAAATATGTCCAACGCATCAGGTAAATAAGTAATACTATGCAGCCATCTTTTTCATTTGCAATATATAGTTTGCAGTCGGATATATTTGTATGAATCCAAGGATATACAACATTCTTATCTGTTAGTATTTTGTCATAAACAGGCATTAGCACGGCAAAGCTTAGTATGTAACCTAATCTCAAGCCAGGATCATAACAATTTGCAGCCTTATCAAGTAGATAAGTATTTTCATCCAAAGCCACGATTGGCGGAATGTAGTTTCTTTTATATATGATTCTTTCCTGTGCTTCAATTATGTCCAGCTTTTTCATATGCTTTAAGCGATGTAAATCATTAATCATGAATTGTTTCCACAGATGCAAAAGATTTATTTGAAGTTTGTAAATTGAAGATTGATATGCTTCTTGCAACCGGTGTAAATAAGTATAATATAGTTCTACAAAATCTTGATCTGAAACCAATTTTTCCAATTCAAGATATAGTTTACTGTTATACCACTCTAACCACCTCATTACATCTAGTTTAAAAGGCAAAAAGAAAAACAACTGTAGAATGTCAAGTTGGTGTTGCACAAAGCAGGTTGCAACCACTGAAGGAAATGAAACAATAATGCACGCATAGAGAGCGTTTACTGTTTCTCATTTTTTTTTTTTAATTTTTTTTATTTTTTTGTTTCATGATATTCTTATTTGTCTTACTTTCTTAATTAGGCATTTTGAGAGTGAAAATCAGCTTTCAATGAAAATTGCATTGAAAGTCTTCAAGCGGTATTTTAGCAAAGTAAGTAAAAGGCATCCCTGTGCTACATTTTTTTTTTTCAGAAATTGAAAGTTGAAAATAGCTTGTTATATTAAAATTAATAGACCAAGATTAGCAAACGAAATAATCACAGCATTAGAAAAGAATTGAAAATAAATATATATGATTGATGTAGAAACATAAAAAATGGCGCGGGTAGCATCAGCTTTAGCCCACCATTGCACAAATGTATCTAATATCTGGAAAATGGAATTAGAACATTTGTTTTTAACCGAAAAATAATCAACACTTTGATATATTGGAAAGTTTAGTGTCAAGAACTTTTATGGTATTGATCTGATTTTTATACTCGTATCAATATATTAATTGATTCCTGCTAAAAGAAATACTTTACGTCACATCGCATTGTAATACAGCTTATCCTGTCATTCCTTGAGATAAGCCACAAAATATTGTGCAGTAGGCAGACGACCTAGACCACATTACCAAGATATAAAAGAAAAAAAGGTTGTTAATCACTACCAGGCTATAAAGCTACTTGATACTAATCAATGATTACGTAACATAAGTTATTAAATATTAATCGTCCCTCAATTAAGGTATTACTGGCGCTACAGGTAATCTATTCGTGATCAATTGATAATATCATTACTATCTACTTTACTTTATTATATGTAATATATTTGCATTTTATTTTTTTTTCTTTTTTTTTTTTTTTTTTGGAGGAGGAGGGGGGGGAGTTTTTAATAAAATACACTTAATCTCTACACTTTAGAAAATATCTCCGCAGTCTTTCAAGTCATGATTTTTTCTCTTTTGCCAGTAACTTCCATTCAGTTCCCAGTAGTTGTCTCCAGTAACTGGATGCTTCTTCCTAGTAAACCAATTGGGTTTGTAGGGAGTCTTACTTTGTTCTCTTCGCTTTCTTGCTGATCTTTGCTTCTCTTCAACACGGTGTTTTTCCTCGGCTGCAAGATCATATTCACCATCTTCCATAGCCCTTTGATCTGGACGTAATCGAGTATCAGTTGGAGGTAACCAAGGTTTCAAATTATCATTTATATCATTCAAAGTGATAGCAAATTGAGTTAAATTGAATGGTACTTTTGGTCTTGGAGCTGCTTGCCAAACTAAAAATTTAGATCCACTATATGGGTCCTTAGACAATACATTGTTTGAATTGTCCGATGAAGATTCATTGATAAGCAGATTTTTGCGGTCATCGTCAAAACCGTTATTCACTTTTTTAGCAAATATTTTCAGGTTCCAGTGGCCACCAACAGCCCAATGTGTTTGCTTTTTAGAGTCTACAACATAACCAGCAAGTTGATATGCCAGCAGCGCTCTCCAACCTCTTTGTTTCAAATTGAGAGTCAACACATCTCCAGTTGTATGATTAGTGACTTCCATTTTACCGAAATTATCAACTGTTGGATTACCAAGCATAATACCAACAACTGAAGTGTTAACTTTCTTCCAACTGTAGAGTTCTTCGCTAACTTTCTTGCCGTTTTTATCAATTACGCCATTCTTTGGTCTTACAACACAAAACATTTTACCTAAATGCTTAAAGTCAAAACTGCGGCCTTTGAATTGAGAATCAACAGAATTTTCCCCAAAATAATCCCAATTTACCAGCTCTGCACGACAAGCCAGGATAGGAGGATGATGGCTTACCTGTTCAACAAGTAAACGGTATTTTTGGTCTGGGCGACAATATTCAAAAGTTTCACCAAGTAAAGGATTAAATGGTTTTGCAATACGATCAATGGTAGATGCGTATTCAGAAGCAGCAAAGGCACCAACATAAACCATACGTAAAGTAGAATCATCAGATTTGGCAGCTGTATCAAGGAGGTCGCAATATTCAATATCTTCTGCGAGTCTTTGAAGAAGAGACGTACCTTCATTAAAAGAAACAGGTAAAGTCATTTTCGTCATATCTTTACCAATTAAATTTTTGAGAATACCCCAAAGACCAACTTTGGGTCTATCGTCAACATCCATGGCAAGTTTTGTTCTTGGTGGTTTTTCGTAACCAAGAAATGAGCCTTCTTCCAATAATTTCTTTAAATGCTCTTCTTGTACTGTATTTAAGCTACTTTCTGAATCACTCTTTTTAAGAGACTTAGATTTATCATTATCGGATTGGAGGGTGTCCTTTTCAGACAGATCCTTATTATCCTTCTTCGCTATACCTTCTTCCACGAGGTGATTATTTGTTAAAGTTTCAGTGGTTGCTAAAGTTGTTGCATCATCTTCAGTTACATTTCCAGTAGGTCCAGATTCAGTGGATGCATTATTGGCCACAGATTCTTCTTCTATCTTCTCAGTTTTACCTATAGGAGTGCCCGGAATACAAACTTGAGGGGTGTCAATATTTCCATTTACTTCTTCTCTTTCTTTTTCTCTTTCGTTTTCTTTTTCCTCTGCTTCTGCTTCTGCTTCTGCTTCTGCTTCTGCTTCTTCTTCTTCGAAATCATTAGCATCAAAGAAATCGTCATCGTCAGAATCGTCGAATACTACTTCTGCTTCTTTGTTCTCATTACCCAAATATTTCTTTAATTGTTTCTTCTTACCGTCATATTCTGCCAATTTTTGTTCACGCTTTCTTATTTCTTCTTCAAGTTGTCTAATCAGATTTTCCCATAACTTGTTCACTTCCAATTGTCTATCAAGCTTACGTTCAACCCAAGCTTGGTGAGTATCTACCAATCTTTTGAATTTTTCAAACAGTTCATGAACGGTATGGAGAGTAACAGAAGCGACTTTATAAGCTTCTGCGTGAGTTTGATCTACCAGAGAATCAGCTTCAATTTTTTTGAAAAGATCCAAAAGCAGGAATATTCCAATTTCCAATTGAGCTTTAAGAGTCGAAACTTCATTCTTGACAGTTTCTATTGATTTTCCTTCATCTTCAGAAATGTCTTCCAGTTCATAATCTTCCATGTCATAATCATAGTCTTCACCTCCAGAAGAGTAAGATCCTATATCTGTTGTCGTAGTAGAATGATCAAAAGTAGAGTTGAGAGGATGATTTGATTCGGTATTTGGATGAGCTTGATTTGGTAACAGTTTACCTTCCTGTATTTGAGACATACTTGGTGATGTAGGAGAAGAAGGAATACGTTTGCTACGAATGCTTGATTCATCTTCGCTCAGATTCACCGAACCTTGAGAAGTATTACGACGGTGTCTTCTTCGGAAAAAACGTCTTTTCTCTTCAGGGGCATCCATTGAAGTTCTTGATTCCATGTGAGAATTCGAAGCAGCTGCGGTACCTACGGCAGCACCAATTGTGGCACCAACACTAGCTGAACCATGACCAGATGCTTGTGCTTCAGCTCTTCTTCTATCTTTTGCAACGGTAATTGCATTTTGTAAAGTCCAAACCCATCTATTCAGTTCTATTGGGTGGTTAGCCTTCAAGTGCCATCGGATTCCGTTTTTACCAATGATTTCGAATTTAAGTTTTTCCAGAGAATCTAAATGCAAGTAAGCGGTAGAAAGGTTCAACAGACCTCTTACTGCATTGCCAGTGTCGTCTTGATCAGAATAATACAGTAACATTCCATTGGCATCAAGAATGAAATATCTAAGCTTGTAACCAGATGCAAAATTTGTCCATTTGCGAAGATAACCTTTGTAGGTGGGGGCACCTGCTCTCATGGCCAGATTGGTATTGATAACAGGATCCATGAGATTTGAGTTACGACTTGCATTCTTGAGCAATTTCTTTAAACGTTCATTTTTAGTGCAAAGATCTATAGGTAATTTACCACGCTTATCTCTTTTGAAAGGATCACCACCATGATTTAAAATCCATTCACACATCTCATAGTCATCTTTACGAATGAACTCATGAAGTACGGTATTACCCGTATCTGGATCTGCACCATTGATATCTAATAATTCTGCAGACCTTTGATTGTGGACCAAAAGTTCTTCAAGTTGTTTATAGTCACGGTTTTGGAAATGCTGACGAAGCAGCATCAGTGCCTTTTCAACAAACTTCGCTCTTTCAAACTGCATGAGTTGCAGAATAGCAGGATCTTTCAGAACTTCAACGGGTTGTTGTTTGTTGAGATTCAAAATCGTGTCATTAATAGATGGAAGAGACAACAAAAAACGAACCACATCACCACGCAGAGCTTGGGCTGCCAAATGAAGAGGAGTATTTCCATCAGGGTCCTGGGCATTGACATCAATCAGGTACTTTTCCGAATCACTAACCAAATGGGTAATCGTGGAAAGAGGAGCAACTTGAACAGCGTAGTGAAGAACAGTTTCTTTAAGGAGAATAAAGTCTCTGTTGTGAGTTGTGGACGGGGTTTTCGTCAAATCAGACATCACCCCATCAATCTTGGAATTATCTCCACTTCGGAGAGCGTCCAAGAGCTTAAGACGAAGGAGGGACGCCGATAGCGTAGACATTTGGTGGATGTTGTTAGATAGGAAGAAAATGAATCAATTAGAAAATGTTTTTGGGAAAAGAGTTTGGGTCACGTGTACAAAACCCCTCTTTCTTGGAAGAGCCGGCGAAGATATTGAAGTCTATTAGGTAAGATTGCTCTGGGATTGAAGGAACTATTCCTAAAACAAAAATAAAATTTTTTTACGAAAAAGATATAGTCTAATTATTCGGCCATAAGAGTGAAAGTAGGAATTGGGGCGCAGGTAAAGTCATTGATAGAATGATTTGTCACAAGGATACTTATACTTTTAATGTACATAATTATTTTTTTTTCCATTTATGCATTTATCACTATGGAATGATTAACTTGCAATAAAGTTATATGCTAGTAAAGAAAACGACCATTTTGTATTACTTTGATAGCATATAAGATAATTGAAGAAATAGATTAGATTCATTTATTCATATTTTTTCATATTTATTCATATTTATTCATATTTATTCATATTTATTCATATTTATTCATATTTATTGATATTATTGATATTTATTGATATTTATTGATATTCTTTGGTAATACATAAAGTCCAAGGAATCAGTTGCTACCAAAACTCAAAAATAAATGCTTTATTTGTAGTGGACCAAAGTATTACATTTTTTAAGATAAAAGTCAATAGTTTAGTGATAGTTTTCGTGCGGGAAAAAAAGTTTGTTTTGAATTATAATGACTCTTGCTTGTTAAAAATGAACACCGATGCCCATTAATTTCTATCATTGATTCGTCTCAAATCTTTTTTATTTTGTTTTGTTTTTTCTATTTCTGTTAGCCTTCATTTTGTATATGGCTTGTAGGGAACAAACCTCAACAAAGCGTTGCGCGCATTGTCTACATAAAAATATAATATGTAAATACTATGATTGTGTGGAAGATCCCTCATGAAAATAATTAACCAAGAGCCACATTGGTGTCGTTTATGATGTGTGCCATATAGACACTAAAAAGCTTATGTTAGCAACTAAGTGTGTGTTGGGATTCTATATTGTTATTTAGTTAGATGACAATGGCACTCCTATATTGATACAATGGAATGTTGCAAAATATGGGCAACGCTGTTGGCGGTGGTATATAATAGAACTGGTGAAGAATAGAAAGCCAGATGAAAGGAGCAGGCAAAAAGCGCACTGAGAAAGTGACTGAGAAAGTGACTGAGAAAGTGACTGAGAAAGTGACTGAAAAGTGACTGAAAAGCAAAAAAATAATTAGTTGCAAAGGAAAGCATGGAATAGCAGAGGCAGGGCAGGGAGAAAGAACAAAAGCAGAAAGAAAAGACAACTTTAACTATGATGAATGGGGCCACTTTACTAGTTCCAACCACGATTAGATCTTTAGTCGATCTATGTACTATAATCTAGTGATGTTGCATGGGACTGTATATTAGTAACTTATCAATTCTCACCGATCTCACTCGTATTAGATATATGAAGTTCTCCATCGCACCACTGCAAAATGAAAAGAAAGCAAGAGCAGGGCCATGAAGAGCCCAAGAAAGTACATTTGGAGCCGGAAAAGAGTCATACACTTTACATTTCCAACATCAATGATAAAATTAATGTTCTAGACGTGAAGCAACTGCTTTTCCTTTTATGTCTGACATACGGTGATGTTATTGACATAAATACCAATTGGTCGAACTCTAGGATGCGAGGGCAAGCGCATGTGATCTTCTCTTCAATACAAGAGTCATCTAGGGCTTTCTTGAACTTACAAAATCACAATTTTTACGGTAAAACATTGAAAATAGACTATCTGAATAAGCCTCTGCTGTTGGTGGTGGGTGCAGAACTGGATGGATCCAAATCAGATGATGATCATTAGTGTTGAAGATATTTTGTATCTTTTGAAAAGAAAAAAAGAGCAAGTAAGATGACTTTTTACATGTATGTTTGGTTTCGTTTGTTTACCTATTTCATATGCTATGTTATCACTCCATAAGAGACTCAAGCAGATGCCTTACGCAATCAGGAACACCAATACCGGCACCGAAGGCCATACCTCCAAGAGAGAAAGTTTTAGGAAGTTTTCCAAGCACTTCTTGGGTTAACTCTGCATATCCAACGTTGTATTGAGGGATACATTTGTCTTGAAAGGATACTGAGTAGAAAATATCTCCTTCTGTTTGCTTTTGCTCGCCTTCTTCAAATATGACAATTTTTTTGGCATCGACGTTCACTTGTAAATTAGTGGCCAATACATCTTTAATGATCTTGTGTAACATTTTCATATTCGGTGGAGCTGTGGTGTTATACATATATCCACCCAACATTAGGGTAACTTTGGAATATCGATCTGAATCTTCTAAAGGAGTTGCACCATTATGGAATAAAGGCTTGACATGAGTTTCTATATCACTATCATAGATGACACCAAGTAAACAATTATCGTTGGGTAACTTTTTGGGTACCAAGAACCCAAACCCTGGTTCTGGAATAAGGTTTGTATTTTTAGAATAAATATTCACCATGGCAATTGATACGTAAGGTAATTTTTGTAATAAAGATTTTAAATCATTCTCTGATTTTAAAATTTCAAGCAACTTAGGGATAGGTATAGTTGACCTAATGTGGTCGAATTTATCAACCCCATCGTTTAATGTATTGTTGGTAATATCTAGTTGTGTAATATCGTAATTATAATTTATTTCAACGTTGGCATTGCGGCTCAACTCTTTAGCTAATAGCAATGGGAATTGTTGAAGTCCACCCAGTAATCTAAACATGGGATATTTTTTCAAGTTGATTCCTAATTTCCCAAGATCTGCTAAAGGATTAATTTTCTCTTGATAAAACTCAAGCGTACGATTGGGTATGGTGGGTTTCTTTCTAATCATCTTGTTTAAAATACCTTTCACAAGCAGTCCATGTTCAATTTCTAAGTTCTTAAGCGATGGCATAACCAGATTAATACTCAAGGATGATACATCTCCGGCGTAGATCCCACGATAGATAGCACTGAGCATATTATCAGCTATTTTAGTCAGGCCAAATCTCCGTTTAATGAATTGTTCAATGCTCTCATCCGATGCTGATCCTTTTCTTCGAAACGCTTCTCCCAATATTCCCCCTGTCAATCCGTCACTCAACGGACCTAATAGAAATTTGAGGGTGTTGATTCCAAAGCCCAGAGGGGTGGCAATTAACTGGCCTTCTGGTCCTGCCAAAAATTTCCGATTTGCAGCGCTTTTGCGTTCCATCACATTAATGATATCAGCCTTCCCCATCTGTCTGAGCATGTCAACAATAAGCAACGATCCATCGCTGATTCCTCTTAAAGTACGAGGACCCTTCTCTACTACTATAGAGTCCCCATTTGCCTTTTCAGTTACCGATTTAATGTATCCACCAGCTGTAGAACTTTGTTCAAATATTTTTATACGCACATCAGGTCGCAATTTGCTAAGAAAGTAAGCATAGCTTAGACCTGAAACCCCTGCTCCAATCACAGCAACTTTGCCATTGCTAGGGATTCTCGATAAGCTCATTTATGTGGTATTAATGCAATTGTTGCTTTTGATACTCGTAAGACTTGTATTAATATTATTTATTTTTTTTTTTTTTTTTTCAATTTGATTCATAGCATCAAATAAACATTTTGAAGCCGCAAAAAGTGGAACCACTCAAGAACTGGGTAAATCAAATATGCATAATTACTGTATATTACCTAATTGGTAAGTATTATTTATAGTTACTTCAAAACTATATATGCTTTTATGCATCTACACAAAAAAATTGTCTACACTATAGATTTAAAGATTATCTTGTAGATGTATATATATCTATATATATAGATAAACGTATATATATATAGTCAATGATTTAGCAAACTATCAGTATATTACATTACGTTACCAGAACGTAATATAGAGCATTCAGAAACCAGTTCAATAGTCTTTGTAGGTAAGTCATCAGTTCTATCTATATCTGTTTCAACACTTATATTTTCAAGTAAAGGGATCGATTGATCAAATTCTTTGGCATCATTTGCTGCAAGCTTTCGTATGCCTGAATAATCAAAAGATGTCAGTTGATATATACTACTTTGAGCGGTATTTATTCTCGATGGACCTGGAGGTCTATTTTCTTCTTCTGAATTCGATGATGGTGGTGGGGTTGGTCCTGTTGATCCCAGATCATTATCAATATCCAATAAAACTTCTGATGCAATGGTTGTGGAATCTGTTTCTGGAGATGTATTCGAAGATATCAGCACTGGAGCTTCTGAATTGATACCATCAGGGAACACTGAAGGTGCAAATGAAGCTGCTAAAGTTGAACGAAGTCCCGAATTGCAAGGTTTGGCCAAGGGATCATCGATATTCCCTCCAGATTCAAACTCAATATTATTTTCCGCCTGTGAAGCACTCAATTGTCGTTGTCTTTCAAGTAACAATTCACAATCAGATCTAACCACTTCATCAATAGTGATAGCCTCTTCATTTTCCAGATAAGCTGGAACCGGGTCATTCAATGGTATAATTCCAGAAACTAGTTCATTTTCTCCAAAACTCACTGATCTTATAATAGGTGAGCTTGGATTAGATGTAGCTTCTTCGAATGAAGGAAGGGTCTCCTCATTAGAGCCCAATCTATTAATTGACACACCATTTGTTTCCATATTCTGCCTAGGTGAAGTTTCTCCGTTAAATATAGATGTTCTAAATAGCGTCTCATTGTTTCCCCCAATTTCAGGTTCTTGATATTCGGGCAATTGAGTAGATTCATCATTACATTTAGAGCTTAAAAGAACAATAGGAGTATCAACCACAACTTCGTAATGATGCATTTTATAATTATCCTTGGGATCAGGTTTGGAAATTCTGAAACAAACTTGTAATCTATGATTGATTTGAATATGGCGGAAATTTGAATCTGGATATAACGCTTTCGGTAACACTGTATAGCCTTCTGGGATATTCTCTTTACTTGAATTGTCTGTATAGTAATGCAGTTGATTCGGAGTCATATCTTCAATGAATGGCAGTGAATTATCATCTCTTTCATTTAAATTTAGATCATTCATTGCGTGTTGAAGATGTGTTTCCACTGTTCCAATAACGGGCTGTTGATCATTAGAAGTTACCGAAGATCTTCTAGGAGACGGCATATTATCCTGATTGTATTCACTTCTCATTAAAGTTTTATCTGCTTTTGTTGTCAAAAAGGGCAAGGCAATACTAATATCGAGTGGTGATGCAATCATTACCTCATCAGATTTCAGTTCATTTTCATAACAAGAAAATAGGAGATTATTTGCGGGACATTTAATAATCTCCTCTTTATAAGGTGCATGACCAGGGGCACATTGGTTCATTTTAGTCTTTAATTCACAGATCGCTACCACTCTTTCTCTGAGTTTAGAATCCTGTTTCTGTTTGATATTATAAGGATCGCTAGAATCAAAATCATGTTCACGTTTTAAGTTTTGAGAAACATATGTGATTCTTTCTAAAATGTTGAACTTAATTCTTTTAACAACGACATCCTTAACCAAAGGTACTAACTTTACATTCACGGTACGTTCTGTCCCCAAAGGAACAAATTTTTGAGGGAAAGTGATGGTATAATGTAAGGAATCATTCCAAACTCGATTGACATATATCGGTTTTGCCATGATCAGATGAGCAACGGAAGGAGGTGTTCTAACCATAGGTAGTTCATACGAAGTTCCAATGGTTTGCTTCCGGTTAAGTTTAGTGCTCACTTTTGAAAGATGAATTGAAAAATTATGAGAAAGTGAACCATTGATAGAGTGAATGGTAGCAGGAATGTGACAAGGAAATACCAATGGGAATAAAAAAACATAAATCCCAGGTTTTACATGGTATTCGGAGGATGATTTTTGAGGGCCCATTTGCTGGTAGCTCGGATAATAGCATGTCCGGTTGTGAAGTTTTTCAAGGGGGACAACACCATATTTGCAATCGTTAGAATTTGCAGTATTAAGATAAAAATCTGCTTCATCAAAGCGTTTCAGCCATTCCAATTGACCAATTTTGAATTTTTCTTTTGCAAAAGATTTATTATAAGGATCACCGGATGGCCAAAAAATAGTTGTATTTGATTGGAATTTAAATTTTAGATTCCTTACAAACTGATCTTTTGTTATAGTAATAATACAGGCAAAAGTATGACGAATTGAACTTTGAGAATCCACATTTGTTGAAAGGTAGTTTATCGAGTTGTCAAAAGACGATACCAGGTTAGATCTGGAGTGGCTAACGGGATTTGAAGTTGGTTCATTCTGATAAGAATTATATCTCTCATTAAAATCAACAGAAGGCGCAGGAGAAGAAGAAAGTGGTGCTGATGCGCTATGATTAGCAGAAGATTCTGGAAAGGAATCTATATAACCATCTTGTACATCATCCGATTCCAAAGCATTTTGTTGTTGACTTGAAAGATCATTTCCGGGTTCATTATATCCATCTTCTTCATCTCCCTCATATCTATTCAAAGTACTTGCTGCCGGTAAATAAATAACATCATTTGTATTAGCAATACTAAATTGAACGCTACTATGGGTTAACCCCAGCAGGTTTGTAGGAAGCAAAACGGGACTTTGAAGTTCATATTCCAGAAGGAATGATTGGAGTTTCTTCGATATCACTACATCCCTTTCATGTTGTACAAGAGCCTTCATATCCTTTTTCAGAACTGGCCGCAGTCTACCACTACCCACCAGTCTTGATCTCAGGCGAGAAGATAAGGTCAGAGCAAACAGTTGCGCTCTGATTCTGCCATGATGAGAAAGATCTGCATCATTTATGACGGCTTTTATAGATGCAGTTAAGCTTTCATGCGATGTCAGCAGTCGTCTTACCTTATGCTTTATTTTATCTAAAGTAGACGTATGAACCATTTTTGATGTCAACGTTGTTGTCAAAAAATGTTATATTGCCCTCTCTTTTTCCTTGTCTTTTTTTTTTGGCTTTTTTTTTTCTTTTTTTCTTTTATTTTTGCAACAATATCTCTCCACAAAAAAATTGAGTCACGATAAATTAGTAGACGAGGGATGGTAGAATGAATCTACAAAATTGAACTCTAGGATACTTGTGATAGTGGCCCCTAAACTAAATGAAAGAACCTGAACAAGTATCTGACTTTCTTATCTAACAAACGACTCTTTAAAATCTCTGGACTCAGCTATTTATTGCAATTGGGCGGCAATCGCGGATGGTACCAAATGGAAGGAGGTGGATTTGAGTGTATTATTTGAAGATGGCTCAAGGGAGACAGAAGTTAAGAATTAAATAGAAATAAAAAAAAAAATAATGTCAAGTTGATTAATTAAATTCGAATTATATTTGATTTGAAGAGTAGTCTATTATCTTAAATCACACACATGCCAGGTAAATTATAAAAAAATATAAAAAAGAAATTGCTGCAGAATGATTAGTTATCAATTACTTGCAAAAAAAAAATTAACAAATGAGAAAAATAATAGTTTAATAGGGTAAAAAAAAAGGAGACAATGTCTTGGTTTCACCCCACAATTGATGTATGTTTTCATACAAGTAATGATCTTGGGAGTCCTTGGCTTTAAAGTGTCATGAGAATAAATAATTTGTGTAGAATAATATCATTTCTCAAGAGAGTAATAGCCTTTTAAGCCAAAGTCCCAGATTTCTTTTGAAATTCAAGTTTAATGAAATTCGATGAATATGAAAAATTGTAAACGACAGCATTGCAATTTTAAAAAATTATTTACCGATGAAAAACACCAAATTTGAATCTTTCTGATTGCTATTGTTTGTTTTTTTTTTTTTTTTTTTTTTTTTTTTTTTTTTTTTTTTTTTTTTTTTTTTTTTTTTTTTTTTTTGAAAAATCCAATTAATATACAATACTTAAGGAATTAAATGAATTTGAACCATTATTGAATGAGTTACATCGATTTAAAACAATTTGAATGAGTTACATCGATTTAAAACATTATTGAATGAGTCGATTTAAAACAATATTGAATGAGTTACATCGATTTGAAACAATATTGAATGAGTTACATTGATTTAAAACAATTTGAATGAGTTACATCGATTTAAATAATATTGAATAAATTTATGTTATTGAAAGTGAAATTTTTAATATTATTGAATTGTTCAATAATTAATATTAAATCTAATTAATATTGAATTTGAAAATGAAATTAGTAAAATTATTCAATTATTTAATTATTCAATTATTCAATTATTCAATTACACTGCACATATATCTAAATAAGTATCAATTCTACGTCTATGTATATGATATGCACCAATACAAATACCTAAACTGTTTAGATATCTGATTGCGATTCAATCCCGTGAATCATAGGGTTAATGTCAACTATTTTGATAAGACACTGTTATTAGGATTTAGCTGAACATTGTGCAGGAATACGTGATCTTTATCCAATAGAAATAACACAGTAAGCATGGTTAGGCCAAGTAACTTATTTACACAGATTACATACCATTAGCCAGTAGCATAGGGGCATAGGGATACTTTCAGCTATTCTAAATATACAGACTGGTATGAAAAAAAAAGAAGAGAATTGTTCAAAGTACTTTATAACCCCAAGGAAATTTACATATCAAATGCCTTTTCACAAATGGGTTAGTTTGCAGCCAGTAAGTAGTTTGAAGCTATAAGAATAGCTATAAGAATAGCTATAAGAATAGCTATAATAGCTATGCGGTGGAGCTATACAGAAGAGCTATATACCGTATAATTATATACAGTATGGCAGCTATTGATTTGACTTTATATTTTTGTTTTTTGTTTTTTGTCTGAGAAAAACTAGAATCGAGTTAAATGCTGCAATATAATGGCTATTGAAAAATCTTGATAATGTGACATATTGGAATTGATTTTTAAACATGACTAGATATGGGTACTAGTTTTCATGTTTAGCAGAGCTGAATAAAGATTACCAGTAATAATCACGGTTAAAGTCAAGAAATAGGATAATGTTTCAAACAATTAAATAAAAAGGAAAAGGTGCCATAAAGTAAGGTAAGGTGCCAAATTCGCAAAAATACATGTCGAATTGAATATATAATACATCATGTATCTTTTGATTTGGTGTTAAGGGTGGTATACTAATAGAATTATTCAAGGGAGCGTAGTTCCTGTCCTCCAAAGATCGGTACACAGGAAGTTTTTCTCATTCTATGGATGTGAAAAAAATCTCGCAAACGGCTGAATTTGTACCGATCAAGTTCTGCACACACGCCGTTTAACTTTTTTACAGATACTCTATAGACTTCAGCCGTGATTTCACAAGACAACAGAATACATGATTGAATACCCGCGGAAACAGTTGAAATCTTTCCCCATTCTCTCTGATTAAGAAAGAACATTATCTTGCTTGAATATTTCTGTGGTTTTGTCAATTTTAATTGGTGTTTTGCACCTTCTTAATCCCTATTATTCATCATCTAGCTGCTCAAAGCTCGATAATCAAGAATGTTAATTTGACTTTTTTTGATAAAAATAAAATGAATTTTTAATTAAAAATATAAAAATAAATGCAAAAAAAAAAAAGCACGAAAACCACTCACCGGCTGCAAAGTCGGCTTGTGATATATGCCAAAAGACCAACTACTTAAGGAAGGACAAATCCAGTTATATGGGTACTTTAAAAAAAAAATTAGAACAGTATAAGATACTTTCATTATGGCTTTCAGTGAAAGTAATGATTCTTCTTCAATAGGAAGTGATCCAAAGCAGTTAAAGGCATATGAACTGGTTCAAGAGTTGGAGAAAACCAGCAGTTTGACCAGATCCAAGACCAATCACGAACTTGAGGATAACGCAGGTATTCAAAAAGTCATTAGCACTTTAGAGAGTGGTGCAGGGGTCTTAGGTCCTTTAGAAGAACCTTTGGATCTTAAGCGTGAATTGACACACCCAGATGTTAATTCCAAACCTCACCCAGAGGATCCTTGGGGGTATCTTGTTGATAGTGAAACGAAACTTCGAATTGTAGAGTTTGTACCTAATGATAAGCAAAATCCCAAGAACAAAGCCAAGGCTCTTAAGTGGATATATACAGTTGCATTGGGGCTTGTGTGCCTCTGTGTGGCTCTTGGTTCAGCCATCCCCACTGGTGATCTTGAAAGGCCAAGGGATGAATTGGGGGTATCTGAGGAAGTGATCATTTTAGCGTCTGTGACGATGTTTGTTTTAGGCTTTGGGATTGGACCCTGTGTCTTTTCGCCTCTTTCTGAAGAGATTGGCAGACAGCCAGTTTACATTGTAACTTTGGCACTTGCAATTATATTTATTATTCCCTGTGCCTTAGCTCAAAACATTGCTACATTGATTGTTTGTAGATTAATTGATGGGATAGCTTTTTCAGCTCCAATGACCCTTATTGGGGGTTCATTGGCAGATATATGGGAAGCAAATGAAAGAGGTCCTGCGATGGCAGTTTTCTCTGCAGCCCCATTTTTAGGTCCAGTTTTAGGCCCCATTTTCGGTGGTTTACTTGCAGATCATGCATCTACTTGGAGATGGGATTATTGGACTCATTTAATCATTTCTGGGGTCATCTACGTCTTTTTCATTGTAACCGTTCCTGAAACTCATGCTAGAACAATTTTAGTGAGAAGGGCCAAATATCTTCGGAAACTCACTGGGGATGATTCATATCGTCATATATCAGAATTGAAAGAACGTTCTTTGAAACAAATTGCTCATGAATCTTTCCTTCGTCCATTTGTGTTATTGGGTGAACTTATTGTGTTCCTCATTACCTTGTACATGTCAGTTATCTATGGTTTACTTTATATGTTTTTCTTTGCCTACCCAATAGTTTACATGGAAGGTAAAGGATGGTCAGCTTCCAAGACAGGGGTTATGTTTATTCCAGTTGGTGTTGGTGTGATTTTAGCAGCTGTTGTAGCTCCATTTGTTAATAGGGACTATAACAGAAGAGCGCAAAAATATCGTGATCGCGGTGAACTCCCACCACCAGAACTTCGTCTTATCCCGATGATGATAGCTTGTTGGTTTGTGCCAGCAGGGTTATTTGCTTATGCTTGGTCTTCTTATTCATATATTTCATGGGCAGGGCCATGTTTCTCCGGGATGGCTGCAGGTTTTGGTTTCCTTATGCTTTATAACCCAGCCAATAATTATATTGTGGACTCGTATCAACATTATGCGGCATCTGGATTAGCTGCGAAAACTTTTGTTAGATCTATTTGGGGTGCATGTGTACCTCTTTTCACCATTCAGATGTATCACAAGTTGAATGATCAATGGGCTACTTCTTTGATGGCTTTTATTTCACTTGCTTGTTGTGCCATTCCTTATTTATTTTATATCTATGGTGCCAGAATTCGAAAGCATTCCAAATATGCATACACTCCAGATATGGATCAATAAACTTATAAATTTTAATTTGGATTGAAAGGAAAAATCTAAATATTTTATGCTATATAAATATGAATAATGCGAAATAAAGCAAATAAAGCAAATAATGTAATAATTTAATAGTTAACCATGGTGTATAGGTAGATGCTGTAAACGTTAAATTAATGAAGCGTTTCTATGTAATAGTACTAGGGATCTCTTATATATATAAATATCTTCTTCTTTTCTTTTATATATAGATGTTTTGGAAGCTTTTGCATAAGATATAATTATTAGTCTATTGCTCTTGTTCTTGTCCTTGTCCTCCTCGCATTGGTTTCACAATTTTCAAGTTTATTCCTCTTTTAGGCGATGTGGGTGGAGATTGTGAAGATTCTGAAATTTCTGGAATTTCTGGGGATTTTGATTCTAAGTCATTGGATGATATAGTCAGCGATGGTGCATTTTGAGAATTTCGATTACAAGGAATTATTGGAGAATTTTGGGATTGTTTTTGTAATTTTTCTTTCAAAATCAGTAACTTATTTTCTATATTTATATTCTCTTTACTAACTTGAATTTGTTGCTCCTTGAGTACCCGCTCAAGTTGAGCTATTTTTTCATTCCGTTGTTCTACCAATTTAGTCAGAGCTAATATATCCTCGGTGAGTATGTTGTTAGTAGTTTCAAGTTGATCCAATTTATCAGAAAATGAGAGTATTAATTTTTCAAGTTGAAAAAATTTGGTTTGTTCTTCATGTTGAGTTTTCAATGCATCCATTTGTAAAGTAAGGATTTTCTGTTCTAATTCTTTAATTTTTTGATCTCGAATGGAGATTTCTGAGCTTTTATCACTTTGATGTAAAAAAGTGTGTATATTAGAAGATTGGTTAAGTGCCAAAGTATGTTCAAGTTCTTGAATGTAATCATTTTTCAAGGCCAAATTTTTCTCCAAATTATCAATTTTAATTTTCATTGCCTCAACACTTAGCTCGGTATTGATAATGGGTTTATTTTTGATCTTTTTGGCGCTACTCCCAAATCGCAAGCTAGACAAAGTTTCTGATTCATCTGCTTGCAGAGGCGAGCAATTGACTATAAGAGTTGTTCTCGCATTCCCACCAATCAGCTCTTGTAAAATACGAGTTAATTTCAGGTCCCTAAAAGGGATATGAGATGATTTACCTTCCGCGAGAGAGTAAATAACGTTCCCAAGAGCTGATAACAGTTTATTAATTTTTTTCGCTTCTTCGAGCAGTTGTCCTTGAGCACCAGTGCGATCAACTTTTTCCAGGCCAGCCAAATCTACCAAAAATAAGTTCAGTTTCTTGAAACTAGCTCCATCTCTTTGAGAGAGTGATATTTGGAATATAGCGTGAGAACGGCTCAGGCCTGCATTCATCCCAGTTGCGCCCGTGGCTCGTATATCGTTCCCTTTAGTAAGAACTTGTAATAGTTCTGTTGCCAGTGATACATATGCATGACTTATACCTTTCACATAAACACCATTGTGATCCTCTGCCACTGTGCAAATATTACCTCGATCGATCAAATCACGTACTTGTTCCATGTATATTTCCATGAATTGTGCTGCAACTATATACTCCATGTCGCTAGAGCTCTTATTTATATAGTCAAAAATATCATTAATTATTCTGGGGATTATTCCATCATTTTGACCAAGCATTGTATACAGTTTCCCCAGTCCCGATTGACCATACGCTAAAACAGTGCTATTATAACCATCGAAGAGGTCGGACACCGTTGCCCTCCCGGTATATTCATACACTTGTTCCTGGGTTGCATCTGGGTGGAATACCCTGTCATATGTGAATGCATACAGGTAATCTTTAGAATGGATCGATACAGTAGTATCATCACTAAACTCGGCCACTATCGGTGAATTGTCACTTAACGGAGGACGAAACCTAGCACATACTTGAATATTGGCTTTTTGGCCTGGGGTTCCATATAGAGAAAGGCGTTTCCGTGGGGTTCGAATAGGAGTAGATACCGGTGATGACACAGTGGATGGTGATCGAGACTGTCTCTCGACTAAGCTATGTCGTTTGGTGGACATATGGAAGAAAGATGTCTTGTTGGTATAACGAGATTTAACCGATCGATTGATCTGATCTCAACGTGCAGATAACAACGCGAACACGAAAATGATTGGCAATCACACGAACTCTAGCGTCTAGTAAGAATGTAGCCTAGATACTTGTTCAGGATAGGCTCAAGAGGATTGTGGATCTGACGACTCGGCAGCTCAAACACAAATTGACTGGGTGGAGGGGTCCCAGGGCTAACAGGAATCCTGGAGCACAAATAGACCAGATATGGGTGCAAAACCAAAAGTAAAAACAAATATTTATATTAACCAGAAACGGGAGAAGTAACGAAAAATAATTTATTAGTGAGAAAAAATAATGAGATAAATACTGCTGAAAGAATACTGCTGAATGAATACTGCTGAATGAATACTGCTGAATGAATACTGCTGAATGAATACTGCTGAATGAATACTGCTAATGAATACTGCTAATGAATACTGCTAATGAATACTGCTAATGAATACTGCTAATGTATGCAAATAAAGTATATATTTTAGTCCAAAATAAAAGTGTTCAATATGTATCGAATGAAATTTGCAAAGTGCAAATTCTCAATCTACGTCTGCTTTCTTATACTTGAACAATTGTTATAGAATATAAAGAGAGGAGGACAGATTGAGTGTTTAGTGGGTAGCCTGCATGTACATTGGGGCACCATCAGATGCATCACAAAAAGTATGCTAATAGTGAAAGCCGCATCAAATTGACTCTGATTGTTAGACCCTGTCCCAGTGATATGAACAAAACGGGTGCAAAAAATAGGTGGAAGCGTCATAAGGCATATCTAAGGTTGCAACTGTAATATTCAAACCTTTTGGGTGTGAAGTGAACATTTATAAGTTTATTGTGAAGTTGGTGAACCCCTATTTAATTCAAGACTACATACTGCCCAATAAATGAATTTTTTATTAATGAGTCATTTTCACGTGCCCCTTGGCAAATTTGCGTAATTGAAGAATAAACATTAGCTATTGATGGAAACACTAATGGGAAAGACCCGCTAAGCCATTAGGAGAAAAACAAAACAAAATAAAAAACTTCAAAGATAGTAGAATTTAATGATCATAAGTAAGAACTAACCAAGTGAGACGGTAGTTTATGCAACAGTATTTTCTTCAAAAAAAAATGGATGGTGGGGGAGGGGGAGTACTCGTTTCATGCTTTGATCGCAATTTTTGTGGCCCCCTTCTTATTCCTATTCTCTGTGCATCAATACTTTTTCGACCTCCGGATAAATTGTGCGTCATCTATTAATTAATTTTTCACCATAAAAAAACGTATAATAGCCTCTTTTTTTTTTAAGAATTTTCATCCAAACTTCACAAAAACATGTCTTCGCCTCAACAAATAGCTCAAACTTTCCAAAGAGCCATGAGCATTTCTGACAATCAATCTAACGTTGTTAGCACTTCTCCTACTCAACTGTACATGAATCAGTATGCTGGAGCTCAAAAGCAAAAGCCAACTAAGGCTCTTAAACCTTTCCTGACTGGAGATATTAAGATCTTATTATTGGAAAATGTTAACCAAACAGCAGTGAATATTTTCCAAAACCAAGGATACCAAGTTGAATTCTACAAGACTTCATTGCCAGACGATGAGTTGATTGAAAAAATTAAAGATGTACACGCCATTGGGATCAGATCCAAGACCAAATTGAGTGAAAAGATTCTTAGACATGCCAAGAACTTGGTAGTAATCGGATGTTTCTGTATTGGTACTAATCAAGTGAACTTGGAATTTGCAGCCAAGTTGGGTATTTCAGTTTTCAATTCTCCATTTTCTAACTCTCGTTCAGTTGCCGAATTGGTGATTGCCGAAATCATCACTTTGGCTCGTCAATTGGGTGACCGTTCCATTGAAATGCACACTGGTACTTGGAACAAAGTCAGTGCCAAATGTTGGGAAATTAGAGGTAAGACTTTAGGGATTGTAGGATATGGACACATTGGATCTCAACTTTCTGTTCTTGCTGAAGCCATGGGTATGAATGTGATCTATTACGATGTTTTAATGATCATGGGTTTAGGTAACTCCAAGCAAGTTGAAACTTTGGATGAACTTTTAGCCAAGTCTGATTTTGTTACTTTACATGTTCCAGAAACTTCTGAAACCAAGAACATTTTGCTGGCTCCTCAGTTTGCGGCCATGAAAGATGGAGCTTACGTTGTTAATGCTTCCAGAGGTACTGTTGTTGATATTCCTGCTTTGATTGCTGCCTTAAAGTCTGGTAAGATTGCTGGTGCTGCATTGGATGTATATCCAAATGAGCCAGCTAAGAATGGTGAAGGTTTGTTCCTGGACAGCTTGAACGAATGGGCAACTGAACTTACTTCTTTAAGAAATGTGATTCTTTCCCCTCACATTGGTGGATCCACTGAAGAAGCTCAACTGGCTATTGGTATCGAAGTTGCCACCGCTGTTTCCAAATATATTAACGAAGGTGCTTCTACTGGTGCTGTAAATTTCCCTGAAGTCCAACTCCGTGCTCTTGATCTTGATCAAGAAAACCTGGTCCGTGTCTTATATATCCATCAAAATGTTCCAGGTGTCTTAAAGACAGTCAATAACATTTTATCCAACCACAATATTGAAAAGCAATTTTCTGACTCCAGGGGTGATATTGCTTACCTTATGGCTGATATCCTGGATGTGGATTCCAATGATATCAAGCTGTTATATGAACAATTGGAGCAAACTCCATACAGAATTGCCACCCGTTTGTTGTATTAAACAGGTAAATAGATGAACTATATAAATTAATGTGTTATAAAGTGTAGTTATTTTAATACCAATATACTCAATTTGGAGAAAAAAAGCTATATAATATTGTGGTATCAACTAGTTATTTTGAAACGCTTATTGGACAAACATATCTGAGGGTTACTTTTTGCAAATTTACTGCCCACACAATTCTGTTGCAATATATTTTTTACTGATTCTACTCTGTTTATTTTAAAAAAAAAACTGCGGTTTCAAACTGAATCCTCACTCTACTTGCACCTGAATTGTAACTCCCTGCTTGCCTCTTAAGTCGATGATCAATGTGATTGAAATATCGGATATATATATATATATGTGTGTGTGTCTGGTCTACATATTCACACGTTTCTTGCTTTAAAATCTTAATAAGTAATGATTCTTAGAAAAATACTGAACTTTAATTAAATCATTTTTTACATGGGCGAAATCAATCCTAAAAACCACCCACCCTTGCGTGTGTGTGTGTGTGTGTGTGTCCTGCATGTACGTATTACACTCTTTGGACAAAACCCCATTTTAATTTTCTCATTCAGTGGCAACAACATTATGGCTCTAGTTACAGCAGCTCCATACTTGGCATTGCTTGAAGAGACAGATGTCTCACTCAAGTCTTATGCTCTTTCGTCATTAAATAATGTTGTGGATCAACTTTGGGCAGAAATCGCCAACAATTTAACCGATCTTGAAGATATTTTCGAAGATAACTCGTTTGAGAGAAGAAACCTTGCGGCGTTAGTTATCCTGAAAGTGTATTACCATTTAGGTGACTTTGACGCTCTGGTAAAGTATCTGTTACTAGCTGGTGATGAGTTTGTAGTAGATGAACAACTGGAATATGTTGAGACTATCGTTAGTAAATGTCTTTCGTTGTATATTCTGCAAAGGCAAAAGCAATTCCATCAAAGTTTAACTGTTATAGATCCTGCTTTACAATCTATCTTTGAAAAAATGTTGAAGAAACTGATTGATCAAGGTGAATTAAAAATGGTTTTAGGAATTGCTCTTGATTCTTTGAGACTTGATGTTATAAAGCAAGTGTTTGAAAAAGAAATCAAGACTGAAGAAGAACGACTTTCTTTGATCAGTTATGTATTAGTATGTCTGAATTCTACTGTCAAGCATGAATCTTTCCGTAAGGAAGTCCTTGTTGTCTTGCTCACATTTTTGTTTAACATGAAAGCATCTCCTGATTTCTTTTCCGTTTTCAAGATTGTAGTTCAGTTGAATGATGCAAACTTAGCAAAAGAAATTTTTGATCGTTTATTGAAAGAGGGTGAAAATTTGATTGCTTATCAAGGAGCTTTTGATTTAGTATCCAGTGCATCTCAAGAATTACTAGAAAGTATCCGTTCAAAACTTAAAGGGGATAAAGATGATGATGAATTAGATGCGCCATTACAAAAATTACTTTACATTCTTTCTGGGGTTCCAACTTGTGATTATGATATTACTTTCCTTGCTAACAATAACAATACTGACCCTTCCATACTTAAGAAGACCATCAATGCACTTGAAGGAAGATCTTCTATCTTCCACTCTGCTGTCTCATTCTCTAATGCCTTCCTTCACGCTGGTACTACTGATGATACCTTTTTCCGTAAAAATTTGGAATGGTTAAGCAGAGCCACTAATTGGTCAAAGTTCACTGCAACTGCAGCTCTCGGTGTTATTCACAAAGGTGATTTGCTGCAAGGTCGTAATATTTTAAAGCCTTATCTTCCAAGCTCTTCAGGTGTCCCTCACACTAAAGGTGGTTCATTGTATGCTCTTGGTTTGGTTTTCGCTGGTCATGGTGGTGAAACCATAGATTACCTTAAAAAATTTTTAGATGAAAATGGAAGTCAAGCCGGTTCCAATGATACCGATATCATGTTACATGGTGCCGCTTTAGGTTGTGGTGTTGCTGGAATGGGAAGCAATTCAGAATCTTTATATGAACTGCTTAAAGTTGTATTATATCTGGATTCGGCTATTTCCGGACAGGCTGCCGGGTTGGCAATGGGTTTAATTATGCTCGGTCTGGGTAATGAAACTGCCATCACTGATATGATTACATATGCTCAAGAAACACAACATGAAAATATAATCCGAGGTTTGGCTATTGGTCTAGCTTTGGTCAACTATTCTAGAGCTGATGCTGCTCTTTCTTCCATTGATAAACTTATGGCTCTGGAAAGTTCAATTTTAAGGTATGGTGGTGCATTCACTATATCTCTTGCTTATGCAGGTACTGGTGATAAGGTGGCCATTAAAAAACTTCTTCATTACGCTGTTTCTGATCCTCTGGATGATGTTAGAAGAGCATCTGTTATGGGTCTTGGGTTCGTTTTAGTTAGGGATCATCATGCTGTTCCTCAAATTGTTGAATTATTATCTCAGCTGCATAATCCTCATGTAAGATATGGTACTGCCATGGCTCTTGGTATTTCATGTGCTGGTCGTAATCTTCCAGCGGCTATTAAGGTATTGGAACCTCTTACTAAGGATTCGGTTGATTTTGTTAGACAAGGTGCTCTTATGGCTCTGGCAATGATTTTGGTGCAGCAAAATGAACATACTCAACCTAAAATCAAGAATTTTAGAAAATTATATGCTGATACTATTAAAAATAAACATGAAGATGCTTTAGCTAAGTTTGGTGCTATCTTAGCACAAGGTATTATCGATGCAGGTGGTAGAAATGTTACCATTGCATTGGAAAATCCTCAAACAAACACATTGAATGCAAAGGCAATTGTTGGTTTAGCAGTATTTGCCCAACTGTGGTATTGGTTCCCATTAGCACACTTTTTACTGCTTTCATTTGCTCCTACTGCTATTATTGGTGTAAGAGAAGATCTTAAAATTCCTAAATTTGATATCAATTGTCATACCAAACCAGAATTTTTCGAATATCCACCAAAATCAGAAGAGCTGAAAGAAAAGCAACCAGATAAGATTACTACTGCAGTCTTATCAACAACTAATAGAGCTAAAGCTAGAGCTAAGAAGAAGAAGAGCGGGGATGTTGGCGAAGCAGGGGAAGGTGAAGATGAAGAAACTGAAATGAAAGAAGAACTGAAAAAGGAAGAAGAAAAGAAAGAAGCACCATCCCAAGCTCAACCTCAAACATTGCTTGATGAAAATAAGGAAGATTCCAGTATTAGATACACCAAAGTTCCATATAAGATTGGTAATATGACTAGAGTCTTGCCAGTTCAACTGAACTATATTTCATTTATAAAAGATCACAGATTTGTTCCCGTTAGAAAATTTAAAGGATCAAGTGGAATTATTGTGTTAGAGGATACAAACCCTACAGATACAGAGTTTATTAAAACAATAAGACAATTGAATGTAACTGAGGCACCAGTACCAAAACCATTTACTTTGAAAAATGAAGACTTGGAAAATTAGATAGATTATATATGCTTAACTTTTTTTTTTTAGATTTTTTGATTTCAAAAAAAAAATTCTTTAAAATAAACAAAATACACATTGACATAAGTAAAGAAAAAGAAAAAAAAAAAAAATTAAACACCTTCTTAAGAAGTTTGAATTAATATATTTTTAATGATTTTACGTTTAACAGTTGTTTTGTCTAAAATAATGAACGCAAATTGTAAAAATAAAGGTGAAATCTAATCAAAATAAAAGATGAAATTTAGAGTTTTAAGCCAGGATACATCTAATATTATTAAAATCGGTTGTAAGTGTAGTGGAAATTACTGTATAAGTTAAATTACGTACTTCGCAACGTGGGATCAAAGTATATAATACACATGAGACAAACTGAGATTTGAATAGTATGTTCAGAAATAAGTCAAAAAAACGAATTTAAAAATTAAAGTCAAAAAAAACCAAATAAAATAGTATATTTAATTTTTTAATAGGATTGATTTCACAGATCATTAAAACAACTTAAGCTGGTCCTTCTTGCCGAAAATTTTCAAAAGCCATTTTCTAAGAAAGGTTCCAAAGTGTTATGCAATTTATGCAAGTACATAAGAGAAGTTTCTAGCTATATGTCTCTACCGATTAAGTAACGAATCGAAACGAGTAGAAAAATACGTAGCACAGACAAAGTGAAAAAGATGCAGAATCAACCAAATTTTTTATCTGGTACAGATACCAAATAGTAATAAGGTGATTGAAACAGAATTTATCTCAAAGTAGTTTAAAAATTTTAAAACTTTAAATAAGTGGAGAGTTGAAATTAATGTTTACATGTTGACGACTATATATACTAGAATGATCAAACTCTATATATATATGGTTATGTATATTATCTGTTTACGAGCTATTAAAAGGCATGACCTGCGTATACTTTACTATTAACGTATTGAAAAGTTGCTTGTGAAAAAAATGATATGCATGTTTTAGTGGAAACTTAAAAATCCCAAAATTGGCAATTAGTAGAACATCTTTGTGTAAAATTTTGAAGAGAAACTGGGAATGATTCTCTATCAGTCCTAGAGTCCAAAATAAAGGATCAAAATGAAATACTTCAGTATATCATATATGTATGTATAATTATTTGACATAATTGCCAAGAATATTAGGTGACTGGCCAGGAACGAAGAAAATTTGACATATTAATCATATAAACCATACACCCAACCTCCCCTCTCCCGCCGCACATACAAGTGATAACCGGGTTTCGTGATCCACGTGGAGTAATTGAGTCAAATATACTGCAAACTAAGTTTGGAAATGCGCGCCTCTTGTCTATTTTAATTCCTAAAACGTGGGAAAGATTAATGATGCAAAATAATCCCCTTTAACTGATTTATCCATTTCACATAAATATCAAATGTGTTCCACCAACAATGAGCATTGTTTTGACTAAGTGGTAATTCTGGAATTATACTATGTCCGAAAATAAAAATAATGAGATCATTGTTGAAGATTCTGTTGATTCTTTTGATGATCTGAATAAACCATTCAAGTATGATCGTGAATTAAGGGCTGCTAGGTTAAAGGATAAGACTAATTGGAGGGATGTATGCGTTATTCTTTGTGCTGGGTTTGCATTAATCTCTGATGGTTATCAAAACAATGTCATGACCATGTTAAATCAAGTTTTCACTCTTGAGTATCCAAAAAATTATGATAATGATATGAAAACTCAAGTGTCAAATGCATCTCTTGTAGGAACTATATTTGGGCAAGTTATAATTGGTATTGCCAATGATTATATGGGTAGAAAATGGGCTATTATGACTGCTACATTTTTCCTTATCTTAGGTTCCGTTATGTGTGCTGCTTCACACGGGAAGACCATTGATGGTCTCTTATGGATGTTGACCATTTCAAGAGGGGTTACCGGTTTTGGAATTGGTGCAGAATATCCATCATCATCCGTTTCAGCTTCTGAAGCTGCCAATGAATCAATGAAAAGAAGAGGTAAATGGTTTGTTATGTGTACAAATCTTCCTCTTTCATTTGGGGGGCCTTTTGCTTTAATCATTTTCCTTATTGTTCATAAAATTACCAAAAATCATTATGTTGCTCTTTGGAGAACTATGTTCGCTATTGGATGCTTTTGGCCACTTTCCGTTTTCTATTTTAGATTGAAAATGTCTTCTTCCGTTCTTTACAAGAAAGCTGCCATTAAAAAGAGAGTTCCTTACTGGTTGGCGTTGAAATATTATTGGCCAAGACTTTTAGGAGTTTGTGGATGTTGGTTCCTTTACGACTTTGTTACTTTCCCTAATGGTATTTTTTCTGCTGGTATCATTTCAAATGTCTTGAAGGGTAAAGAGAAGACTGATTTGGAAAAAATAGCTGAATGGAATCTACTTCTTGGGGTTATTGCTATACCTGGTGTCATTATTGGAGCATATTTAGCTGATCATCTTGGACGTAAATATACTTTAATTACAGGTTTTGCAGGCTATATTGTTTTTGGTTTGATTGTTGGTTGTGGGTATGAAAAAATTTCCAATATTACTGGCCTTTTCATTGTTCTTTATGGTTTAATGATGTCTTCAGGTAACTTGGGTCCTGGTGATATGATGGGTCTTACTTCATCGGAATCCTTTGCAACTCCAATTCGTGGTACCTGTTATGGTATTGCTGCTGCAATTGGCAAAGTTGGAGCTGTTGTTGGAACGAAATGTTTTACCCCGATTCAAACCAATTTAGGCAAGAAGTGGACTTTCATTATTGCAGCCATTTGTGGGTTAGCAGGTATAATTCTTGCATTTTTCTTGGTCCCTCATTTAAAAGAGGATGATTTAATGGAAGAAGATGTTAAATTCAAAAATTATCTTGTCATGAACGGTTGGACTGGTAATTTTGGTACTGAGAATCAAGATGAAACTGCTTCTACAGACTCTGAAGATGGGTTGAGAACGAGTGTTGAATATGTTAATGAAACAAACTTTGATCAAAAGAATAATCAAAAGAATAATCAAGAGCATTGATTACATTTATAAACCGTGAAAATTAATTACAACTTAATTTTAATAAATACCATTAATTAATTATATATTAGTAGAATCATAGATTAAATTTTTAAAGCTTCCTCGTACAGTGGTGGAGGACCAGTAAATTCGGCAGTACCCTTCTCACTTCTTTCAGTATTGTCAGTTGAGATATTAACACCATGCTCTGCTGCCTTGTTCTTTTCAATTGCACCAAGACCAAGAGAATCGTTACAAACCCAGATGGCTGGTTCATCAACATTCATTGCAGGGTCTTCGTATGCATTCTTGAGGAAATCTTTATTATATTCAATGTAGTTAAAGTAAGCTTCAGGCATCATATTACGAATTTCATCAAAAGTTTGTAATTTTGGTTGAAAGAAACGTTTAAGGAATCCAACGGGCGCCTTTGCAACTTTAGATGTGTTGATTTTACTTTTTCCAGATTCCTTTTTAGTTTCAAGATCCAGCAGTTCGGCCAATTTCTCATCGGAATCTTGGTTAATTGGCTTAGACAGGTCACTAGTATGAAGTTCATCTCCCATCAGGAGACGACCATCTTCAGTGTCGGTATTTGGAGCTGGGGCGACATCTACAAAAGATTCTTCATTATCTGTACCAATTTGATGGTGTTGCAAGCCTAATTGGTTGCCACCTTGCCAGTAGTTTTCACCTTCAATCTTAGTTTCTTTTAAACCTTGATCATACATTGGGTATTGGTAAGTGGTATCACCATGAGCATATTTGAGAGCTGAGACTGGAACGAGGTTAATAAGTGGGAGCAACTTAATCTTGAAGAAGATGTGAGATGCAGCGGTTGCAGCAAGAATAACCGCTTCCAAAGCAACAGAGACCCAGTTTTTGGTAAAGACGAACATGGCAACAAGAGTAACTTGAGCAACGTATAAAGCACAGAACATTTGGAAAAGACAGTCAGAGTAATTTGAACCACGAGCGTCATGGCTATTTGGTTGTAAGACATAAGTCAAGTTGTAAAGGAAAGCAAAGTAAATCAAAGTGAAGGCAATAGCCGAGAATCCAAGAATGAGAGGGGCAATGATCAGGTATACCAAGGCGATAACAACCATAAGTTGGTAAGCTGGGTATAAAAGTGAGTAAGCTGGACTTCCCAAACTGTTCCAACGGTTCCACTTTGCTCTTGGAGTCAGATCCAAAATTCTACCAAGGAATTGAGCAAGAATCAAAGCGGCAATTTGAACAAGAAGACCTGATGGGATACTGAGACCTTGTAAAGTAAGGTAAGAAATGTAAAAATTAGAAGCAGGAGGAATCTTTTCAGCAAGCATAGTTAAAGCTTCAGTAGGTTGATCAATAATTTTAGGGACAACACCAACAGCAGAGGAACCAAGAGTAACAACAAGGAACACTTCAACTACTTGGAAAGCAAAGTACCAAACTTGACAATAAGATTCAACACCCTGAACAGTAAGAATACCACTAATTTTACCAACCTTACGGATGATAACAGGGACAAGAGACATAAGAATTGCCAATGCAATAGTTGGGAGTAAACCGGTAATAAGACCAAGAAGGAATTCGGGCAAATTGTTAATAAATTTCAAGAATGGAGCCACACTGATAAGGAAGTTGATGTTAGAAATGGCACCAACAACTGCAACAGGAATAGCCCAGAAAATGATCATAGCGGTAAGGAAAGCATTGCAAAGAATTTTCTTGACCCAACGGACATAGGTAGTGGTAGAAAGATTTTCCCAAACAATATCATCAGGAGCAACACCAGTGATGGAACGGGTTAACTTAAAGTCCTTGTTAAATGGGATAGCTTGATAAGCCTTTTGTAATTCAATTTGAGATGGGAATTCAATGAAAACAGAGTTTAGTTTTTCGAATGATTTCTTGTCGTTTTGTAAATCGCGGATTTCTTTGTTTAATTCACCAATTCTTTCGCGGCAATAGTCAATGGTATCGACCTTCTTACCTATAAGGAATTTAAGACGGTGAGTAGGTCTCTTTTTACCATCCTTGAGGTAAGAATTAATATCATCAGATGGTTCTGGAACAGGTTTGTTTTTCTTTTCCGCCTTGGCTCTCATCTTGACTGCTTTTGTGATAACCTTGTTAAGCGTATTTTCATATTTTTGAGCTAACTTGGTACGTTCTTTATTAAGTTCTTGAAGTTTCTTGTAATCTCTTGCAGGCCAAATGTGGACAGCAGTTGGGAAATACTCGCGAAGCTTTTCTTCACTTTCAGCCTTTTCAGGAATTTCAGTCAACAAAAGAGTTCTCGAAGAAAGTAAAGAATCGTAAAGTGGTGTGGTGTGAAGGGCGTGTCTGAAGGAAATATAGTAGACCAATTCTCGGTAAATTAAAAAAACAACAAAACCGTAGAAAATCCATGAAATGAAAATATGGGCGAGGTACTTCCATTTATTTCCCACATTGGCAAATGATAAAAAGTTGAACCCTTTCTGTCCCTTTGAATGAGTAGCATTAACTGGAAAAAGTACAGGCCAAGTGATAATGGCACCCCCATAACAAATAAAACAGAATTCAAAGAGAAAACGAAGGAAAAAATAACCATCAACACCAGCTTGTTGGATAATAAACAGTTCTGGTTTCTTTAAAAGGTGGGTTAACCAAGCCAAAAAGCCAGGAGGACAATTATCGGGTTGATATTCATTTGGAACGGTCTTAACAACAGTTCTTGGTTCATAAACACGGCGTTGTTTCTTTCTAAGAGTGACGAAAATGACAATAAACACCACGAATGTGATTAAATTTACCACAAGCGTCGAAATAAACGCCGAAATGGAAGAGTCTGAGTTACTTGCGTCAGCCATTATAAACTAGTTTGTTCTGCCAGATGTAAACTGTTTATAATTCGAGATTTTAAGCAATTTAATTTTAATTCAGGCTTGTTTACTCATTTATATTAAATCTCATCCTCCCATTACTGGCAAGTATGATGCAAGAGAACAAACAAATGCTTCGTGACACAAAAATCGCAAAAACGTGAAATAATAATGTTCTCTGTGATATAGTTTAGCATAATGCATGAAGAAAAAAAATTTTTTACACGAGTAAAAGTAGTATTTACATAGTTGCTTACATGAGTTCGCATCAAAAACGTGATAATAAAAATTTTATTTTAAAGAAAGCGGCTGAATACAATATAAAATAACGAAGAAATTGATGAAATTTTAAACAGCAATGTGATGATATCACTGATACTGAGCTTCCATTGAACCGAAGTGTTTGAATCCATTATGAATTTGAGTTGTTGTTTTTTTTTTTTTTTGTGTGTGTGTTGTCAACGTAATAGCTAAGGCACATTTGTTTCTTCAACACTGTTGCTCTTTTTTTTTTTACTTGTTTGATTTATCTTTTGCTTTGAAAGAACCACATCTTTTTGATAGATGCGGGAAGTCAAAATAAAAATTAAAAGAATAGAATGTACGTATTAACTGAATAAAAACATGATAGTTTAAGCAATAAAGCAAAATAAATAAAAATAAATAAGAATAAAAAAAATAGAAAATAAAAAATAAAAACTAAATACAACAAAATAACCAAAAAAAATAACCAAAAAATTAAAGCATTAGTAACGTTAAAAAGGATAATTTAAATATAGTTAACTATATTCAAGAATCGATCAACAAAAATTCGTAATTTTACACTGATGGCATATATCAAACAACTGCATTATTCTATCTCTTGACTATTTCTTTTTGATCTCGACTGTATTTCATCTCTTGTGAATATTGATAGCTCACTAGATGTCCATTGTTTCCAGCAAAATCTTTTGAAAGTACAAACAAGTAATCAAATTTTGTTCCTCATAACTCAACGGTTGCTTATCAAAAGATTTGAGTTTCAAGTACCCAGCCAATAAAATAGAAGAATAAAGTCTCAGCCTTGTTTAAAAAATACACTACTGTACATAAATTACGGTGAAAAACTAAATTTAGCTTTTTTTTTTTTTCTTGGGAAAAAAGGGACACAAAAAATATTTTGAATTATAGATAAATAGTGATTGCTCTTAATGTATCTGCAGCTAAAAACAGTGTTTCAAATTATGAGAGTTAACAGCATAATTTGGTATTTTTCAGTATTTAAAGAAGAATGTGGAGATTGCCAATAAATGACCACTTGGTATCTAGCAGATAGTTTTGTGGTTCAATCAATGATAAGTAACTCTTCAAGTATGGTTAGATAGATTTTCTGTTTATACGTGTTAGTATATTTATGTACTTATTTATAAGTTATATATGTTGAAAAGTCTATACGTTGTATATTTATATGTTTATGAGTCTATACGTTATCTATCTACATAATCATGTTTAGACTTGATGTGTTATATATTTATAAATACTTAATTTTTTAATATTATTTAATTGGATTTTTCTAGCTTATATATTCATATATATATATATATATATATGTGTGTATGTATTTGTATGTTTTTATGTTTGTATGTTTGTATGTAAATATGATCTGAGTAAGGTTTTTCAACTCTAATAGCTTGATTAGAGTTTTATTATTCTTTTCGAGGGTTATTTTTTTTTGTTTTTTTTTTTTTTTTTTTTTTTTTTTTTTTTGAGGGTTTTTTTTTTTTTTTTTTTTTTTTTTTTTTTTGCTCTCTGGAGGAGAAGGTTGCAAGTGTCACGTTTGTATGATTATTTAATTTATATTGATGTCATAGTCAATACTTAGGCTTGATGAGTATAATATATTTTCCTTTCTGGGTATAATTATCTTTGATCTAAGCAATTGATGACAAAGAAAATACGGTGACTATTGTTGTTCTGAAAACAAATGTGGGCATTATTAAACTTTGGCATGTGACGTTGATAAATTAAATGTTTACTAGATAAGAAAGTTGTGAATTTGAGTAAGAAAAATAAAAAAGGAAGAAAGACTTGATGCGCAATGATTTAAGAAGGTGTTTTCCATATTAATCATGCAGGCAATTAATATTACTGATTCACTTCAATTGCTGTATTTATTTTTCCTACCTGTCTCCAACAACATATTACACAATTGTTTGGTATGGTTTAATTAAACTGTTTGATTTATATTTGCTTCTTTGCATGCATTTGAACTCACCATCACCAGTGAAGTTAGTTATTGTGTGATTATAGTGCAATTGTATAATTCCAGCCTATGTATATATATGTAAATATATATATATATATATATATATATACATATTTCGCTGCTCCCAAAACCATCAACTAGAAATATATAAGTTATTTAATATTGTAAGTAAAGTTAAATCAGAAATTTGTGTATATTAATTCATTAAAATGACCTTTTGCAATTTCAAGGTATTATTACGGTGAATATAGCAAGTCTTTCTATTCAAAATTGAAGCGTTATTATCCAACATTTGTTTCATATAAGGTCCTCCTACGTCTTGGGTGGTTTTTCATTTTTCGTCGTACTAATTGCAGTTTCTTCCGAGTTGCTGCTACTCAGTCTTAAATCCAGATTTCCTGCACCATCAGATCTTCCAGGTGGTGGTCCAGACGGTCTGAAGAAATCATGTTCTCTGAAAATATCGCTATTGTCATCACCTATATTATAACTAGGATGATGGATATCTGGAGGTGGAACGTCTGGAGGCTGGAATTGATCATTCGAGATTGGTACTCCATTTAAATTGGAAGTATTTCTTCTGTGTACAGTATCAGGTGGAACAATTCCATTTTGGAAAGTTGTCATTTCTTCGCCTGCTTGTGGGCTAATAGCCGTAGAGCCCAATCCAGTGAACTCTGGGCCAATATTTCCAGCACTTGGGGCTCCCATAGCCATGCTGTTATTTTTCGTAGTAGGGTGGAATGCTCCGTAACGATCATAGAATCCCATATCATTTTCGTTGGCGTTTTCAGTATAAGTGGGGACAAAAGTGCCACCTTCAACATCTCCTCTTTGTTGCATTTGATTTCTTTGCAGTTGCATATACAGAGGAGGTGTCATCCAACGGGTTCCATGAATTGGCTGTAAACCCTGTTGAGATCGCTTTCGATTAATTCTAAGAGTTCCTAGAACTACGATTATAATCAACACAATAAATATAGCAAAAAATGCCCATCTCGCACCTCCCCCGCTCCAATAGCCATCACCTAGGTCTCTTGTATAAAGATATGGCATTTCAAATACAGTTTGGTTGTAAAATGGAAAAATGAAATTGAAAGGTATAGCAAAATATGTCGCATGTGCAGGACGGGTGTATAGTTTTTTGATTCAAATAGATAAAGCGCAAACAAAATGCGCTAAATTAAGAGGGGGGCTAAGAAAAAGGAAATTACTGCAGGAGGATAATGATGGTGCGAAAAGGAAGATCTGATACAAATAGGGGAAGGAGAACAAGTGTGCTTCTGTTAATGGTGTTAATTAATACACTAGGGGCAAATAATGAAACCAAAAAGAGTTAATGATTGATTTTATTAGTTTCCTTTGTGAGTTTAATGTACTTGAGATGTTTTCTCTCGGGAAGATTTCACTTGGTCTTTTGGTAAAATACAAATGCGAGAAAGGGTGTAGCTGAATTTTGCTTGCATCCTTTCGGAATTGAAAGTAAATTCAGGCGATATATAATTTAAATTGGGTCTTGGTTAAAAATATGCGATATATTGTTAAAAAAGTAATTAAAATTCTTTAGATAAGTTCGATGCTGCTAGACTTATAATGCAGCTATCACAACCCTTCTTTGGATCTTAAATACAGGTGAACATTTCTAAACAAATGAGGAAGATTTCACTCCAAAAGCAAATAATATCACTAGTTGTGTAACAAATACTATATCTTAGTATAAGTCATGTTTTACTTTAAAAAAAATTAAAAGAAAATAAAAAAGACAAAAATAAAAATAGACAAAAAAAATGATGAAGCAAACTTTTTGCACTCAAAATAAATGACCGTGGTTAAATTATCTATACGAATAATAGCATTCGGTTTTACTAATATACGTCGTTAATTTGCGTTCATAATATAATTCAAAAACTTGTAAATCGATATATATAGAATCAATTTGGAATTTTAGCTTTTCAATAATTGGTTCGTATTAATTTCTCTGCTCAAAAACTAACTCAATAACCATCGCAACCCTTCTATTACGTGGGGTGTTTGAGTTGTAAGACAAAACGCCTTCTCCTAGAATTTTCGAAATGTAGATATTAGATATTAGATATTAGATATTAGATATTAGATATTAGAGGTGATAGGGCTGTGCAAGAATTGGCCCTATTTTTCTCCTTTTCACTTCTTTTTTCTTACCATTTATTTTTTTTTTTCCGGTTTTATTGCCTCTCCCCATCGATTGTGTCCCCTCTATGAACCATTATAATGCAGCCCAAACTAGTAAGATTTGTAAGAAAAGGTGATATATACTCTACTATTGCTCATATATGGGAACAAATTCGGGAAGGGATTCTTCTGAGTCAAGAGGTAATTTTAGTTTTGAGAAAAAGTAGAATTGGTCAATACGAAAATGGCTGCAAATTTGCTATGATTGTAAGGATAATTAAGGAAATTATAAAACTTCATGAAAGACGAAAAAACCGGCTTTTTCATGAAAGATCTGAAGTAATTTATGGTCCTTTCACTACAATACGCGATATTTATTATAAAGATGTAGAGCTTTTTAACAGAAATCAGGATCGAGTCAGTCGTATAGTACGTCAAATTGCCCAGTCGTTGAATGTATCATTAGAACAACTTCAAATAGTTCCAGGATCTAAAGGGTTGATTTATGGAGACTTTAGAATGGAATTTCAAGGTAAAACTTGGCTTGATGCCAGTTTAGGTCCAAGTTTAATTCCTATAATTCAAAGCTCGAACTTTGAATTATTTACTTTTGTAGGACCGACTCCAAGAGCAATTGTAGTGCTTGAGAAAGAAGCCATATTCCGCTCTGTATATAGTGAACTTAAAAATTGTATAGTCATCACTGGTAAAGGATTCCCTTGTCATCTTACCAAGAAATTTTTATTTCTCTTGGCTACTAAATTACATGGGGTGCCAGTTCTTGGTTTTGTTGATTCTGATGTTTATGGTATACAAATATGTAATAATTACTGTAATAGTGAGCCATATCCAATCCCAAAAATGATCTGGGCTGGTGTCAATCTTTTAGAGTACAAGAACGGCTGGCTAGATTTATCTTTACGAGATTGGTCCAAAATGCAAACTCTTGCTCGTACGCTACAAGTTGGCAACTTCAGATTTGATCATAATCAAACTTGGCATAGAGAAATATGTCGTGGGATGATATTGTTTAAAAAATCTGAGATGAACGTGATACAAAATGATTATTCGCAATATATAATTGAAAGATTAGAAAGTTATACTTATGCAAAGCATAAAGAGTTATCCTCAATATCCTGCTAATTGGGCTTAGTGTACACCCGGATCAGTATAATAATTGTTAATAATATAGATGCGAATACAACAAATTAGTGTATACCACGTGATGGGGTATACATTGTTTGTAAGAATGGGTCGTGCGCGAGTCCTGTTTTGAATGGACGAATGGGTACACTTAAAACCCCAATTTTCAAATCTGATTTTAAACAACCTGTAACTTCAGCATGACTTACACTGCTCGCTCCGTTGCTCCAGCCAATACTTTAGAACACAGAGTTTTCATTGAAAAGGATGGTAAGGTCATTTCTCCATTCCATGACATTCCATTGTATGCCAATGAAGAAAAGACCATTTTAAACATGGTTGTTGAAGTTCCAAGATGGTCTAACGCCAAAATGGAAATTTCTAAGGAAGAAAAGCTCAACCCAATTTTACAAGATACCAAAAAGGGTAAGTTGAGATTTGTTCGTAATTGTTTCCCACACCATGGTTACATTCACAACTACGGTGCATTCCCACAAACTTGGGAAGACCCAAATGTTGCTCACCCAGAAACCAAGGCTAAGGGTGACAATGATCCATTAGATGTCTGTGAAATTGGTGAAAATGTTTCCTACGTTGGTGAAGTTAAGCAAGTCAAAGTTTTAGGTGTCATGGCTCTTCTTGATGAAGGTGAAACCGATTGGAAGGTTATTGTCATTGATGTTAATGATCCATTAGCTCCAAAGCTTAACGATATTGAAGACGTTGAAATCCATCTTCCAGGATTATTACGTGCTACTAACGAATGGTTCAGAATTTACAAGATTCCTGACGGTAAGCCAGAAAACCAATTTGCCTTCTCTGGTGAATGTAAAAACAAAAAGTACGCTGAAGAAGTTATTGCCGAATGTGCAGAAGCTTGGAACCACTTGATTAAGGGTGAATCTGTCGACTCCCATGGAATTGACTTGACCAACACCACTTTAACTTCAACTCCAACTTACTCTGAAGCTGCTGCTTCTAGTGTTCCAGCTGGTACCAATGAACCACCAGCTCCAATTGACAAGAGCATTGACAAGTGGTTCTTCATTTCTGGTGCTCACTAAATATATAGTAAAGTTTATTTGAATGAGATACCAAGATAGCCATAAGCATACCAATTAATTGACGTAGTTTTAATTGCAGAGAATAAAGTGTAAGATATATATAATAATATTTTCTATAATACCAATACGGAAAATTATAGATGTTAAGAAACATAAGAATGCAGTATTAACTATTTAAAGTCATGACTTCGGTATAAAGCTCTTGCTTAAATTCTTCGCGAGTAAGGTTCCCGTAAAAGTCAAAGTGAAAGTCAGCAGTGTCAATGGGGCTACATACGGGTTCGTCATCTTCGTCAAAGTAAGGTCTGAAATATTCATGTTGGAGAGCTTGCTGAACATTCAATCTTTTACTGGGATCAAATACTAGGAGATTAGTGAGTAAATTTATGGCTAGTGGATCGGCGGCTTTGAAATATTGCTCGAAATTTGTAGGTGAATAATTAGGCAAGCTTTGTATGTAAGATATTGCCCTTGGCAGGTTCACAAACCATAAATCTTCAGGTTTAGGGTTACCAAGGAACTGAAATAATAGAATGAGTTGATGCCTATAGTCTTTACCAGGAAATAGAGGGCGTTTTGTTAATAACTCGGCCAAAATGCAACCGACAGACCACATGTCCATTGCTCTTGAATAATGAGAAGCTGAGAGCATTACTTCAGGAGCCCTATACCAGCGTGTAGCTACATATTCAGTGAGAACGGAGTTTTCTATGTTTGACACATTATTTGTATCAATCCTGGAAAGCCCAAAGTCACATATTTTCAAATCACAGTGCTTATTAACTAATAAATTCAGCGGCTTAAGGTCTCGGTGAATTACCCCAGCTGAATGGATATATTTCAATCCACGAAGCAATTGATATGTGAAATATCTTACATGGTCAGAGCTTAGATTTTCCTCTATGATTACTCTATGTAAATCAGTGGGCATATACTCTAAAATAAGATAGACTTCTTTAAAACTATCGTAATCAACAGGTTTCTGAACATCATAGAGCTGAATTATATTTTCGTGGTTGCGAAAACTCTTAAGTAAACGTAGTTCACGCAAAGTGCGTTTGCAAAGAAGCGTTTTTTCAAATGGTTCTATCTTTTTGATTGCAACTTGCGTCCCAGTAGGTGTATGACACCCCATACAAACTATTCCGTAGGCACCTTGTCCTATTACATGTGAAATTTTGAAACTACTTGATATATTGAATACTACTTGCTGCTTACGGAATTTTCCAGTTGGATTCATTTTATATCAATGAGCTGTATTGAACCGATAGAGAAAAAGCCATTTTCCTTGAGTTCCGCAACTACTATATACTGAATATTTGAAGTTACTGTGGTACAACTTTAACATGTTTCGAAAATGTCGAAGTATCCCACATTTAATGAACTGCAAGATTCCTAAAGATTATGGATGTTTCATGTACAATCATTTTTTGGGAAAAAAATGCGCATTTATCTTGATTTAGCATATTTTGCGACTTAAATAACTAACACACTATTTTTATTAGATTGTTTCCTACCCTTATTTTATATCCATCACTATTTTATATCCATTACTATTTCACATATAATGATTTATACCAATAATAGTCAAGAAATTAAAGAACATACAAGGACAATAGAGAATATATTAAAAAAGTTTTCGCAAAACTTTAAAAATTTTGTATTTTCTCCTCAATTGCTGTTGTATACTAGTAATAACTGGGGATAACACCTGTAAACCCATACTCATGAATTAGTAAAACTTGAACTTCTGATATCTACTCACTATTGACAATAAGTGTTTGGATTTACCTAGTATATTTATGTATATTAAGAAACACTGTCTTTCTGAGATCCATAATATATTACCCTCGAACTTTATTGCTGGTAAATAAATTCCAACATTTGTTAAGCGGATGGGGCAAGGGAGAGGAAGAACATTATGACTTAATTATTTAGCAGATTGATTTTTTTTGTAAGATTCTCAGCCTAAAATAGTCACACACACACAAGGAATTTCATCATTGGCTTAACTATATATTGAAGAAAGACATTGATCATTGGTAAAGAATTCAAGAATGATGTCAATTGTTATTATAGGAGCTAATTTTGCAGGTATGACGGCGGCTAAAGCTGTTTTCGATAGCATTTTTGAATCCAAGGACCTGAAGAATTACACTGTTACTGTTATATCTCCAAGTTCAAAAGTTTATTATAATCCAGCTTCTCCAAGAATGATCGTTGAACCACACTTATTGGAAAAGGCTTTCTTTGACGTTGAAGAAACATTAAAAGATGCAAGTAAAGGTGCCAAGTTCACTTATATCAATGGTAAAGTGAATCACGCCGATTTTAAGTGCAAAAAACTTGAAGTTGAGTTGATGACAAAAGTAGGAGCAGGAGCTCAAACTATACATTATGATTACTTAATTGTTGCCAGCGGTGCTAGAAGCTCATCTGCTGCATGGAAATTGGATGGTGACTACAAGAATTCAGAGAATGCCATCAAAGATTTACATAATGAACTTGAGAAGAGTAACAAAATCGCTATTCTAGGAGGTGGTGTCACTGGTACTGAAGTTGCAGGTGAAATCGCGGATAAATATCCCAACAAGAAGATAATACTCTATACTGGAGATTCGGGCCCACTTTCATCCTTAGGGCCCAGCAAGTCGAAACAGGCTTCTGAACAATTGAAAGCATTAGGGGTTGAAATTGTTAATGGTATTCGATCCACAGATATCATCAAGAAAGAAAATGGAACTGAGATTTCTTTTGATGATGGTACAGTTATAACTGTTGATCTTCATATTCTGACTATAGGGGTATTCCCAAACACAGATTTCATAGACAAAAATTATCTCAATAAATATGGATACCTTGAAGTGGGGAATGATTTAGTTGTGAAAGGAGAGAAGAATGTGATTGCTTTAGGAGATGTTTGTTCGATTAGTGCAAACACTATTGTAGATCTTAGATACGCACAAGAGAAACAATTTAAAAAGACAATAAGCAGTGTTATATTTGGCAATGGTGATGTTGGGTCTTATGTGAGAGGATCAACCACGATTATGGTTCCTATTTCAAGAAAAGGTGGTGTAGGACTTGTTTTCGGGTGGTCTGTTCCCAGCTTTTTGGTCAAAGTAGCGAAGAGCAGGGACTATATGCTTGGACAAGCTAAAGGTATGTTTTAAAAGAGATATATAAAGTATTAATTCATTAAAAATTTTTTTCCTTCACTGTGTATTTCAATAAAATTTATTATTAAAATTAATCAATTGCCGTGTGATGAAGTTGCATTAGCAATCAGCAACTTAAAATTGAGGAAAAAATTCAAAAATTAAATTTAGGGCACAATTTATTTTTGAGGATGATGAATGCAACTTTTTCATGGATCTTTATCAACAAATAGGTCTATTGAACCCTTCTTTCCCGGCTTTATCAAGAGCCATTGAAGAAAATGGTCTATCGACAGTTTATCTCTTAGGGTTGGCATTTGATGATGCCCGAGAATCCATATGTAGTCAACTAGCTAAAAGACTTGCCAGATCAAGCCGCGAAATAGACGAGTTTTTAGATGCCCTTAAAATTGAAGCATCAAAACTGGGTCAAGATTTTACCGAACACATTTATGAGAAAAGATTTATTAAAACAAATTTACCAACTTTGGATAAGCAACTTGGTGGCGGATTTCCTTTGGGTGAAGTAAGCGAGATATTCGGAGCTAGTGGATGTGGTAAATCTCAATTTTTATTGCACTTGGCTACTTCTTGCCAACAAATACCAAGTCGTCCCAAATGCATATATATATCGACCGAGCTGCCCATAGAAACTCGAAGATTAAAAGGAGATAAACTGTTAGTGCAGTGCGTCTATTGTCCAGATTTAGAATCGCAAGATCATATCATTCAGACTCAATTGCCCTTGATTTTAAAATCTCAAGGACATGAAATAAGTCTAATTGTCATAGACAGTATTTCTCATCATTTACGTCGAGAAGATGCTTTATCAAACATTTCGTATTTACAGCAAAAAATTAAAGAGCAAGAGATGAAATTGTGTGAAATTCCTCAGTATACACCGATCCGAGAAGCACTCGAGAAACAACATAAAACTTTTTTTAAGTCCAGCGTATCTTATAAAAACGTGATAGCGAGATCGCTTTACGTTATGGAACTATACCAATCCTTATCATCCATGGCTCGGCAATACAATACGGCTATTATAGTTTCAAATCAAGTGAGTGACAAGCCGGAAACGGTAGTTAATACTAGTCGAGAATCACCTTTAGACTACGAACATCAACTTGGCTTTTTTTCAGGTTGGGATACCTCGACCATAAACTCTCATTTGGGGTTGAACTCGCTGGAAAATTACAGACTGGAACTTATATATAACGAATTTATGAATAGTTTGAATAAAAAACAAAAAATATCTACTGAAGGGGTACCCACGGAAGATCCTAGAGAAAAGAGAAACTTGACATCGCAACAACATATATTACTTGAACAACTTCATTTATCTGCAAACTGTACCACTAAGAAACATCTCCCCGCGCTAGGGTACGTGTGGAGTCGCAGAATAAATACAAGATTACTATTGATGAAAACTTACCGGCCTCTAATACAATCAAAGTCTACTTTGGAACCCGAGTCAGGAATTTCCTTTGATGATATGATGGCCAAATTAGTTCGAACACCTACCTTATCTCAGTTCGTAGACGGCTGGTCCGTTGAAAGATTTGCACGTATAGTATACGCCATACACGCACCTCCTAAAACGGAGTTTTACGTAGATAAAATACCATTTGATATAAATGAAGATGGACTAAATGAGTTTTGATTAGTTGCACATAGCTAATTATACTTTTTATTTTTTTTTTAGTACAATCTTATCAATGCACAGCGTCATGCGCAATTTAAGGTAATTTAAACGTGGGTCGTGCCATTTCAAATTGTTGATGAACATACAATCTCAATTATCAACTGATTGTGCGAGTAAACACCGATAATGAAGGTAAGTTTCCCAGATATATAGTGCATTAATCGAGGATATTGAAGACTAACATGAAGTTTATTGACGAAGTTGATATAGAGCTTGTAAATCAAGCTCTTAATTTCCAAACACAAGATAATAATGTAGTGATAAGAGGAGGATGCGACCTCTTCACAACAAAGCCTATGAGTGCTGATAGAAAGTTATTCAAAACGATAGACAAGCGATTGGATCAAATCTTGGAAGACCTGCAGTTTCTGCAGCTTTTGGAACAAGAAAGAAGAAGCTCGGTTGACCTGATATTAGGAAGCAGTGCGCTGCCTCCTGGCTCTGCACCAGGCACTAGAAGAGGAAGCAATGTTGTGGAAAAAAAGAGAAGATCTTCATCATCGCTGTTAAACTTTCACAGACACCTGATACTGAACAATGGCGGATCTGGCTCGGTTCTTCTGTCGCATCATACCAACCTCCTGAAATCATTCAATGAAGATGAACTGGCGATAGATGAATCACCTTTTGGTCCATTAAAAAACGTGACCACCAGAAAAACGTTTGCTTACCTTATTGCTATCTTGAACACAACTTATCCTGATCATGATTTCCTGAATCTCCAACCTCTGACAGAGAATTTCCATAAATTGAGTGGTGCCGAAGAATTAATACACAAGTTCAACAATGTGATGTTTCTGTTAGGAAAAAAAGAAGAGCTACTCAATTGGATTTGGGATACTATAAATTTATACATGGATGTGATACCCTCAAAAAACCTTAATGGTAATATTTCCAATGGCTCTGGAAGTCGCAACAATAGTCTTCTGAAGCTGTATGGTTTCAATACCCCGCTCACACCAGCTGATCTGCCTACATTAGGCCAAAGTTCTGAAGTATGCCAAATATATGAATTTCAACCTTCTGACCAATCTATTATTGAGGATTTGAATTATCCCTATCAAACTCTGTGGCTGCATTATTGGTTTATATATAACAAGAAGAAAAAGAGAGTGCTGTTCTTGTATTTGACTGCTATCAATAAAATTCATTATCTGACGGTAAACAGGAATCAGGGACTCGGGGGACAACCAAATGCGGAGAAAGGGGAAGATAATGTTGATGAAGATGACATATATGCAGATGAATTTATTGAAGAAGCTTACATGGATGATGTAATGGAAAATGATGATGATGATGTTGTAGGTGATATTGAAATTTAAATTTCAATGTGATAATTGCTGTACTGTGGTAAATTGCTGTGTCTAGTTCTTATATTCAAACATTTATAGTTGCTCATTATTAAATTTAAAAATAATATAAACTCATAACGGTAAGTTTGAACAAGCAAATTAAGATTAAATTATTTTATCTGCAAAGTTAGGAATGCATAATGACACCTAAAAAATGGGGGACCAGAAATGAAGCTGTCAAATTAATATATTAAATGCGGATCAATTTCTTAATAAATTCAATTTTCCGGAATATTCTTGCTCGTAAATTTTACAATTCGTGGGCCACCGGATATGTTTCCAAATGCGATAAACATGCCTAGGTTCCTAATTTTCTGCCACACTATTTAAAGTAGTTTGCTTCTTATCTTATAGATTGCTCTCCACGTAGCAATCAGCAAAAGTGAATTTGTATATATAACGACTGAAAAGATTAGATTTTACTTTATTATATCGACAAAATGAGTGACAAAGCGACCGACGTCTATCTTACATTAAACAACGGCAAAAAAATCCCAGCACTTGGACTTGGTACCGTTCCTCCAGAGAATCATCCAGAAGCTGTCAAGGATCAAGTTATAACTGCAGTAAAAGCCGGTTATAGACATATTGACACTGCTTGGTTTTATGGATCCGAAAAATATATCGGTCAAGCATTACAAGAGCTCTTTAAAGAAGGAGTTGTCAAAAGGGAGGATATGTTCATTACTACTAAGGTTTGGCCCAGTTATTACCATTCCCCTGAGAAATCCATTGATGAGTCCTTAAAGGAATTACAATTAGACTACGCTGACTTAGTCTTACAACATTGGCCAATTTGCCTTCACGGTGATGAAAATGGACTTCCTGCTATTCCCAGAGACAAAGATGGAAAATTACAATATGACGATGATCCTACTACAGGTACCAAGTTCATAGAAGTTTACAATAAATTAGAGAGCTTGGTTGACAGTACTACAAAAGTGAAGTCTGTTGGTGTCTCGAATTATTCCATTGAAAAGCTTAAGCAACTTCTTCCACATATCAAAAGCCACAAGCCAGTTGTCAATCAAATTGAGTATCACCCACAGTTACCTCAACAGGATTTAGTATCCTTCTGTGAGGAAAACGGAATATTAATTGAATGTTACAGTCCAGTTGGAAGTAACGGTGCTCCAGTTTTAAAATTGCCATTGATTAAGAGCTTGGCTGAAAAGCACAATTGTACAGTCAATGAAATTGCTACTGCTTATCACATCTTACAAGGTCGTATTGTTCTTCCACGATCTTCAAACCTTGAACGAATTAGAACCACTACTGGTTTACCACGTCTCACTAAAGAAGAATTAAAGGAATTATATGCTATAGGTGAAGCAAATCCAAAGAGACATATCAATGATGAATGGGGTTATGGATTAGGTTTCGATTGGTGGGAAGGAGACAGCCGCAGTGGAAAATATCCGGCTGTCAAGGAAAACATTGTAGGGTTAACTAATGCTGCTTAGTTCATGCAAACTTTAGCGCAACATTTTAAAAATTTAATAGTGAATACAAATAATAATCAATCAAGATATAAATGTAGTAGTTGCCAAATACCTTAATTTTATATAATATTAGAAGCAACAATCAAGCAGTATCAACCATCTTTATTAATCTGCAATTATAAATACAAGATTGCTTCTTAAAAAATTGAAACAAATTCACACAATGTAAATTACCAAAGAATTATCATTTATACTCATAAGAACTAAAACACATCGCTTTTATGTTCTCTTTATATACTCATTACTAAACGTCTCAGCTACTGAAAGAAATATGCTCAAAGAACTTCATACTATAAACCTAACTTTAGCAAAAAATTCACAAAATTGCAAAAATAAATTTGAAAAATTAGAAGAGTTCAAAATGAACTGAAAAAGTTTATGTATTTGAAACTAGTAAATAAGAAAAGGAATAAAAATTTCAATATAAATACTCAGCAAAGAAAACTTACTTTACTACTGTAAATGAGCATATACAATACCTACAAACAACGATAATAATATATATATATATATCAAGATCTAATATACTATAATAGCTAATAATTTCTTGTGTACCTTGTACTAAAGCAAGTTTACTATATTTTCAACAACTTTAAAATAGACCAATCGTAAGACCCAAACATCTCAACATCATACTACACCACAACCTAACAGCCACCAAATTGAAATAAATGCTCACAAAATAAGCATTGAACTATGAAATAAACTCTATTAGCGATAACTCAAATCAGCTATAAAAGCACTTATGAGCATTAAAAACAACTTTTTGAAAATTAACTACATCTATCGATCACTAACATTGAAAATAATTGGCTGACTTAAGAAGCAAATCAAATAAAAAAACATATGAACACCTTTAAAAAATCAACAATTCAATTTTCATTAGACAATATTTAAATTGATTCACCACTAACTCACGAAAAAAGATTTTCATGTAAATGCTAAGTCTCAAATAAAATATTAATATGATATATCCAATTGATAAAATATATTGGTCTTAATTAATAGCTTGATAATAATGTTCTACTTATATGAAACATATATTTAAACTACGGTACCCTATTATATAGAAATATATCTATATATAATAATAGTAATGTATAATAAACATATATATCATTGTAAATCTAGTATATATATAAATATATACCACAAGATTTTGTAGAGTATAACTTCACAAGAAAAGTTAATTTAAGAAATATTGACTAAATAGTATCACGTCCAGCTAAAGATCATACATTTTCTGAGGTATCCTATTAACAGATAAATTATAGAAAAGGTAATAAACAAATTATTCATCGATAAAATTGAAATAGATGTTCATAAACTCTAAACATCTAACGGGAATTCTACAAAAAGTAAAACTTAAAATTCATTTGCAAACAGCATTAAACCATTTTAATATATACCTCTAATCGACAAACAAATATAAAATAAACTTACAAACAATCAATATTAAAAAGACGACTATATAAAGAATGATATATAATATTAATAAAATATAGCAATATAGCACTGTACTACTTCACCTATAATTTAAATTCTAATATATAAAATAACGAAGTATGATATATGTGATTTTAAGCCAGAGTACATCAGGCTGTTGTATATAATTTCATAAAATTAGGATTTACGTAGACTATTCAAATCAAGAAAAACGTAAAAAGATAAGCACTTTGAGTTTATTGCACTCATACAAACTTTATAAAAAGAAATAATGAAGCAATCAGAGTAAACTAAGATACATCCCTTAGCATTAAACATTATTGGGAAAACTCATCATACAAGTCCAGTTTCTGTAAACTATTCATGGATATACATCACAATATTTACTCATTTACAACATCAAGTAAAACTTTACAATTACTCCAAATTTAATTCAAATAACATTATCAAAGCCATTCAAAAAACAATAATACATGCTTGTCACATACTGAATGAATAAGCTCAATTAATAGCTATCATCAAATTGTATACATCAGATATACTGACATACACATAACAGGAGAACAACTTGAAAAAGGTCCATGTATAGATACATAACGATTTCGATACAAAGAATTAAATATATGTCAACCACTAAAGAAAAAATATATGCCAAATATATAACGTTAACTAAGACAATAATCTATATTGTCACACTCTAGGTTTTATGTAAATAAAAACATCATATATCTTATGACTCTACAATACAAATTCAGATTAGAAGGATTTTTTGTTACACGTTAATGTACACCTGACTATTAACTGTGACAATATTAATATACTTTCACGGAAAACAATTTTTCTACAGATACATTGAACTACGGAAGTCACTGTAACTCTTCCTTGACATCATATTGAAATATTTCAATATTGTGTATAACACAGTCATAAGCTTTTAAGTATCAACAACTTTATATAATATATTGTTGAAACCTTCTGTATCAGCAAATATATTTGTGATTACTTTGCAATACAAGCATTCCAAATGAAATCTTCTATACATAACTGATTTGTGCCATAAACGTAACAAGTAACCATCTACAATTTACCATAAAAGCTAAAAAAAGATAGCATCAATAAATTCTTAGAAATAATAAAGATTTATGAAATATTCAATTTCACTATACTGCTCTAAAATATTCTTAAATGAGCATTCAAATTAGTATTAATAAGATGGCCAGAGATTTTAATTTATATTTACAAAAAAGTATACAAACGGCAGCATATCATATACTTATTCATCAATGTGAAACATAATGTAAATAAGCAATATAAGCTGAGAGTTGATATTTCAAAACTTCGAATTTGACAAACTAAAGAACTCAGTGAGCGATGTGATGAATTAAAAAATATATAGCTTTGAAGCTAGTTTACATATATACTTTTCTACATTGAACTAATTAATTCATACTTATAAACTACTATATTCTACAGTTTTATTTGTGACATTCAAACATATATTCATTTACTGAAAAACTTCAACAATGGTATTACATATATTTATATATATATATATATATATATTAAATACACTATTGTCATTTGTTGATAGTTGTTGATCCAAACCCTAGTCAACACTTTTCGTCAAACAACTAATTCTGTCACAACTCTGTAACAAAATGTAGTTTGATTTATATAAAGATAATTATAAAATGTTTAGATATCACCAAAAATATAAACTAAATATAGGAATGATATAATAAATTAATATATTAATTCCCCTAAATTGATTATAATGATAAGTAGGGAATTTTTACAAGTCAAAATAACATTATCTTTTTTAGTCATCTATATGTATACTTTGATATATAGGAAAAAAGATAATTATTTATACCAATTATTTATGATTCTATACATTCAGGGTTACTTTTTTGCTCTCTCCTGATACAAAATAAAGTAAAGCTTGACTATATAGCTTACTGTGTCTATACATAGAAACAATCTGATAGAGATTATGAAAACTATTTACTATCATATACCATATATTTATATTTACAAACACTCCCAGTGACTCAAACAAATTTATCATTCTGTTGTGTTACAGTGCAAAGAATAGATATGCAAAACTCAATAGTAACATATTGAAGGCTTTTAGTACACTTAATTTCATATATTCAAAGAAAGCTCATTTCAAAACTGGATATTAATCAGCGTACAAGAAATAGATACACTGAGTTTTCTTAACTTGGAAGTCTTTCAATCCAAAATTAAATTAAAGTTGACTAATTTTCAAATATACTTTTACCCTAATACAAATGGGAATGGTTAATATTCATAATGTGTCTAGAGTGGTTTCATGCATTCAACGAACATCAAGGCTAAAAAGATATGTGAATATAATTATAATACAGAATACTTTTCAAATTTGAAAAAATATTGTAGTAATTTGTATGATGGATTACATATCCCGAGATATAAACTTATGTAAGATACCTGTATAATACAGGTAATAGTTATTATTCATTGGAAATAATTGTTTGCCTGTATTTATGATTGAAAATCCTAATTGTATATATAAGTTGTGTATTCAATGATTAGTATTCATAATTGTCTATGTGATGAACATCAACTTTCGGAAGCCATAAACTTGTAAGTTCTTAGTGAATATAGTTCCCATAATATATAGACTTAAATTTTAATGATATGAAAATCAAAATTATCTTGAAATTGTTAAACTTTGATTAAGTCTGGCATATCGGGCGCCATGACTCTATCACTAAAGTTGTTAAATATAGTTCACTTGAGGTTTTTTTAAATAGCTATTTCTAATGATTTTATAGTTGGGACAATATTTATCGCAAAAAATGAAGATATTGGAGGTTCCTCATTTTCTTTTCTAAGATCTTATATGTTTATTGGGTTTAAAATTTTTCAACCTAGTTAAATGTATTTTATATAAATTTGCGAAAATGATGTTTTAGACATAACCTATTGTTCTTGTTTCGAAGACGTTTTATTATACTTTCGTGTTTTGTAAATTTTAGTTTGTATTAAGTATACTTTTCAAACAATAAAACGGCTTAAATTTACAGGGTAGCTCATACAAGTTCATTTACTTGAATGAAAGTTACGTTGAGGGAGGCTATAATTACTGAATGGGTATAAACTTGCTTCAGATATGAGAAGTTCCTCATAAAATTTTCGTACATTTTTGTTCTGTTATGTTTTAAGTGGTATTTAATCTTTAATGTATTTGCTTTTAAATGCTCAACATTGTAATTTGCAGATTTAACTTTTACTCTATTACATAGATGTTTGTATTGTGGAATTGTATGTATATACTGTGTGAAGTTTTTCAATAGAGTATCAAAAAAATTCATTTTGCAAAGTACGAAGCTAGTTGGAAGATGTATATATCATACAGAGGTTGAACTCTTTTGAATTGTATATTTCAATTTATTAACTTCTGTTCTACTGCGTAAAGATGTTTGTATTAAGGAAGTTTATGTGTATTCTGTGTGAAGTTTTTCATTAGAGTATCAAGATTCGTTTGAAGTGCAAGAAGCTAGGTGGAAGATATATGTATAGTACAGAGGTTTAGCGTTAGTATTAGCATTTTGACAGTTTTAGGGTAGTTTACTGTCTGCTATGTTTTTTATTTATCTTGTGTTTTCGTTTTGAATTTTATTATAGAGCTTCAAAACGATCATGTCTTAGATCAAATACTATCGATATTACGTCACCTTTAGAACTATAAAGCAAGATCGGTCGAAACTTTTAAGTTAACAACTTCCTTTTTGTTAATATTGGGTGTACGGATGTAAGTAGAAAGTAAGTTGAATTAGTCTTGGTGTACATGAATGTTACGGTTTACTAAAAATTATTTGTCGAACTTCATATGAACTCATTTACTTTGGAAGATAGTGTACATAATCACATTGAAAAACTTTCGTTGGGTTGAAATATGTTTGATGTTGATCAAGATTTTAAGTCGGAGGAAAATACTTCAAGTTGACCAAGCTTTTGAGTCAGAAAAAAACTTGTATATTGGAATAATAGCTGATAATAAAGATGTATATAGTTGGCTATCTTTCATTAAAGTGTAACATCTTAACGATTATGGTCTTTAGGTATAGCAACTTATATAATCATAGTAGAGAATCTCGAGCGTAGCGGAAAATTATTGTGATAAAATTTCATATAGCAATTCATTGTAACATCAAGTTGATAAGAGATTCAACTCATCAGTGCTAATTATGTTAATGATACTAGTTTAAGTTTAAATTTTCTAAACTGGAATCATTATTTTGAATATCTATTCAAATTACGTTATAACTATACGATTTTTTATCGTAGACGATTATCTGTGTATATTATAAAGCAAGAGTCATTGAGCTTGAATTTCTTTGAGTTACATGGCTTTTACTCTAAATTTGATTCTGTTAGTATGTTTTATAAGCACTTTTAATTAACAGTTTTGATCGTTGAATACTTTTATGGTATTAATTCATTTATCATTTTACTCTTATATTTTGAAATTTATAGAAAAAATATTTTTGGAAAAATCTCAATATTGACGTACAACATTGCAACGTGAAGTTAATTGATCTTATATGTTTAGAATTCATTCTTTAAAATCAAATAGATTTTATATTGGATGTACAAACTTTATGCCTGTTTAAGCTAGTTATAGAAATCATTTGAATAAATTTTTGCATTATAAGTTAATTTCTTTTAAGAAAGTTAGTAGGTGAAAGAGTAACTCTAAACCTAAACCAACTAAATACACGCTGCGAACAAATTTAAGATTAAAAAAAACAATCGCTTATATAGATAAACGAAGACGTCTCAGTTTTAAACTAGCATATAAAAACCTTCGTATATATTAGATACGTACCCAAAACAAAGCAGTCAGTAGAGTATTCAACGCATTGAGAACTTTTACACTAAGCAAATATCAATTACTCTTAGATTGGCATTGCATAATCATTTGATCAAAAAGAACTAATCTATTAAGCTACAAATTTTTCCTTAAAGTCGATAATACTTTCTAATATACAAAATCGCTAAATAATACACGAAAAAATTGAATGGAGAATACCTTAATTAGCAGCAGAGGAGTACTTGGTGACAGCTCTAGTACCTTCGGAAACAGCATGTTTAGCCAATTCACCTGGTAAAATCAATCTAACAGCAGTTTGAATTTCTCTAGCAGAGATAGTGGACTTTTTGTTGTAAGCAGCTAATTTAGAAGCTTCAGAAGCTACCCTTTCAAAAATATCATTGACAAAAGAATTCATGATAGACATAGCATTATGAGAAATACCAGTATCTGGATGAGTTTGTTTTAAAACCTTGTAAATATAAGAGGAGTAAGTTTCCTTTCTAGTCTTAGTTCTCTTCTTTGGTTCAGAAGAAGCAGTCTTTTTAGCAGCTGGTTTCTTTTCTGCTGGAGCCTTGGAAGCTGGTTTCTTTTCTGCCTTTGGAGCCATTATTGATGTTATTAAAGTTTTAAAGTAAAATTATAGGACGTAAGAAGAGAAAGAATTTTAATTTCAGCCGGATTTCCTCTATTAATATGGAGATTTGAGCACTACCTCTTAATATTCCAAGACCCTTGCGGTATCAAGAATAACAAGTATTGTGCATATTGATTGTTTACTGAAGCGCATAGGCGCGTCGCGCGCTAATGGCGTACAATCATGATTGAATTTACGCATGAAAACTAAAATTTACTTAGATTTTGTTTGTGCCGAAACTTTCTCAATAGAACGGTAAAATTCAGCACTAACAAATACTCGAATGTTTGTTTACACTACGCGAGGAATAAATAATTTTTAGCAGCCAAACAATAAATATTTTGAAATGCTGCAAAACATGACAATATACAATCATTGCCTAGAGAAATCATATATAAATAAAGATGTGCACGATATTTAAGAATTATTAACAAATTTATTGTTAAATATTTATATTAGAATAACATTATAAACATGTCCGGTGGTAAAGGTAAATCTGGTGCTTCTGAAAAAGCTTCTACTTCAAGATCCTCCAAAGCAGGTTTGCTTTTCCCAGTTGGTAGAGTTCACAGATTGTTAAGAAAGGGAAACTATGCCCAAAGAGTTGGTTCCGGTGCTCCAGTATACTTAACTGCTGTTCTCGAATATTTAGCTGCTGAAATTTTGGAATTAGCTGGTAACGCTGCAAGAGATAACAAGAAGTCCAGAATTAATCCAAGACACTTGCAATTAGCTATCAGAAATGATGAAGAATTAAATAAGTTACTTAATCACGTCACTATCGCTCAAGGTGGTGTCTTACCAAACATTCACCAAAACTTATTACCTCAAAAGTCTGCCAAGGCTGTCAAAGCTTCTCAAGAATTATAAGCATATCAAATAATTATCATCTGCTATCAATAATTGATATTTATTGCAGAGTGTATCATAAAGTTCTATTCTGTTTTGTATACTAGTTTTAAAGGTTTATTTAGTTAACACTTATAGTGAATCAACTACATATCAATCAAATCACGTGCTATTGTAACACTCTTATCATTTTTTTATTCATATATATACATTTTTTTTTTTACCACGTTAACTTAGAGGGGAATCTTGTACATTTCACATTCAGTTTCTCAGATTACTCCTCTTTCACCTATCTTCCACGATCGAGCAAGATTAATAATTATCTATTTGTGGTGTGAATTAACCGTGATTTAAATTTCTTCCATTTAGGAATTGTCCTTATTGTTACATCCCCGAATGTCCCTCAGAATTAAGTCCCCCAAGGGTCGTAATTACAAATATGCTTTAACAAGTGGAGCAGTTGTTGTAGGAGCTGCGTTCCTCATATTGAAGACTTTTCCCCATTTGCAAACTTCGATAGTTAATTTTTTCTGCGATGGTAATTCTTCCACCAAGGAAACAACTACAGAAGAAAACGAACCGATTGAATTGGAAAATGAAGAAGAATCTGACTATGAAAACGATGATTTTGAAGATAATTCACTTAACAGTTCTCAATACCCAGATGAAAGTATAGTTAAAATTGAAAAGTGGTCTGAAGACAACTTGAGAAGCTGGCTCAGCGAGGTAAGTACCAATAACCGCCATTTCAATGGCAAAAGAAAATTACATTATGTTTCAAATGCACCATATATTTTTAAGTGCTACCGATGATATTTTCAAATCTTATCAGTTTTTTTACTAACTTATAGAAAGATGTTACACCACCAACAAATACTTCTCATAATAACCTTGTTGCCCTCGTTAACTCTATTAAAGAGAGTTCTTAATGGTCTAAACATTAACATTAACATTACACAACTTGTTTTAGCCATTATTTTATACATACGGAACTTTTTCAAAATGTAATATTAGTATATGTATTTTAATAATTATTGAATCACGAAAGATAATGTGTAGCTCTTGATATTATTCCACATACATTGTTCCCTCTTTCAAAATCTATCTATTGTTTATTATCAACCAAAAATTTGTCTTGATAAATGTTATTTTAGCTATCCTCCTTTTTCCACTTTCTCCAAAGATCTAAACCTTTTTCGAATTGTTCTCTGGTGAGCCCTTCGTCGTTGGGAAGATATCCTAGCTTACAACCTATCCTTTCGACATCTTTATTCCTCCGCTCGTCATCAAATAAAATCAAGTTGCGTTCCTGCAAAACTTCTTCCATGTTCAATTCTTTTACGGCCCTTTCAATATGTTGAATCTTGGAACCTGTACCCCATTGTAGAGACAGAAAGTAGAAGCGGAGTGGCTTGTCTCCAATATGAAACATATCTAATAAACTCTGAGCAATCTCGGGAGCATAGGTCCTACTTGCTGCTGCCATGGTCACTCCATTTTGATGAAGCTCCACTATTATACTCTCTACGTCTTTATAAAGCTTAAGTTTTTGACCCCATTTATCTACAACAAGATTCTTTGACAAAGCCTTTAGTGGTACAGCTACATGCGTATCAACCCAAAATGGCCAGAGTGTATAATCCAAGTCAAAAACCACCAACTTTGGGTACTCACTCATTCGAGAAAATGTGTATTGAATGTGAGAATTATTAACGGTCCAAGAGATAGCAAACTAGGTTTTCGTGCAGGTCGAAAACTACCCGCATAAATTTTATACTGTCAAACGGGTGTAATCAAGATGGCATATGAAAATAAAAGAATAAAAGAATATCCCAAGATAGCAACTAAATTATGCAGCCAGAAACGGAAACGAATGAGGAAAGTATATTCTGCATTATAAACTATCCAAGCTTAAAACACGTTGCTATATTTTGAAAATCTCTGTTACAAATTCATGCTCAATTATTTCTTATCAGACTGTATACAAGTGCCACAATTTCATTGATATGATAATCTTTTATCCATAGATGACCCCACACAAACTTACATTAGTGGTTAGAATGCACCAATTTGATTAGTATACAATAATCAATTTACTAAAAAATTTGAAAACTACTAATATCCCTTATCAATTCTTATATTTATATTGTCTGATCAAAGCTAAAATCTCTAAATTATCTTATTTCTATTATATAACCAGATCTTATAATCCCATTTACCTCTGCACGACTACATGCAGTGAGGCATATGCTTATGTACAATAGCTATTTGGAAACCCCTTGATGATTTGCATTTCGACTATTCTATTAATTCAATTTTTTTAGGAGACACTACAAACTAATATAACAGTGAATCAATGTCGAGTATCAAAGAAATAGACATTGAGTTGATCCAACCTTATAAGGAACCCAAAACTGAGAAATTTTCTTTGAAAGTTTCTGCTAAGGAACTTCAGCGAGTGAATAACGTAAAGTCCCTCCTTAGGCTTCTTTGTTATCATTCAAAGAACAAGATTTCAGAGAATGGTGCTTATTTCATTTACCGAAGACTGAAAAAACATAAGACCATGGTTCCGATAGAAATAGCTAAAGATTTTCAGCTGATGGCTGCTTCTTTGAAAGTCAAGGATTCATTACATTTGAAACTAGAGTCATTTGCAACCCCTCCAAATTATGAACAAGATTTAGCCAGCCTTGAAAGTGGAACTCTTCTATTTAAGCAGTTATTTAAGGAGGCTGCTAAGCTTTATAATTGTAATCTGGAACTTGAGTTTGAACCTGAAAGATCAAACGAATCGACTCCGTTACCTCCCAACGCTAACAACAAACTTGATGAAAAGAATTGTCTGACTTCAGATGAAAGTCCTGTGATTCATCCTTCTTGTCTATGTGATAAATGCAACAATGGTCGACCAATATCTGGAGCTCGCTACAAGTGTCTTGTTTGTGCTGACTTCGATTTGTGTGAAAGCTGTATAAAAAAGGGTGTTGCTGTAAATGATCATCGTTCTAACCATCCAATGATTAGATTCAGCCATCCGGATAGTTTTTCTTTGTACAAAAAAATCACAACTGGCTTGCCCACTATGTATTCCAATGATATCGTAAATAATACTCCAATGAAATATTGCAGTGAAGAGAATAGGCAATTATTAAAGGACTGTTTGAGAAGCAAGGGATACGAAAAGTTTCTTGCTGATATTGATAGTATTATCCGAAAAGCCAATAGCTATGACTCTTTAATGGATAGAGTTACAGGTGAAACAGAAGACGCTAAACACAATACTTTACTTTCTTTGATAGAAAAGTTTGAAAAAACAAAGTCCGAAAATATTGATGCTACTAACTGTTTAGGAGAACATATTTCAGTAGAAATAACCAAAATTGATAAATATTATTTCCAGCTTAAGTTGACTAACCATACTAAAAATGCTATTGAAGGTCAAAATTTAAAAATAGAATTAGCAAATGAAAAAGAAAGTAAAAGTATAGGTGTTCAAAGTCCGCATGATATACACCCTAAAAGAAGCAGATTATACAATTTCCAATTCGATAAAGCACATTCTTTAGGCAATTTCAATAAAGTCTTCATGAAATTGAGCAACTCTCTGGGCGATGTGTTTGGCGGTAAGTTTTCTGAATCCAAGTGTATTTTAAAGCGAGTTGATATCGATGACAAAGATGTGGAAGAAGATGAAGAGATAGAAAAGCCAATTCATGTGCAATTAAAGATTAAGTCAAGAAGCATGGCACAGATTGCAATTACTAACTACTCTAACCAACCAATTTCTTGTACAAATTTGAAGTTTCAAATATTGAACTGCTTCCTCCAACCGATTTGTACCTCAAATATTCACAATCATCATCCAATCTTACCTTCTAGAACAGCAAAGTTTAATATTACTGTTAGCAATGCTCATTTGAAGTATCCATTCACCCTTACTATTGACAATGAGGAACTCCATGGATCTGTCAATTTAAACTTGAAAAATCTTAATGGTTTTTTTGAAATTTCAAATCAAATTACAAAAAATGGATCTTTAAATGTTGTAGACTTTTTAGATGAGGTCGAAGATAGTTCCAATGTTGAATTGCTGAACAGTAAAACTTCATCAATAGAAAAGACAGGAAATCCAGATAATTCTTATAGAACAACAGAAGTGGAAGCGTCTTCTTCAGAAAATACAGATATTGAAACTCTTGAAGATTTCAAGTGTCAGACATCATCTTCCACAGAAACGGAATTAACAACTGCAAAATCTAAACTGTCCCTGAAAGAGATCAGCGTATCTCAATTTAATTCGTCGATGATCATACCAGTTTTAAACAAAAATAGTCCGATGAATTCTTCTGTATATCTTGATGCCAACTCATCTATACTAGAATCTAAAAGTAATGACGAAACCAAAGGTAAAAACAAGAAGGCTGAGGAACAATCTGATACAGAAGATAATGAAGATTATGATGTTATTAGTACAGATGTTGGAGAAGACTTTGGATCTGATTACGATATATTGTCTACTGTTCCAAGTCGTGAGCAATAAAAGAAAACAGCAAGGCTGATGAAAAATAAGAGGGAATGACTAGAAAGGAGAGGAAATGAAAGGAAAGGAAAGTAAAGGAAAGGAAAGTAAAGCAAATCAACAAGAGAGCATAGGATGTGACAGGATAGGACAGGGTAGGACAGTGAAGGAAAGGAAGATTAAAGAAGATTATAGTTCAAAAAGAAGAAGAAAATAAATAACATCATTACCGGTGTATTCATTAAAATTGATTTTTAAAGAACACAGGTTAATGAACACATATAAAATATATACAATTGAAGATGAATACAATGTTTTAACTCGATATTATTTACTTGTAGTATTAAAGTAATTAATTTTTGCAGCATCATCAAATTGATGTCTTACACACAAACTCGTTTCAGGCTTGTGATATAAAAAAAACGCGCTACTATCAGTTAAAACCCTGAAAAGTATTGCATTTATCAATCGCACGACAATCTTTCAACCACTTGTATTTCTAGGTTTCCATATACCATGGTGGGCAAAGACGGTGTACCCGACAGCGAAGGTAAGTCATTTAGCCCTTTGATGACTTTTCAATCACAATATACTAATATTAGAACAACGGTTTAAACAGAAATGTAAAGAACTCAAGAAGAGAATTAACGAAGTTGAAGAAAGTAATGAAATTGCTACCATAGCATTAAGCAGGACCAAGACAGCAGTTAGACGATTAAGATTAGAGTATTCCATTTTACTTGAACGACTCGAGGATCGTGCCTTAGCACCAATGTTTGATCCTGAAGATATGCTGCCCCCACCCCTGCCCAACGTACTTGATGAGTCTTTGAGTCATAACAAAAAACATAGTGTTTCCAAGAAAACGTCTAAGGGGACAGGATCTCGTGGTGGAAAAAGTGCTATTGGAGCTAATGGAACGAAAGCTCAAAAGTTACGTGATCCTGATCTTCCAAAAAGACCCACTAATGCATATCTTATTTTTTGCCAAATGGAAAAAGACCGTATTAGACAGGAAGTTGAAGCTTCTGGTGACACTGTTAGTGATTTGCTGAAGCTTTTAACAGAAGAGTGGAAAAAACTTGATGATGAGAAAAAGAAACCATACTATAAACTCAATGAAGATGATAGAGATAGATATCAACGTGAAATGGTTGCATATAATTTAAAAAAACAAGATGAAGAAAAATCTGAACTGGAGAGAGTGTTAAAGAAGCCAAAAATTGAGGAAGATTTGTTGAACTCTGAAACCGGCACTCCAGCTAGCGAATTAGGTGAGGTTGAAGATCAGGAAGAAAATCTTGCAATTGAAGATTAGGAGGATTAGATTCAGTATTTAAACGATGATAATGGCTACCTTAATGAATTTAAAATGTAAGAAGTATTCTATTTATCAATGGTCACATTAGATAACATAGGCTACACATAAGAGTATATATATATATATATAATTGACAATATATTGTAGAAATATGTACTTGAAATATTTAATTTAATTGAATTTACTTTTCTTCCTATAATATCCGTTGTCATCCTTGACTTGTCTTCTATTTTCTCTGAATCTCTCATGCTTTCTTCTTTTCCTTCTAGCTGCAACATCTGGTGCCGTGATACTTAATTGTGCACGTTTAGTTCTTCTTTCTTGTCTCCTCTGATTAACAACTTGCTTCACCTTGGTATAAACCAGTGTGTATTCAGTAACTCCCAATTTTTTCTCAATTATATCAGTACATTCTCTAGAGAGATTGGCCAATTCATTTTCTTGATCACTATTGTTTGGATTCATTTCCGAGAAATTGTAAAGTCCAAGAAGAATTTTTTCGGCCGGATCTGCCAATTTCTCTTGTGGAATGATTTGAACAATCAATGCTGCCAATTGAATACTCGACTTTTTGGAAACAAATGAGTTACGATAATTGGTTTCCTGTCTCATAATTGCACTAACTCTTGTTACAAGATATTCCAAAGCATATTGATATTTGACAGATTGTTCTTCTTCTTCCTCTCCTTCATTATTTTTCGATCTGTATTCATATGGTGTATTGTCCTTGTTCCATTTCATAGCAATCAAAGCAAGGTTCTTTACGATTTGAACCCCCAAATCCTCTGCAATTGAAGGTGCCCCCATTTGGTGCAATAATTTGAAAGCTATTGTTTGTAATTCGTAAACTGAGAGATCAAATTTAAGATCATCCAAATTATTCAATAAAATACCAACCAATCTACAAGAGCTCAAACGAACCCAAGAATGAGGGTAAAGTAAACAATCAATGATAGAAAACCAAACCTTTGAGTATGCCTTGGCAAAGATTTTCCTTTTCAAATTACCTGCAATTGCTGTGAAAACTGATAATGCAGTGTAAACAGCTTCCCAATCAACTTCTACTTCGCTATCACTATCATTTTTGGCAGCTTCCAAAATTTCAGAAATACGATTAAATGCAAGCTCGTCTAGGATTTTACTTTGGCCAAAACCAACTTCAGAACAATAGATCTTGTAAACCATAAGACCGCACCTTTGAAGTAACACATTTTTAGTTTGATCTAACCACGAAGCACAGAACTTGACGATATTTGTCAAGTTATCTGCACCAAGCTTCTTTATCATATTACTAATCAATGTACTGGCCATCTCACGGCATTTTGGAGTATCGTCACTAACTGCAACATTAGCCAAGCCAATGAAAAACGAAGAAGCTAATCTCTTGAGTAACTCAGTTCCTGATTTTTGAATGATCAAATGCAATAATTCCATAACAGATTGACGACCATCTTGAGTGGAGTAACTCAAGTTATTCAATAAGAATTTGAATTGCTTTTCCAATCTACCTTTCCCTTGATCATATTCCATCAAGAATTGGAAATAAGCACTTCTAGACATGTCTCTAATTTCTTTTGTGTGATTAGTGATCATAATTTTAGCAACTCTATCCATGGTATCATAGATCTCAGCAACCATTATATGTTGTGATAATACAGCTTTGACAAACGAGAAAGCCAAACCTTGTCTATTTGGCTCTTCCAAATCTGGTTGAATTCTTACCAATAAGTAACTAATAGCAGTCTCTTTCAACTTAATATCAGGCTTATGTCTAATAACAGTAGCAAGGAACTTTAAACAGGCTTGACATAATTCCGAATTCGTGGATGGACAATCCTTAATAATATTCAATGCTTTTCTAGAACATCTCTTGAATACCTCTTCAGCTTCCAGATCAAATGGTAGTCTGATGATGAGAATAAGTAATTTCAAACAAGATATTACAACACCTTCATTAGGTGATTGAAGTCCATTCTCTAATAATGGTACAAAGCCTGTAACATTACCAATAGTACGCAAGTTCTCATGCCTTGTAAGAGCGGTTCTAAGTAAGTCAAAGGAAAATTTTTGTAAGGTAGATATATATGTACCATATTCAACTTGAGTTTTCAAAGATTTGGCATTTAATTTCACCAAAAAATGACTATCCTTATTGTTATCCTTCTTAATGGCTCTAGTGCTATCTTGACCGGCCAAAACTTCTGCTTGATTATGAAGCTCATAACATAAAAACAAAATACCTTGAGAGGAAGATCCTTCATTATGGTTTAAACCCAAGGCATATCTTCTCATCAATTCATCTAATTTGTTTTGAATCTTTAATGAAACATTTTCTTGCAACAACATTTTGATGGGTGTTATTAATTTACCAAAATATGGTAATGTAATATTAGCAGACAATAATTCACCAGTATCATAACTCTTATGATGCTTGACTTCTTTCATCTTACTAGTATAACCATCTGCATCCTTTTCTTGGCCAGCTGCTCCAAAGATATCTTCCATGATTACATTAACAACCAAGTCAGTAGATTCATCCAAATCACCATACTTTAAGGAGCCTTGCATAGTCACAATCAAAGTATGAAGTGTGAAACTCAACACATGAATTTGTGAGCCTCTTGATAAGGAAGACTTCAATTCTTGCAAGATAAATTTAAAATAAGATGCGCCAAGTGTCTTTGCCATTCTTCCTAATGATTTTCTAACAGCATCTCTTAATTCTTCAGATCTTGATCTTAAAACTTGGCATGTACTAGTCAAAATACCGGGCAATTGTGCTTCAACCAAATGCTTGGAAAGAACCTTAACAAAATTGGTTAAAGCTTCTGCAAGTCTAATACGATAGACAATGGTATCATCATCACGAGTTCCTAAAATTTTAGAGAGTGGTGAAATGGCTTCTTCAGTAACAAAGGAGTCAACTTCTTCGGCATTCTTTGGGAAGTGCTTCAATATATCATCGTCACTATTGGATTCAAAAGCTTCTTTACTTTCTAACAACGAGCCAGACAAAGCAACAATGAGGGCAACATGGTCTCTTAACTCTTCGACCTTCGATTTTTTCAAGTTGGAAACATATCTTCTAAATAATGCTCTATATTGATTCCAACTAACACATCTAACTAAGAAACTGATTGTTTCAACAGTTTCATTAGCAATGTTTCTGAATTTTTCTTCAGAACAGATGGCATAATGTTCAATGATTGGTAAAATGTAGTGGGAAATACTGCTATCACTTAACTGGTTTCTGAAGTCTCTCAACCTAATAATAGCCCTTTGACGACGATGCAATTGAATATGATTAATGTTTCTGAAAAAATTTGCTTCTTCATCATTGTTAAATAATAACACTTTCATATCATCAAGTTCTTCATAGAACTTCAGATTTGTCACAAGGTATTCAAGAACATTGATATATTCAGTTTGAACTACTTCGGCCGATTTTCTTAATCCATTACGAATATTTGGAAGCACTGTGTTTTTAAGTAAATGAATATGCTTTTTGGCATCTTCAAGGGATTCCTTTTGAGAGTAAGAATCAGTAAATCGGTTTAATGTAAATGTAGCATTTGTACGAATGGCAAGTTCATTGACATCGTTGATGAAAAACAAACAACAGTTCAAAATTGGTAACCAATGAATAGTGGTCAAAGTAGAATACAACTCTTCGTTGATCTTCTTAAAAGCCCCTAATCTCTTTTCAAAATCAGGTTCCTCAAATCTTTTATTAGTGTATGCATTTAAATTTTCAAGCAAATCACCAATGATTTCAACTTCAGTAAATCTAGCACCAAAACTTTGGAATACCGTGACTAATGTTTTTCTGATAGATCTTTCAGAGCATGTTCTAAAAGATTTAGAGCATGCTTCATACAATGATTCTATATCACCCCACGAACAATCATAACCAGAGATCAAAGAAGATAAAGACTTGAAAACATTAACTTTGTTTTTAGAGTTTATTTGAGATTCTGGTTTGTCAAGAGCTCTAGTCAAAGACTCAATCAATGCACCTTTTGTCTCGTTATCATCAACATAGTCCTTAGAAAGAAGAATCAACAAAATATCTAAAACTTTAGTATTCACAAGATGATTTGAGGATCTGTCTAAAATTTTAGGAAGAGCTGACAACAAAACGTCAACAATTTTGGCTATTAAAGTAAAGAAATCGTTGTCCGTAGAAGAAAGAGTCAAGGCTTCACTAGCAAAGTTTAAAACCACCAATAAAACCTCGTCCTTCGTATTTTGATTTTCAAGTAAGCCAAGAAGTGCATCAAGAGCTGTATAATCTTCAAGATATAAAAATGGAATTAGACTAGGAGAGGTAATCCAACTAGCAATGAGCTTCATCATGAATGATGGCAGCTGCAAATTTTCCACGGTAAAGTTCAGGAGTCTTGGCTTAATAATATGCTCAAATATTGGAGCTTTATAGTCATTCCAATCAAACTTGGGACCCAATAATTCAAATAATTGGTTCAAGCATCTCATACCAACTTGTCTCACATTTCTGGCAGATTTTTCAATAATGACATGATCATCATTTTGGCAAGAAATTTGATTCCCAATGACATTTTGAGCCACTGCTAAAGAGTATACCAAAGGCTTTATAGTGGACAGGAGGGATTCTGCGTACTGGGATCCAAGAGCATCATAAACATCACTGAGTAAGCGTACAAACCCATTGATTCTTCTAATATTTGTAAGGGAAACCTCGGTTGGTAAAGTCAAATCGTTATTCTGATAAGTTTGTGAATACTCAATTCTATCAGACCCAAGCTTCAAAAATTCTATGATATTCTGCTGACCCAAGTTAGGAAGAACAGTAACAACAGCAAATTTTCTACCAGAGTGACTGTTACTTTTTGGGGAACCTTGAGCTCTACCGAAAAGAATACGCAAAACATAAGGCATAAGGGCATCCAAATCTTGCTGTTCAATAGTTGAATCGTTACTCATAGTGATAAATTTGGCAATTTCATCTCTAAAAATTGTATCATCCAAAAGATTCAATAAATTGTCTCTGTATTTATTAAGTGAAGCATTCTTCCAATTTAACAATACTTCTAAAGACATCTTCTGTACAGAAAGTTGCTTATTGCACAATAATTTGAGCAAGTGACTATGTAAAACTTCACTTTTATAAACTGTCTTCATGTTCTTAAATTTGGCAAACAAACCTACTAAAGCATTTCTATCTTTCAAATTCCAATAGTTTGGACTTTCATCTTCAGTTTCTTCAACATCCAGTTCATGTAAAACTAATGGGACAAGAACTTCTGAGTGTGCTTCTGCAACATATGGAACTTTAGAATATGCTTGAAGAGCTTGAGACCTCATCATCTCTTCATAAACAATTGGACCTCTGATGGATTCTGCCTCTTCTAAAATAGAAGAAAAAACTGAATCATATTTTTGCAAAACTTTATCATAAACACTGTGAAAGTTTGTAACAATCCTTGTATCTGTTGGGAACCAGCTAGACAATGGGGTTAATGGATCTTCCATATCAACTTCATCATCAAAACCAGTGAAATTGAGTTTGGTGTATGATGCATTTTGAGAATTATAGTTCATCGTAAGAAATCTAGACCCTATTTCCCAAATTTCTTTGGAGCAATTAGATTGCAACAAAGGCAATGACTCAAATACAGCTAACCAACAAGGTTGAAACTTATTAGTCAAAAGACCAAACATAAAATTGACTATGTATTGTTTGAGTTCGTCTGATGGTTTAACTAGTTTTTCAAATGCAACACCAAGTGATCTAATTCTAGATGACAAATCTCTTCCAGTATGAAGCGAAAGAGGGATACTTTCGATGACATTAATTTGCAAATATATATCAGGAACGTCAAGTTCAAGACGCTCATATATATTCATTGCTAACTTAATGGATGCAGCTCTAACTTCATGGTTTGGAGTGCCTAAATTTTGGGCCAATTTCAAAAGTAAATTATCTTTACATTTTGCTAACAAATCCTTCTCCATGCAATTAACAATTTTGTTAAAAGAAGTAACAAAAGCATGCGATGTCTTGTATGAATCGAATTTGTTTAAAATCATAGTCAGAATTTCGTCGACCTTCGATGGGTTATTTAAACATTGCAAATTCAACAATTCAACTATAAGAGCCACTATATCTTCAGCAAATGGGGAAGAGATTATATCGTCATGGTGAATTTGGGCCAAAAGAGTCATCAAATATTTATATTGAGCATCTGTTTGATTTGAAACACTGCTGAATTTCAATATTAACAATCTCCAGTATAAATTAAAGAGCATTTCCTTCCCTGTGATTTTGCTATAATTGGATTCTAATTGTTCTTGAATACAAGATTGGATCTTGTTTGAAATGATTATTTTGGATTCTGGATTTTTCATCATGAAAAAGGTCAATTTTTGTAATTGGCTATCATTCCCATCACAATTGTTATTTACAAAATCTTGAATAAATTTGTCAAGACCAAAAGTAGTCATACGACTGCCACAAATATCCTTACTGGATTCAGCAAAGGCAAAGAAATAATCTCCATTGCCTAACAGAGCTGCAATCTTGAATAATCGAAGGTGACGTTTGGTAAGTTCTTCCAAACTACAATTTCTGAAAGAAACCACAAGCATATAGACAATTGATTGATATAAAGTGGAACTTGTGTAGTTTTTGGTTTTTGAATCTAACTTCCCAGCAACTTTTTCAACCAAATCCATTAAGGGAGCCCACGAGGTTATTTTTTTACCGGATTCAGCGAATGAAAGAGTAATTAAGATTTGTACTACACTTAAAAGTGTGATTTCATTCAACGTAGCGTCTTCATCAAGAATCTTATGCATATAAGCAATAGCCATTTGATAAAACTGATCACAGGCTTGAACAGTACCATGATTCATGACACTAAGTATAATGTCACAGACTATAGAGATGTGCTTTGATGCCATATTTTGAGAAATGGCATTATTCAAAATCTTGGAGAAAACCAAGGGAGACTTGGAATGGAAGGAGCCTTTGGTACTTTTTATACATTCGCTGTACATAATAATAATGCTTTGACAGTATGCTTCATTTTGAATCGCTTCTTGATCATTCAAAGAGTAAGCTAAAATCGACTCAAGAGCTGGTTCTTTCAGTTTCCTAACCAAGAAAGATAATGCTTCTGCACAATAACGAGAGATATATTTCTTGGTATTCAACAGTAATAAAGGTAGTAAAGCCTTGAAAGTTTGTAAGAGATCTTTGGAAAGAATTTTACTCAAGTATTTGAATGCGAAGGCCATGCAGTTAAAAGTCCACTCAAGAGCATTTGAAGGATTCCTCGAGTTTTGAAGCTCATTTGGGTCCACGGAGAGTGCTATTTCCATTAATAAGTTCAAAGTATCAATATAATATGGCATAAAATCTGGACCCAAGTCATGGATAAATTGGGCTAAAAGCTCCAATAATGGCTGAATAGAATATGGGTCATTGACTTTGATATGTTCTTGTAAAGCAGAATAGATCAATTTTTGATGATATAATATTTGAGGAAGACTTTGACTGTGTATTTCAACTTTATCAAGGAATTCAGTGAAATTTTTTGATATATTGATTTCCTTCCAGTGCTCCAAAGTGGAAAGAAAATGTGACGTATCTGCATCATCGTACGCTCTAGTTCGAAGATCCCGGCTGGGATCAATTTTCACCGCATCTACACGTTCTCTAAATGACAAGAAAGCATGCTTTCTCAGTGATTGGGTTGTCTTTCTTGGTTTCATTGGAGATGTAGCTGCTATATTTTTCAGATGTGAAAATGCAGGATGAGATGCCATCGCAGAATTCGAAAATGTTTGACCTGGAAACACACACACACACACACACTAAAAAAAAAAGAATAAAAAAAAATAATCAGTGCCTCATCAACAATGGTTAAGAATTAAATGCGTAGTTTGGAGTTGTGTATAGAGTATAGTTTATCTTAATTTAAAATTCAGTGCATTATCATCAGTTTATCATGGAATCTACGCCGTTGCTTCCAGAGAGAGCATCCGATGCCCCGAAAAAACCTAAGGGCTCCTCTTTAAATGCCAAAAATGCGCCTGACTACATAGCAAGGCTACCAAATACTAAGCTTAGCCTGATACCGGCCCCTAAATCGTCTAATATTGGACTTCAAAGAACAAGCAGAACATCTCAAAAACTCAAGCTTCTCCCTGAAGATCCAGATTTGGGTTCTACAGGCTCAGAAACAGGGGAAGAAGTATACTCACAAGTGGCGAGGATTACAGATTCAACTGCAAGGAAAGATGCTGAAACCTTGGGTAAAGTGCATCGTGACTTATTACCCCGTGTCACTGCTTATTGCACCTGTGGTTCATATAAGATGAAAGAATTGCTTCGTTGGTTCAAAGATAGGAAAAGAATACATAATACCAGTCCTAAACTATTTGATGAATGTATATATACCCCTTTCACTTACAAAGATTGGCGAAGTGGTAGCTATAACTCTGATAACAATGGTACTGATAACCAACAGAAATTTATGCGTCTTGCTGACGATGGTGGAGAAATTGATATTGGTAAAAAGAACGATCTTTTCATTTTTGATTATGGTGTCGTAATAATGTGGGGTTACACCATCAAAGAAGAGCAGGCCTTTTTAGATGATGTTGCCAAGTTTGAAAATGAAAAATTGTCTGGTGAAGATATTCAAGTGGAAGAATTTAATTATTATATCACAAAGTCTTATCAACCACGTATTTACAATGATTTCATTACACTTAGAGATGACAACAACTACATGTTAAAACTTTCCATTTCTCATGCTCTTGCTCAATCAGTTAAAATATCTTTATTTGAAGAATTAGTTGACAATACCATTGAAGATACCCAAGACATCCCGCAACAAATTGCCCAAACAGGTAAGGTAGAAATGAATAGAGATGAAATAATGAAGTCCATTGGTGAGTTATTTATTTTAAGAATCAATATTAACTTGCATGGCTCTGTACTTGATTCTCCTGAACTCATGTGGTCTGAACCACACTTAGAACCTATCTACCAGGCAACTAGAGGGTATTTAGAAATTAATCAGCGAGTCGAGTTACTTAATCAAAGGTTGGAAGTCATTTCCGATTTGCTTCAAATGCTCAAAGAGCAGTTGGGTCATTCTCATGAAGAAAACTTGGAATTTATTGTGGTTGTACTTGTCGGGGTAGAAGTTTTGGTGAGTGTAATAAATATTTTGATAGATATACTCACCTATTAGCATTATCACCACATAAATGAATATATGTTATGTAAAAGTCGTGCAAGATTTTATATATATATATGTATATATTTTATTTTTTCCTCCTTTTTTCCTTCATTTTTCCTCCTTTGTTTTTCCTTTGTTTTTCCTTTCTATTCGTATAAATCATTTAAGTACATTTCAAATGCTTACCGAAGCACTTCATAATACTATATAACCACTGATGAACGATGATTTCCAATAATGTTTCAATATATCCAACACCTTTTATTTTTGATGAAAAACAATCACAAATAAGATAAGATATTTAAGTCTTTGAATTTTTAAACCTCTTCCTAGATAATTTATATTGCAAAAAACTTTGAAAAGATCTTTTTAAGAAACTAGTGATTTTACATAAAGATAATCCTATTAAATTGATCTTTTTTCTTGAATAAATGATAGCTACAAGTGAACTGGTTATAAAAATATTTAATACTTAATTTGTAAAAAAAATATCTAATTTATTTATTAGATTGCTGTTGAAACATAAAATTAGAATACTATGCTGGCATGTTGAAATCAACTTATGTACATTAAATAAATTTTTAATGTGCATAATTTTTAGTTACCGGCGGCGGACCAAAAAATTGGGCTGTACTAAATTGCCATAACTTTTTTATTATCTATTGGCATTCAACTAAAATTTCACCTTGCCAAATGAACAAATGAAAGATAATAGAGTGCAAAAATTTTACTGATCAACAATAAGCCATTTAATTGTAGTATAGAAGCTTAAAGAAATTTATTAAATACTCACACAAAAGATTATCTGGATTGAGACTATAAATTATTTTTTATTTACGATGTGCATATGCAATTTTCTTTTTTAAATATGCGAGACATCAATATAATAAGCTTCAGGAGCATAAAATGACGCAATTTTATGATATGAACGTGTCAAAACTAATTGCCCATCCAATTGTTTTTTTTTTGGTCCACTACAAAAATATAATGAATATTTTATATATGTATATTATATTATTGTATTGTTGTATATCACATGTTTTATAAATGAATTTAGATGGAACAGTCAAGTAAATAATTAACATAATAACGTACCATCCGAATTCTTTTTCAACGGGATAGGAAAACAATAGGAAAAGAAGAAGAGGAAAAAAAATTGTTAATTGTATTGAACAGCGTAGGAAAGCAATGAGGAAAAATTAAGAGAAAAAAATAGACTAACAAAGAGCCAAATTAAATATTCAAAATTTCACACTTGGATTTTGACAAATAGTTAAGTTTCTTTTGAATGACAAAGACTTTAAAAGATCATTATTAACAGGGAAAGTGCCCAAACCGGTATTAAAAAAAAGCTGAAAGCTCTCTTGTAATTTGTTTTGATTATGATTCCTGAATATTTATATAGCAATGCACAGTTAAACGTCGGTTCTAAGGGTGATCTAGTTTCAGTTCATTTAACACCTTATTATTGGACATTCAGACTACCTTAATAGTAAAAGATTTATCGGCTTACTGTCTCAAACAGGAAAATTTTGTTCCCCCAATTTTTTTTTAAAATGAGACCAAAAAATATGAAACACTTGCAGAAAAAAAGGCTCCGAACAATCTACTACATACGAAATCATTAGTAATAGACTTTTTTGAACACTACTTCTCTCCCCCGACTATTCTAATCCATATAAATGACCCTTTACTGAGAATTAAGTCATTGCATTTTTTATGCTTCTTCTTTATGTGAAGTTGCTGAAGTATTTCTATTTGAGTAGATGGGTATTATCCCCCATCAGTATATAAAAAAATACAACAAATACTTTCACCTTAAAAAAAAAAAATCCAGTTTTGAGCATTTGTTTAGATAATGCAGCTTTGGAAATATCATAGTTATAGAATGCAGAAATAAAGTAAAAATAAAATAAAAGTTAAAGGAGAATAATCATTTTTTTTGAAGGTTGTATATCCCATGCAGATTGACTACGTCCAATTTATTTTAAATGCCAAGTGGTCAGGGTCGTGTATTGGATAGCAACTTTGTACGGGACCTAAAAGTAGATTTCCTATATTTTTTATATATATATAACTACACGAGGTGCATCTCCGCAAGTAAAATTTTTGGTCCAACTCAAACTTCAGCTTAATCAAGTTTTATAATATACCAAATATATTCAAATTATACTTATATTTAAGTGGATAATACTAAGAAGATAAACAACACACAGACATACAACTCAAAATACATCGAGTAATCCTCTCGCTGTCAAAAAAAAAACTCAACAATCAACAAAAGTATTGCGTTTATCTCAGTCCGAAGGCAAAAAAAAATCGCCAAATTTACTAGCAAAAAATTTAATTAAAAAAACACACTCAAGGCACAAATTTCAAACACATACAGACTCAAACAAAAAAAAAAATATTAAAATAACATAAGAATAATTTCCAACTGTTTTCTTTATAATTTGAAGTATTTACTACCATAGAAAAAGAGCTCACATTAAGGCCATTTGTAATTGAAATACATGCAAGCAATTATTTTGCAAGTCCTTTATAATTTGACTACATTTTTCTACACACACTAAAGAATAAGAAAAAAAAACCCCTTCACAAAAGTAAGCTTTAGTTACTATATTTGGGTCCATCACCATAGCTCATACGCTCTACATTCGTTGCGCGTTATCAATAGACTTGGTCTGAAGCTTAAAATTTCTATAGAACTAAGCACATCAAAATTATATTTGTGATGACTAATAATTTCACTTCTGGAAATAAATCCATCCCTAAACTTATAAGAAAATCTGAATTATCAAATGAATACATAAATAAATACCGTGAATTGGTGGAAAGCCCCATCAAATTAAATTTACTTTCTGACTTAAAAGCCATGACTGAAGCTTGGACTGAAGAGGAAAATTTTTTAGAAAGACGTTTGGTTAATTTTAATATTGAACAGACTGGTGCAAACGAATTTTCATTTTCATTTGCCCCAATTCCGAAAACTCAATACACTCCAAACATTCCAATCATTTCATGCATTTTCTGGCAAGAATTAAATATTCATATTGTCACTTCAGTAGATATAGTGTTATTACTTGAATTTTTAGTTCAACAATCCTTTTCAATCGAAGAAAAAAATCGCATACGAAGAAATCTTCAAAGTTTGAAAACTTATACGATTTCAAGGCATAATAAATCCAATGAAAGATTTTTTCAATTGATTATGAAAATGGAAGATCCAAGACCAAGAAATATTGAAAAAGACTTGAAAGTGTTCGAATGGAACGATTTATTTAGAGCATTACATAAAGTTGTTTCGAAATATTCCCCCAATGTACACCTGTTTGATGCAAAATTTAGAAATCAAGCCCAAATATGCATAGAGAATGGTTCTGATACAACTGAAAATTATGGGAACAATCATCTGGAAAAACCCCGATCACCTCTGCTCCAAAACTCTTCAGGTTTCTTACCTTATGAGAGACAAAAAGATTTAAAGAGGAAGTTAAGCTCTCAGAACCTGATCAAATCAAATAAAACTTGGAAAAAAGGCAAGAAATTGAAGGAAAATGATAGGTATGCGGATACTATACCTGAATCTAGGAGTTCGTCTGCACCTCTATCAAACCTGAACTCTGAAAAAGTAAGTGTCAATACTAATAACAACGTATCTAAGTCTGATGAGGCCTCATCATCAGAATCTAGTTCTTCTTCTACACCATTATCAAGTTCTTGTAATTCAAGGCTGTCTGTATTCCTGAATTACCCTTCGAGCGATAATAGTAGATCCTCTAGCACTGTACCTCCTATAGATGCTAAGCCTAAATTTTCAGCAATTAATGAAGGAAAGCCGGTGAATCAAGATAGTAAAAAAGCTACACCCATGTTACCCAATTCCATATTCAATAATGACCCAGTAACGAACTTAACGAATAATGCATTTACAAACTCTAGCACTAATATGAAAATGAACCTTACCAGCAACGCTTTGCAATCGAACAATAGCTCAACTAGCAACTATAATTCTTGCATTACTGATAACATTCTTAAAAAGCCGAGTCCAAATCAAAAACAATTGCATACTCATGGTGCAGGTTTCAACTCCATAATCAAACCTATATCCCATCAGCATACTTTCCCTTCTATGGTTGCTTTACCTTCGTTACCTTCAATATTACCAACCCATTTCCCATTTCCAACCGCAAACACCCATAGTGCCAATAGGACAATGCCGGATTGTGGTAGAGGTCCTTATCTGAACCTCAATAGCTTACCAATCCCTTCCCATTCAGGAAATCCTGCACCTTATAAATTACCATCTTTTTCCCCAAACAATGGTAAATGATTTCAACATGGACAAACGACTTTTACAGAATATTATTTCATATATACACGTAAATTGGTTCCTTGTGGACAAAATATAAATCAACGAAAAATCAATTTTAGAAGAATCACTTTTAGAAAAATCACTTAGAAAAATCACTTAGAAAAATCAATTTTAGAAAAATCTTAATCATTCATTGAACACTCTACTTCACCCCACGAATGGGGAATTTTTAATCGTCACTAATGATCAATCAACTAGCATATTAAACATTAAAACCAAAATTTTCCGTTACCCGATACTGAATATCTTATCTTTTAATTTTCCTGTCTGAATTTTGAATTCAAACAACAAATTTACTAACAAATATTTATTGTGTTTATATAGTTCTTCTTTTGGCTTCTTTTTATGAAACCTCTAATTCTATCATTTCAATTTGGTGGCTGATTCCTTGAAATCAGGTGTACTTTCGAAAACCGCTCCCTTGTCTGTGATGGTGACATAGTTCAAGTAATCAGCGGCCTTTCTTTCTAAATCATTGCTACTAACAATATAATTTTCAGTATTTTTAACCTCTACTCCAATATCGTTGGAAACAATACTTTCTCTACTACTTTGTAACAACAATGTGCGTGGACCAACTATTTTCACGTACCCCTTACTCGGTGTAGCAAACATCTTCATTATTGAGCTTTTAATCTTTAATAAGGCACTCAATGAAACACGAATATAGTAGTTTAAGTTACTCATTTGACTTGACACCAGTGGATTAGCTGCAACAACTTTCCCTGCTTCGACAGGAGTATCAGATTCAGCTCCCTTTGAATCCCGCTTGGAATTTACAAGACTATATTTAGCAACAAAATTGTGCAAATCAAATGGTCCATTAAGTGAAACAGCAATCAAATTATCTCTACTAATCAAAGTTTCTTCTCCTTCTGCTAATTGAGCTTGATATATTGTTCCATTACCAACAACTGCTGCATTTCCTCTTCCAGTTAAAAATGTGAACCCCCCAAGAGGCCATTTAGAAAGTCCCGTTGATGTATTCAAGGGCATTTTACTACTCAAGGCAAATTTACGTGATATAGTAGAAGGTAACCGATGTATAGAAACTTGAAGTGATGGACCAGCGTATGCTTGAAGGGAATCTTTGTCAAGAATAGCCCAATCGGATGTTCCATCTAATTCAAGCGTTGCAAACGATTTCTGCTGTACCAGTTTCCTGAAAAAACTTGATTTGGAAATTGATGATAAAAGCACCGAATAGGGCGAGGTAGATATTAACCTTTGGTATTTAATGGCTTTACCCCCAAAAACGACACTTTTTATTGGATCCAAAAATTGAAATGACGATTTAACTTGCGAAAGCGTGGCCCCTTGTCCATATATGCTAATTATGGATCCTTTGCGCACATATAATGGATAAGATGCGGGCAGCCTGATATGTAAAACTGTTGCTGGGCTATTTAATGTTGTGAAAGAGATAGAATCAGACCCTAAACTGGGTTGCTGGTGGTCCAATGCTGGTGCTTGAGTTTTCAGGGAAATTAAAACAGGTGAAGATACTTTTGCCACCTTAGACGACTGTGAAATTGAAATGCTTCGTATTGAGCCTATATTCCGAGCCATTGCCATTATAATTGATGTATATTTTAATGATTCAACTGGCTTTTTCAGCTTTTAATTCATCTACAGTAAAGAAGAAAAAATAAACCTTTTAAACATTCATATGTGTAGGACAAATTATTAAATTAGCATATAGACAAATATATTTATTTTTATTATCAACAGGTGCTCCAGTGGCGCAGAGGTTAGCGCTTCGTGCTTATAGCCGGTTTACGACAAGTGGTTATACCATAAGTCACGGTCGTGTGAGGAACGCGACGGTCGTGGGTTCAATCCCCTCCTGGAGCATTTGTACTTTTATTTTTATTTTTATTTTTTTTGATGCGTATTATTGTTTTTGTTACCCCTTAATTTATTTTTATTTAATCATCTAGTATTGGGTGGTGGTCATGTATCATTTATTAACCGTAAGTCATTCAAACTATTTACTTTGTAGGTACATAATCATACTGAACAACCAATCTACATTGTTGATTTATTATACTCTCTTATACATTTGAATTTATTGCTTTTCAATTGGAATTCTACCTTGTAGTGATTCCAATTTTTCTAATTAAAGAACCTATACCTAATTTTAGAATTATTATTTTTTTTCTGTTTGCGGGTTTCCATTTGTTTTAATTTATTGTATTAAGATCCTGCTTTTAAACTTAATATTATTGTAATTAGTTATATTATTCCTCAACAATTACTAATCAATGATTTGGAAGCCGAATCTTATTATGCGATATAAAAAAGAAAGAATCATTATCTTCAATCTTGTTTCCTCTTCTCTGTAGTGACTCCAGCTTTAATGAATTTTAAAAATCTCTCCCCATATTCTCGAGCTGGAACCGCCGAGATAGTTTCTCTCTTATGACTCAATGATCTCCAAAATGTCTCTAATTTCTTTTTAACAGAGTAATTGGTTAAACAATCAATGATTCCAAGATAGTAAATGTATGCAGTAGGTGAATCATCTTCATTAGTTGATCGTATACCACCATCATGTCCATAAAATACCAATTGTGATCTACCAGGAAATACATTGGAAGGTAAATCGGAGTTTCTATCCAAATCTCTGGGATTCGTATTTAAAAGATCACTTTTATTAGTGGATTTCGGATCAAATATTGTAAGTTTCTGTCCCGTATCTTGGGAATTACCTTTTTTAACATCATGGATCCCCAATAAAAGTGAATAATCCATAACGTTTATCTTTTCTAAAAATTTCACATCAGATTCAAGTTGTCGTAAAAATGAATTTTTCTTTGCTGGTCCAAATTTTATAAAATCTTTCCTTTCCAACCAGTTTAAATCTTTGAGAGTGACTTTTGATAACTCTTCTTCTTCGTTCGAAGCTAATTTAGTTTCACGGCCCCATGTTGAACCTTTCAAATCATACTTAATATGAATATCACGATGAGGAGGAAATAAATTGTTCATCACAAGGAAATGCACCATTCTACTCCCACTGGTCAAGGGCATTTTAACTCTATGTAAACCATAAATTTGAGATATTAATGTGTTTGGGTTTGCTTTAACATGCGAATAATAATCTTTTAAAATTTTGAGCAATTGCTTATGTTCGGAATGATGGATAGTTTTAATGATAAATCGATAATCTCTAGAGAAATAAAAAAATGATCCACTTTTACCTGGTGAACCTAATTCAGATAAAATATATTTCCCGGTTATACTAACCAAATAATCTGCTGGATCTAAACCGAAAATCAGCCTTAACTCTCGGAAAACTTCAGGACAATAATCTTTGAATTTAAAATCATATTTAGAACTTGGAGTTAGTTCACTCCCATCCACATTAAAGGATAATTTCTTAGTGGCTTTAAAATCTTCATCAGTTAGCTTTTTCATAACCCCAGAACAACGAGATACGGCAACTCTGATACCAGTAAGCATATTATAAGCCATAACAAAATTTTCGTGACCTTCACTGATCTTATTACCAACTAATACTCGTTCATCATCTAAAAATTCTTTCCTTTTCTTCATCATTTTACGTCTTTCCACAATTGAATTGCGCATTCGAGTTATTTCTTGATTTGTTGAGTCTTGCCTTGTGCCCATGTCAAGACTTGTACGAGATCTTCCAATTTGTGCTGCAGATGCGGTACTTTGCCTTTTAATAGAATTAGTCAAGTTTGACCGGTCAGAGAATGCATTATGATCTAATGATTTTCTTTTCGAATATAAGGTGCTCAAATTCTTGCTGTTATTATGATTATTCGTATTATTAGTATTAGTATTATTAGTATTAGTATTATTATGATTCATAAGTTTTGATCCATTAATCGAATGGGTACTATTGCGATGTATTGCTGACGTGGTATGCCTACGTTGATTAATGGAAGGTCTGGATTCGGCCGAGGTGAAAAACAGTCTCTGGGCTCCAGAATTCAGGGATGTAATCGATTGAGAACTTGCTTCACCAGTTTTCACAGTCGGCGTTATATGAGAACTCTTATTTGTCATTAATGGACTGATAGCAGTCCTGTTGTTGAGTTCGTGGTGTCCCTGACCTGAAAGTGAATTGGCACTACCAGATATTGCTTGAGAAATAAAACTGCGATGAAGATGATCTTGCTCTTCTTCGTCGTCGTCCACAGAGCTTGGTGCTGTATCGTTAGCTTCTTCCAGAGCCTCTGACGGTGAAACTTTGAACAGGGTAGGGCTAGATGGAGGTATGATATTTGTGGATGACTGGTTTGATTTGTGTAATTTGGCCGCATCCGGCTGACGTGGTAGAAGCATTTGGCCATCTAATGCATCACTAAAGAAGCCTTCAGCTTCAACGTCCGTTTGCTCAACTATTGTATTCAGACTAGATTCAATATTGCCGAACTGGGTTGCTTGTTCGTCATCAGTATCTTCACATGCCCCTTCATCCACAAAAGTTCGATTTGAATACGGCTTTGTAGATAAAGAAGACGGCTTATCATGCTCAGAAATGGGTCCAAATCTATCTTGAGATTGCCTGGTTATCAACATTAAATAGATTGCCTGGACTGGGCAGTTGTATGATGTGAATGGAAATAAAGAGTGGAGTAGTAAAAATAAATCTGATATATATTATAGTGAGCGTTTATTTTTTTCTATTCTTGATATTTCTTTTTTTATTTTTTTTGATGCCATGCAAATAAACAAGGGCCGCTTTGAGCTTAGAAAGCAATTTGATTTTTTTTTTAAATAAAAGGGAAATACAAAGAAGAAAAGTGTTTAGAACGCTGGCTCGTTGGTGCAATTGTAACTCTATATAACTATATACAATTTTAATTTTTCAAAATTGTTGCTTAATTTGCTAATAAATACATATGAATGAAGCATAAAAGTATTCTCTGGCTTGGAGGGGGGGAACACTTTTCATGCACATTATTATGTGAATTTATTTCTATACAATATTATATTAGTGCGCAGCCTCTGCGACTCGTCAATTTTCTTTCACTAAATGGATTAAATGCAATTCGAATAAGCCTTACAATTCGCCTTATTTTCAAAACAATTTTTATAAGCCATAATGAATCTAATACTTTAATTTTTTTAGTTTTAGTTTGGCACTATTTAGTTATTTTCTATTTTAATTAGTTGTAATGAACAGCCATTTTACTAATCTTTGGTTATTCTATTGCTTAAGTTTAATTGTCTAGACTACATTACCATGCTTTGCAAAGCATGATATATTATATTTCTCTTTTCATTTGTTTTATTTCGAGAAAATCATTTGCCAAACTTGCCACAAGTGAACCCCGTTCTTAAGATTTTTATCCATTATGAGCCACCTTTAATATTCTGGAGTTTTTCTCTTCCTATATTGCTCTACATATATATGAGACTCTTGGTGCAAAAGAATTCTAATTAGCAATATGCCTATTGTTGTCTTGCGTTTTATTGCACTTGATAAATAACATTGGTGCGTGCAACCGAAGAAAAACGTTGTTTGATCTTGTCTCAATTTCACTCGACAATGTATCGAGCACAACTAACATAGAATATAAATATTAATAATATTAATAATAATAATAATAATAATAACAAAATTAATAATAATAATAATAAAATAATAATAATAATAAAAAAATAATAATAATAAGAATAACAAAAATAATAATTATGCTTTTTATCATTAGAATTACTAAATTAACAAAACACATATCTTTATATGCAAAGTTTCCGTAAAGAGCCTTTTCTTTCTCTGATATGGTGCTCTATTTGAAATCTAACTGTTATCAAGGATAGCAAAACCGAATTGTTCCATTTAATAAGAATTAAGAAAATAAAATAAGAAAAAAAAAACCTATACTATGTAGAATTATTTATTTGATAAAAAGAATATTTACGGGGCTTTGTCAACAGTATATGAATCATAACCATAAATCTGCCAAGTTGTTACATGGAAAACCAAAGTAAAACACAGAGAGTTTGAGAACAAAGAACAAGCCAACCAAAAAAGAAAAAAAAAAAGAGCAAAAAGAGAAAAAAGAGAAAAAGGAGAGAATAAAAAAAGAAAATAAAACAACCAAAAAACATCAATAAACATGAACCAAGTTTAAAAACCAAGTTTAAAAACCAAGATACAAGAGCCTAGAGCCATAGCGAGGTACAGTAATAGATATTAATCACCACGCATGAGCTTGATTTTGTGATTGATGATCTTGTTTAAGAAAAAACAGCATCTTAGTTAAAAAGAATTAAATCGCCACCAGAGATAATTACCATGATAAGGAAAAATTTATATCTAATAAATAATATATAGTCTTTTTATATCGGGGAAAAAAAAAAGAAAAAAAAAAAGATGACAATTTTGCCAACCAAACTGGACAATATCAAATAAAACTAAAAGTCGGGAAAAAATATCCCACGAGCGTGGGTAAGTTTGTTGATGATTCCCTAAATTGTATAATTTTTATGCAAACCAAGAAACATCAACAGACTCTTTTGCAAAGAGGTGAAACAGAATGGTGAAACAGAATCAAACAAAAGAAAATAGAATCAAAAAGATTAATTGAAATCAAAAAGATCAATTGGGATCAAAAAGATCAATTGGAATCAAAAAGATCAATTGGGATCAAAAAGATCAATTGGGATCAAAAAGATCAATTGGAATCAAAAAGATCCATTGGAATCAAAAAGATCAATCTGAATTAACAGAATATCAAAACACAAATGACAAATTATTTAATCGACTAGAGTTACATGCAACGCGCAGAAAATAATTCTTGCCATGATCAATATAATACTCAGGAAAAGATGTAGAGTGATTGAATACGCAGCTTATATATTTGCATCTAAAAAGCAACACTATAAATAATTGTGATAAAACTCAAACATATTTGTCAAACCAATCTAACATCACTTTTGGTTCTTTACCCAAAAAGTTATAAGCCACAAATCTCTCTTGGCCATCTTCAATCCAGTAAAGTTCTTTATCTGTAGAAGCCATGCTTTCATAAATTTGGACAACATCTTCAACTTTAGTCAAATTATCATGCTTCAATTGCACGACTTTAGTTGGAATAACAACACTTTTAGCAGATGGCAATGGACTCAAGTCATCAAGACGTAATCCGGAACCTTTACGGACCCCTTCATCTACAATAGTCTTAGCTTCTTCAACATCAACTCCATCTTTTTCTGCTGCATTTTCAATGAAAACGCTAATAGAAATAGGCTGCGATGCAACCATCGCTTTAATACCTTTAAAAACTTGAGGACATTTATCCATTGCAATAATGGTAGAGTTGGCACCTAAACAGATACTCAATAACCCAATATCCATATTTTGGGTATCTTTCCTAGATCTGACGTATTCGATAGATCCAATGACATCACGGTATTCAAACTGTCCAATGCCTAATGTACGTCCATTAGCATCGTCAGAAAGACCATGGTTCCTGATATCGTAACACAAAATATTATAACCTCCATCGTGCAATGCTTTATATTGAGGTAAAAAATTGACTTCAAACCCACCAAAGTTTTTCCATGGTTCTAAGTGCCCAGGGTACCCATATCTATTCCCAGGCATAAAATGATTACAAATAATAATCTTGTTGGATCCTTCTTTGGGAATAAACCAACCTTCTAACTTGGTCCCGTCTTGAGAAGGGAAAGTAACATCATCATATTTCAATCCAACTTCACTTGGGTTCCTGTAAACTGGAGTTCTCAAGCCCTTGCAGAAAAATTCAGCTAATCCTTGATATTTTTGTGTTTGTTCTTCAGTAAATGCCATTTTGTTTGTTAATGTTTAATGTGTAATGATAAATTATCAGGATTTGATCTCCTCTTTATATCTTGGTCTGTCTATTCATTTTTTTGCTATTTTTAGAGTGTGAAACGGAAAGTTTAAAAAAAAAGCATTCTTCCTTTGGTCGAGAAAACACTCAGAGTTGCTGCCTACCTTGATCACTAGTTAATTTCATGCATTTCACAAGCACCGTAAGCGTAATGATATCATTGATACCAATGCAATTAACGGTATTAACGGTATTAACGGTATTAAAGGTAATTGCGCAAACAACGGAATGTCTTTATTTTATTTAAAACACAAGAAATCACAAGAAATATCGGAAATAACGGAAATTTGAGCCGAACATTAAATTAAAAACAAAATCGATATTAAATCGATACTAAACCGGAGTTGGACCGGAGTTGGACCGGAGTTGGACTGGGGTTGGACCGGGGTTGGACCGGTGTGCTCCCCCGGTGTTGCACCTAATTTGAGCCAGATTTGAACCGATATTTAATATATGCAATGCGTAAACATATTAGTCCTAAGAACGTGGTGGACTCATGCTAATATTTAAAGTATTAAATCTTATGATACAAAAATTTTTGGTCTCCATTGTAAAGATAAGTTTCTACTGAAAAAGAAAAAGGAACAAACGTATCATGATTCCATTTAAGTTGCAACCACATTACGTGAACTATTATTTAACTAAGGCATCTTTCATATCTTCGATATCATCGCATTAACATTCATTTAGCTTGTTGACCATTTATAATGTTTCCGTCACCTCATCTGTGCTTTAAAGAATAAAAGTTTAAAAAGGTTGCATGAATTTCCTGATCTAAAAAAAAATAAAATAAAAAAAAAATAAATCTCTAACTGTTCAATTAAATCCATCTGTTGAAAATTATTGTGACCAAAATTCCATATATTATCATTCATTTGTTTTATACTACTAACAAAAGTCTATTCATACGACTGTATTAATTACTGAATGCTGTTTTGTAAAGCTTTATCACAAACTTTTTGCTATACATTTTCACATATGGTATACGCAAAATTTATGTTTATGTTCTTTTTTCAAACGGCTACGAAAAAAAAATAAAAATCGGATTCGGTCCGATGATGGTAGATGCACAATTGTTTTTAAAAAAAAGCGTTTGGTACTCACAAAGCGTTAAAATTCCCATTACCACATTTGTGATTTGACCTGATAGACATTGAACATAAAAGGGATTCCATATTTAATACTTGGTAGAAGAACTCTTTTTTTTTTTTCTTTTCTGTTAAAAATAATATTGGGGTTTGAAATTGAAAATGGGGTTTTTAAACATTTTTAAAAACAATTCTCTGAAAACTCAAGACATACTTGAACGAGAAGGCTTTGAAATATCTGATTGCAACTTCAGTTGTGACGATTGCTCAACAAAGTTCCCTTCTTATCTTGAATTACAAAATGATAATGACGGTTCATTATGGGAAACCTCAACACCTTATGGACTTCATATAGCTGTCCCCACTGGTAAAACCGACTGGGTACGAGATGCAACTTCAGTGCTGAACACTTTATCTCATGCTACTGACAAGTGGGCATCTCATAACCTGGATAAAATCGATTTCAAAACTGGCAACAATACCATTAAAGTTACAGTTTCATCTCTCCTGACACAAGGCCACGATAGAGGCGATTTGGATTACTTAAATGAGAAAAAAGGTGATTTGCTTTTACTCCCTTTCTTCGTATGGGTTCGTAATGTTACTATAGATAACGTTGGTAAAGTATTAGATGTGTTGATTCCTTTATTGATAGAATATAGAGATCAAAAATTAAATACAATCCCTCAATCTGTTGAAGGGTTCGACCAAGTCGCCGTCGAGCCATCACAAATGCTGCTGTACATATTCTTGTGCTCTCATAAAACGAGAGATAAAAGGTGTGGTGTTACTGCTCCAATTATGAAAAAAGAAATGGACCTTCATTTAAGGGATTTGGGTTTGTATAGAGACCATGGTGATGATAGACCCGGGGGATGCCTGGTGAATTTCATAAATCATATAGGTGGTCATAAATATGCTGCCAATGTTATCATATACTTGAAGAAATCAGGTAAAAACATCTGGTTGGCTCGTTGTAGACCTAATAACGTTAAGCCTATTATTGACGAATGCATAGTGGGCGATGGAAAAGTGTGGCCTAATAAAGTGCGCTTGGCCCAAAAATTTTCTCCCGTGGAATGGTAGATAGACCAAATCTCCAGAAACCGTAGTCAGAGTATCAGGGATTTATTTGTATATACAGATTGGCTTTCGCTTGAGAACTAGATCACTTTAATTATCACTCATTTATTTTTTTTTAAGTAAAATAATATTAATGAAAGAAAAAAAGAAAGATAAATTTACATCTACAAGTATATTTCTGATCAGATGACAACTATTCATTCTAGTTTTAATTCCGTATATTTAATAAATAGTTCACATGTTCATTCTATTCTTAATTCCTGATAAATTGCTTCAATACATTGATCCTTTTTTCCATCAGGTCAACTGTCTTGTCTTGTAAACTTCGCGAATTGGTAGTTACGATCTTGTATAATCTATTGAGCTCAAGTTTGAAAAAATCTTCTTCTCCATTAATAATCTTATTAGTCAACTTCCGGTAATATGGAAGCATCAGCGTATCATCCGTGGACAACACAATATCATTGGGGATTTGCTTATTGCTAGATTTAGAAATGTCCATATAGTGGTCAATATCTTTCAAAAATCCAATGGCCGCTTCAACTCCTTTCCCTAATATATCTTTTTGAAGTTTCTCATCCAAATATGCTATTCTACCTCCATGCTCATTAAACCTACCAGCCGCATTACGATGCAACCCAGTTCTTTCATTAATAAAATTTATAATCAAATCCATTTGTCTCTCTCCGGAATAAATCTCTGGCCGTTTAAGTCCATCTTCATCCACTTTAAATGGATCGAAAAATAATATAGTAGGGAATTCCTGAACTTGAAACTGGCTCATCAACTTCTCCGCTGGTTCCTTGGTTGCCACCACATTGACTATTTGTATTTGCTCAAAATCATTATGATACACTCCTTTCGCTAGTTTCTCTAAAATACTATCCAATTTTATGCAATCTCCACACCAATCCGCAGTAAATGCCACTAAACTTTTGGCAGTAGGATGACGCAACACTTGTTGTTCAAAATTCAAATCATTCAATTTTAATACTTTCAGAGGCGCCGCTTTTTCTTCCGCTGTTGGGAGTCTTACATTCGCAATCAGTTGAACAAAATTACTTATTGATTCAACATCTCGTGCTCCTTCGTATTCAACAGGTTCATCTGTGCCATGATACATTAAAATCATGGGGTACCCTTCTATTTTCAACTTCCGTGACATCTTGCGCCCATCTTCATCCCCATTGATTCTTACTATTTGAACTTGGTCCACATCTTCAAAGAGTTCCCCTACTTGGTTGTACACTGGTTCTAGTTGCTTACAATGACGACACCAATCGGCATAAAAATCAACTAATGACCATTTATCTGACTTCAAAATCATCTCTTCAAAATTCGCATCGTTTGCCTGCATTACACCTGCAATGGTTGTGCTTACAAGCGTCCATATCAACGATAATCTCATCGTAATGTTCCAATTTATGTATTGTCAATGTTAGATTTATCTTTGTTTGATTGCGTGCAAACCAGTCTTGATCGAGAAAGACCCACATGCAGGTGGGGCTCTTTTTTACCTGGTTGCAAACTTTTCTTCTTCTTTTTTTTTTTTTTTTTTTTTTTAACTTGCACCAGTAGGTTACAACGACCACCCCGAAACCACTTGCTTAATTTTATGTATGGATGTACTAATAAAAGAAGGCTATTTTACTTGCAGTAAGTATCAGTCATTCAATTGTCAAAAACCTCTATATTTACTTCATTTCTTTCTAAAATTGAGATGCAACTAATATAGTTTTCCGCTTGTTTACAAATTTAACAATTTATGTGAGAGCTAAAATATATGAAGTAATATACCTATATATGTATATTAGTACATTAGTACCACTTGGACTATCGCTATATTAGTACTTCTCTTGAAACAAGCCATTATGGTTTAGCCTATTTAGCGTTTAGTGCCCAAACATTGTTCTTTGGAAAAAAAAGAATAAATTAAGTAAATAATAATTATAATAATAATATGAAGTCCTTGTGTAAAGTGTATTGTCTAGGGATTGCTTTTATTAGTATTTGATTATGAGATATATTAGAAATAATTAAAGAATATATATATGTTCCTGGCTCTACAGTTTCCTTTCAAAACTGCTTATTATTAACTTTTCATCCATCTTGTAACCAGTACACATAATGGTGGAAAATTCTAAGCTTTAACACTGAAAGGCATTGGAATAGCACGAACGGTAATATAAGAGTTGGATTTGGTGGCCACACCCGCAAATGCATTATACCATCCAAGGAATGCAGTGATAACCCCTACAACACCACCGGCTCTAGTAACACCTTCAACATCAGCCAAATGACCAGCGGCAAGCAATATGAAAGTAATGAAAAGGAAAAGAAACAAACTGAAAAAAGCAACAGTAGATTTAATGGTAGTCAAAACAAACAATAATGTGACAAGGGCCCATCCTAACAAATATAAACCAGTGGCATTACGAAGCATATCTGGATCTTCATAAGCTTCAGCGATTCCAAAAGCTTTTATATTGATAGCAGCAAACAGCAACCAAAAGGCACCATATGATGTTAAAGCAGTACCACCAAAAGTATTACCGATCCCCAATTCCCAAACTCCGGCAAGAAATTGGACAGCTCCTCCATAGAAACAAGCTGCACCAACTACAACATTACTAACAGTAATACCCATGGCTTGAGCATTAAATAAAGATAAAACAAACGTGGTGAAAGCAAAAGCTGAAAGACCAAGAGGTGCTGGGTTTGCAAATTCATGGACTGGCCATGGAGAAAGACCTGGGTTCATAGTACCACCAAAGGCTTCCATAAGATCATCCTTATGATATCTCTTATTCCCAAGATGAATATATTCATTGTTTGCCCCAGATTTAATAACTTTGCTGACTCCTTCATGGCCTTCATGACCTTCAGATTTAATGCTTGAATTGCTAGATGACATTTTTACTTTTAGTTTTAAATTTTTATCTTTCTTTCTTTCTTCCTTCCTTTATTTATTTCTTCGTTAATTAATAATCGGTTTCCTTCGAGTTGAGTTATCAGTATACGAACTTTAATATCTGCTTATTTGTAAAACTTAGATGTTAATACTTTTCAAAATATCGTAGTTTTATTTTAAAACAAGGGCCTTTTAGTCTTTTATTTATATTTAAAATTTCTAACGCCAGCAAGTAGAAAAAATGCTTTTTTTTTATTCAAAATATTTTTTTGCAACTATTGTCGAAGTGGGGGTGATGATCTTAAATTTTTTTTTTTGTTTAGGTGAAAATCGGTTGAGATGCATGAAGTCCGAACCAAGACGGTCTTGGTATTTTTAGACGTTCAAATTTTACTCGCGTTATTTTATTGGGCTTTCCTCTTCATTTTTTTTGGGTCACTATAAAATGTAATTTTGAAACAAGACATTTACTAAAAATATTCTTGGCTACATAGTAATAAAATAAAAGAATATTTTCTAATTAGTTTAATTGAGAACTTTTGGTTTGACTTACTAAATGTTTGTGTTTAAACTATGCTTCACCACTTCAGCGGGGGTGAGAGGGTGAAAACTCCTCTTTAAGAAGTTTTTACGAATATTGTGTGCCGCATCTCCTCAACTTTAACAATACGCATAATATGATAAATGTTTTTTTTTGTTTCTTTGTTTTTTTATTTTTTTAAAAATAAAGAGTTGCTTACGTAATAAATAAGACAATAAATGCTGTTGTGGGGAAATTAAACGAATGTAATTTAGGATGCTCATTTATCTTGGAACTCTTGGAATATAATCCGGGGTAAACTTGCCTCTAACTGCTTACTAGATCATCAATTCTCACCCACTTTCCTTAATTAATAGTTTTTAATTTAAAAAAAAAACAAACATCAACCAACTATGTCTCTAAATTCTCTTTGTATCTAATTAAAGCTATTCATTATACCGCTATACCAAGTAAATATTATTTTGACCGATATTCAATAAGTAATTCATAAACTAAATTTGTTAATAAAAACCCCCACTATTCAGTATCAGGTTTTGGTCTAAAGGCACCAACTCCGTTAAATATTAATACGTATCTAATCTAGATCTAGTTTTAAGCTTGCATTAAATTTTAAGAAATACAGTGATATTATTTCCCCACAAATTGTGGTCTAGTCCGAAGTATATGGAACTTGTTTTGAATATCACGGATAGCAGCATATAATAAATCTTAAACATGCTTAACACTAAAATGTTATTTATCTTCAATGAATATATATTTTATTCGAAACAACACACATTATTTAATCTACAAAATCATCGAAAAAATGAAATATAAACTTTCACTTTGCATTTTATTTTGTATATACTGTATCATACATTTCTTCATTGATCAATTAATTTTGACTCATTGAAAATACCATAATGAACTCTTATTTATGCAAATAATTTACTTCAAGTTTCAATAATCGTTGTTGAAAAATTTAAAATAAAATCCTCTACCCAAATATAACAATATGAGTTGCTTTCGCCAAAAGAGAAATAAGTTGATAGTGGAGTTGAAACCTCAGAAATGTTTGAATTTCGATTCAATTACCTTCGTATCAATTGGTTATTTCCTAAATGTGTATTGCAATCTTTGATATTATAGACTAGAACTTAGATGTTATATGCAACAACTTATAATAAGCTTTTAGGATTTGTGGGGCATATTGTTATAGACAAGATTTATAATATAAAATAAAAATTTATATATTTTCCGGCTTTACAAATTAAACTTTAAATTGGTAATGTATAAATTTTATTTCACCTTAGTTTCATAAGAATTAAAAAAACAACTAAATCAGAAATAGTTATAGATTTATTTCAATTCAACAAGTAACTCTCATAGAATAAAAATTCATCATTCAACCATGATGCAATCAAATTACGTTTAAACTTCTGGAAAATGAGCGATTTTCGGCCAAATCTTAATTCATTTTAGGTCTTGTATTTTGAATAAATTACCAAACTAAAGTTTATTAAGGGTCCTTGGAACGCCAAGATTCAATCCACTCTTTTTTTAGGTTTTCTTTTTCTTTTTCTTTTTATTTCCCTTTTCCCTTTTGTTATTTGGTAACTCAACAATTTTGTGGAAAAAAGAAACCGCCTCGTAAAAACTGGGCTTGATTTTATAAATAGTTCTTCTTGTCATAGGAAGCATGGAAGTTTTTCTTCTGTTTTTTAAACAAGTAGAACGTACTACAAAATGTTACCATAAGATGGTTTCGTGGTCTAGTTGGTTATGGCATCTGCTTAACACGCAGAACGTCCCCAGTTCGATCCTGGGCGAAATCATTATTTTTTAAATTTATTTATTAGTTATGTTTTTATTTTTTTTTTTTACCTCAAAATCTTTGAAATAAGACCACTAGCTATATTCTCTCAAGATTTATCAAATATTTTCCACATAAGCTAAATGATATTTAAAAGAACTTTCTCATCATCATCCACGTTATTGAAAACATCTTTAACATTTTTCACCAAGGAAACTTGCCAACTTTGTACCAATGCAAGAAGCATCCTATTTCAAGCAATTGAAAGTAATAAACTTAAAGATAAAAAATCTATTGATTTGGAAATTATTGATATAATGGATCCTAAAAATCAGAAATGGTTTGACGTTTACTGCTACGATGTTCCAGTTTTGCATATATTAAGAGAAAACGAAACTAAACCTACAAAATTCATGCACTACTTTCACGAGGAAAAAATTGTGGATGAATTGAATAAATGATTCAAGGTGGAGAATCATCAAAAACCGAGGCAAGAATGTTATATCTTCTCCTCCTATTGTGGGAACTTTAAGGCAAAAGTAGTTTAAACTTTGGAGTCTAGCTAATTTCAGGGCTTCAATGTCAATTTCAATAACTGATTATAATTAATCTGAAATGATTATCCATTTGTAAAACAATTATATAATTCTACACTATTAATTTGGTACGCTATAGGGTTATGGGTTATAAATAAGTTATCCTTTATATCTTCAATATATCACTACAAATTTAAAAAATGCAAGCAAGTTTTCTTCAAACCCACACCCAATATCTAAGAAACTATACATAACTTAAAACTCACAAGCTTACAAGTCCAATATTTGTCTCTATTTTTGAATCATATGTTGAAACTTTCTCCACTATATGATTAGCATTTAGTTTAAGGCGATATTTGATCAAGTAAGACTACTAACTTTAATCAAGTGCGAACGCCTATAATACTTTTTTATTTTTATTATTTATTATTTTTTCCTTTTTACTTTTTTTAATTTTATTTGTCCCACCTGTATATCGTGCTATTTGAACTATTTTTTTTTTTTTTTTAGTTTTACTCAATTGACGTCTTTGTTCTAGAGGGGTCCCTTTAAATTATCACATGTGTGACAATTATATATAAAAAGATTTCAAACCTGCGCTTTGGAGTTACCTAAACATCTTAATAATTGGGATTTTTATTAATCTATGTCTAGACAAAAATCTGCTTTAGTGACTGGAGCTTCCTCGGGCATTGGCCATGCTACAGCTATAGAACTCGCCAAGCGAGGCTACCAGGTCTTTGCAGGAGCCAGAAGACTTGACCCAATGCAAGATTTGAAGGACGATCATGGGGTTATCATTATTGAATTGGATGTACTGTCTTTAGAAAGTGTTAAGTCGGCAAAAAAGTTAATTGCTGAAAAAACAGGAGGTTACTTGGATATTTTGTATAATAACGCGGGTCAGTCCTGTACTTTCCCATGCACAGACGTAACTGATGAATGGTGCCAACAATGTTTTGAAGTCAATGTATTTGGACCTGTGAGAACAGTGAGAGAATTTGCTCCTCTTTTAATTAATGCCAAAGGAACCATTGGATTTACGGGATCTGTTTCAGGCTTGGTGCCATTCCCATTCTCTTCCATTTATGGTGCGACTAAAGCAGCCATTCATCAATATGCAGCATCCTTGCGGATAGAAATGAAACCTTTCGGAGTGAAAGTGATTAATTTTATTACTGGAGGGGTTAAAACTAATATTGAGGATAAAAGAGATCTTCCAAGCTCTTCTTATTATAATATTGCCAATATTGAATCTGCATTGGTGGAAAGAAGGCAGATGGCTGTCCGAAATAACCCAATAGAACCAGAAGTTTATGCATACCAAGTGGTAAACGATTTTGAAAAACTGAATTCTTTCCATCATTACAGAGGGGCCAAATCAATATTTTTGGGATTTTTATTATACTGGTGTCCCAGGTTTATTGTAGAGTGGGCTTTGGTTCGTAAATTCAAATTGAATGAAGTTTTCACCGCCCTTAAAGAGAAATATTCCACCACTAAATTGAAAACTGATTGAATTTTCTATATATATTGTCTTGAAATTAATATATGACTACTAATTATTATTAAAATGAAGATACAAGCCAATTTGTAGCCTTTTAATGCATACATACATACGTGTGTAGTTACTAGCTCTTGTACACTATGTTAAAATGTACTTTGGTTATGATCATATTTTTTGTAAATATTCAGTAAACATAGTGCAACAAGTGTACGATTCTTGAGTTTAAGTTGAATTTAACAAAGATTCATTGATTTTTATAGCCTCAATCGATTTTACCTCCTGTGGTAAACCACTTTCAATTGATCTGTTAACCGCTTCAATGCACAAGAGTGCTCTTAAAGCATCTTCACCGGGACATTTAATTACCAGCTCTTTACCCATAATAACGTTGACAAAATGTTCCAACTGTAAATCAAAAGGCATTGGCTTCTCAGAAGAACAAATGGGTCGATCATTAGTATACATTATCTCCTTCATTACAGGAGAAGGATCAGGTGTTGGCATATCAAACATAATTTCATCTTCGTCTTTTTCTTTTTGAATTTCATGAGCCATCTTAAGCTTTTCATCTTGAATTGGATAAAGCCACGATCTTTCTCGCTCATTAAATTGATGATATAATTGAAGATCAGGAACAGATAAAGTTCCATGACTTCCAAATATTCGATAAAACCCTGAAACGGAATCATTAAAAGGGATTGTAGGGTTTTCTCCAGTACCTGTTTCAAACAGATACGGTGAAGTTACATTATCAGAACATATAAATGTACCACATATTCCATTGGTAAATCTTAAAGTTAAAACTGCACCTTCATCTACAGCACTATTATAGTCCGAAATCAGCTTATTGGAAGCTCTCTGCTTAACTAGTAGTTCAGCATATACTTTTTGAATTGGACCAAACAAGTATTGTAATATATCTAAATCATGAATTAAATTAATCATCAAAGTTCCACCACCAAGCTCTTTTGATGACCTCCACGGCTTTTCTTTGAAATATGAGTCTGGTTTGCGTAAAGTCCAGGTACCTTGTACAGCAACAACTTTACCAACTTGGGATAAATGCTCTTTTGTTGCAATTATATAAGGGTTAAACCTTCTATGATGACCTATAAGTAGCTTTACATTGACAGAGTTACAAAAATCAATAAGAGTTTTCGAATCTTCAGCGTTTGGGGATAAAGGTTTTTCAACTAAAAGATGAACCCCTTTAGAAGCCAACAATATCCCCAATTGGACATGCGTATGATTAGGAGTGGCAATAATGGCAGCATCTGGGTACTTGACATTATTATTATCACAATATTGAAATAATTCATTCAAATTTTTATAAAGAGGAACTCCAAACTTCAAAGCTACTAAAGGTCCCTTTGCAGAGTGATCAACAATGGCATAAAGTTTGGCATTGGGGTTTCTAACAACATGAGAAGCATGACGAGGGCCAATTAATCCAGCTCCAATAACAATAATAGACACAGTATCACTATACATCTAATGCCAAAGTAAGTAAAGTTGTACTTGTTTTAATTGAGTTTCAGTTTCGATTAATATAAATAGATAATATTGATTTTTCTATCAATACGTTTTTTTTGTTTTTGCTAATAAGTACTCTTTTGCGTTTGTTTTAAAGCTAATATGCTTCAAAGCTTAAAAAGTTATTAAAAATCGAAAAAAGTTTAAACAAAGATATGGAAACAGTTAATTGTAAGGGAAGAAACCTTTTTATATATACGCCATTTATACGCCTTATAAAGAAGCCTTATAAATTTGCTAAAAGGGGCGAAATCGCAGAGCTCAATTTTTTTTTGCAGCAAAACGAAGAAGAATCTTGCTGAGAGATAAGGAAAAACATTGCATACAACTGACATTTATGGGAACATAAACAAAAAAAAAAAATAAAAAAAAAACTTTTTTTTCAAAAAAAAAATACTAAAAGTAAATAAAGAAAAATACAATCCTTAACAAAAAAAAGTCTTATCAATTTGATTGTTAATCTCTATAGTATAGTTTTATTATTTTAATGAATAAAGTCGTTTATTCAAATACTTAAAATATACATTGTTTATCTTTGAATATGCTGCATTAACTTCTATTAGTAAATAATATTTTATCTGGTCGTTCTTTTTCCCAGCTCTTGGTTACTGTTAAGTCATGTTTCTTATCTTAAAGCAATTCTGAAACATAGATTCTTCCTTTTTTATCCAAGTTAATGAAATCAATAAAATTTTCCAAGCTTACGAATGCGGACTTTGGAATCACCGCAAAGTGACAGTAGAGAATTCAATTAAAAAGCTATTTTATTTACAACCATAAAAAGGAAGCTGATAAAAGATATAAACACGATTACGAAACTGATCCAGTAATTGATTATAATTAACCTCAATTATTTTTGCATCTAAAATTCATCATCAAGTTTATTTCTTTGCTTCTTTTTTTTTGCTTGCTTCTTTTTTTTTTTTTTTTTCGCTGCTCTTACCTTCTATAGTTTTATACATGGGTATTAACAAAATGATTTGTCCCGAAAATTCAGCATTATCTCGTTTTGAAGCTTTATATATACGTATATATAAATAATATATATATATATATATATATATTAAAGCTCAAATACTGTCTATGTATCCCAATTAATGATGTTGCTCCACTTAAAGTTTTGTAAACACTTTTAAACTAGGCTTTAATTTGCAAACTTGTCCGAAATGGAACTAAGTTTAACTTCTCCCTAACATCTCAATTTTCAGATGACACTACTATAATTGACCACAGAAAGGTATCGGGAAAGATAATTTCACACGTGTATGGTATCTTTCGGGATACAATGCCCTTCCACTTAAAACATTTGCAAAAATACGTCATTTTGCTTCTTATCTATCATGTATATTCGTATCAACACGGCTTGGTTATGCAATGCTATTTTTATTTTATTTTATTTTTTTTGTTAATTACTAGCTGTACTCATCAATCTTCTTATCTATAACAATAAAGAAAACTCGGTTCGCAATTTTTTTACGCCATTCTCTTAACCCACAAATCATCCATTTCAATACCTGCTATATTTCTTAGCAGTTTTCTTGAGGTGCATGCATACTACCTTTTCAATTAAATTGAAGCTATTCTTTCATCAAAATTTTGATATATGCCTAAATTATATATATATATATTTGTTTTTTCTT
>JAJMDQ010000012.1:164366-312616 GCA_030573815.1 Kurtzmaniella cleridarum | reverse complement strand
TGTCATGTGTTGTATATAATTTCAAATATTTTTTTTTTTTTTTTACTATTATATTATATTGCTTTTGATGCAGTCTTTTGGTTTACCAGCTTCTTGAATTTATAACATAGGTCCTACCCTTAACTAGATTTAATATTTCAATTTTGAAATTTGAAATTCTAAAAATAAAAGTCTAAAGTATAGGATAAACTTGAAAGTGGTACAGTCATTGGCCCAATAGAACATGATACTTCATAAAAGTATACATCTAGAAAACCAAAAAAAATAATGCGGTTTGTGTGGATCGAACACACGACCTTCAGATTACTTGACCGAAGTTTGTATCTTCAGTCTGACGCTCTCCCAACTGAGCTAAAACCGCATTGTAGAACCCACGGCGAGAGTCGAACTCGCAATCTTTTGATTAGAAGTCAAACGCGTTAACCATTACGCTACGCAGGCTTTCCTTGTGTTTAAATATTTGACTATACACCTCACAGATTCAAGACCCCTCGTATTTCCCCGGAACACAATGTCGGTTCTTGGCTAGCTTTGCCTCTTGACTTCTCTCGCGCGTTGTCTTTTTTGTCTTGGTATTTTATCGAATTTTACAACTACTACTTGACATTAGGTTGCAATTATAAATATGTACCGTTTTTCACAACTATGGATTACATTTGTAACATTTTTGTGGTCAATATCCGTGGTGTCCGCAAATAGGGCATCCTTTTCATCGAAAAATTCGGTTGTTTGTGCTGGTATTTATTCCAAGAAAGATTGGGGAGGAAGTTATATACCTCATATAGGAATACAACTTAACAGATACAACGATGAAAAATATGATAAAAAGAATAATCCAGACGGGAAAACAGATGAAGATATTCACTTGTCATATGTGATTTTCGAATATAAAGACTTGCTGAATGTAGGGGTTCAATTAGAAAATGGTCATTACTACATTTGTGATGATTATATGATTCGATTGAAAAAGTGTGAAGACTCTCAAAAGGGGAAATTTATTGTTAATTCTGACGTTAAGCCAAATAATACTATTTATGCATCTCAATTGACTCATTTAGGACCGGCTCATATCAATTATACAATCTCAAACACTGGTTATTACTGTGTTAGTCTTTTCCTGAGTTCGTATAAAGAGTTTGAAGGTGCCATCAATTTTCAAAATGCTTTTGGTGATCTCTCAGGGAGTGAAATTCCTAAACTTTTAGCATATGGGATTTTAACCCTTTGTTATGCCATTGTCTTAGCCCTTTTCGGATTTCAATTTTTCAAGAAAAGAAATAAGCATCAAATTCTTCCTTTACAAAGATATCTTTTAGCTATGTTAGGATTTCTTACATTTGATACTTTGGTAGTATGGTCTTATTATGATTTGGTAAATCGTACTCATACATCATCTACTTTTGGAACAGTTTACATGTTCTTCCTTTCAACTTTAAACGCTATAAAAATATCTTTATCATTTTATTTGATCCTTCTTATTTCACTTGGTTATGGTGTTGTTTCCCTTAAATTGAAAAAAGGAGTTATGCTTAAAGTGAAAATATTAGCTGGTTTACACTTTGTCGCATCGATGTTTTATTTAATTGCTACTTATTACACCGGCGGTTCCATAGGAACTACTGCAACTGATGAAGATTTTGAAGGATCTACTTTTGGAGGAATTTTATTCCTTTTATGTTTAATTCCAATATCAATAACTTTAACTATTTATTACGTTGCCATTTTGGTTTCAATTAAGAAAACAACCACTCAATTACATCAACAACGTCAAGTTATCAAGTTGAAACTTTACGAAAATCTTTTCCGAATCATTTTCATTTCAATTGTTTTAACAGCTGGTGGGTTTGTATTATCCTCATTTGTTTACATGTCCATGAATTCAACTGATATGGTAGAATCATACTGGAAATCTGCTTATTTCATTTTTGATTTCTGGCCTAGTGTTGTATTTTTCATTGTTTTCATTGGTATTTCTTGGTTGTGGAGACCAACTGAAACTAGTTACATGTTAGCCGTTTCTCAACAGCTTGGACAGGATGAAAATGTTGAAGGTGAAGGTTATCAACAAGGTACAGAATTTGAATTAGATGACTTATCCTTATTATCTCATAGTGATACTGAACGAGATGCTCAAAGGGATGATGATAGTTTTGAATTGGGTGGTGATTCACATCCTGGTGCATCTCAACCAACTGCTCCACCATCTTACCATGAAGCAGATGAAAAAAATCACGTGAAGAATACTAAGGGCAAACCAGATGATTCTTTATTTGAATTTGGAGGTGACAGTGATGATGAAACACAAGCTGAAGACGATAGACTTAAAAATAGCTAGAGATAAACAGTTAAAATGAATTGAAAGAAATATGGAAAAAAACAAAAAAAAAACAAAAACACAAATTTTACTTAAACTAATGTAGTATTTCATTGTTTATTTTCTATCTAAGAAGAAGCCCAAACGGTACCCCCATTTTCGTAAACTTCTTTACCCAATTTTTCAACACCACTATCCCATTTGACTAAATGGTCATATAAAACTTTAACTTGATCTAAATTTAAGATTCTTGGCTGTAACCAAGTAACCATCAATTTGGATTCAATTTGATTAATGTATCCTTTAATTAAACCCAATGAAAAGCATTTAATAATTAAATGTTCAACATCATTAGTATCTGCACCGGTAAATTGTGAAATTTCTTCAAAATATAAAACCTTATTACCAGCAGGTTTTATAGAGATTAACTCCAATAAAGCCATAATAATGATTTTTTGTCTTAAGAATGTTTCGTGTTGAGTTAAAAATGGTGCCTTTTCAAGAGCTTGATTCATCCATTCATTGAATTTTTTTAAATTACCAGCATTTAATGTATGAATCAAATTATATAACCAATCCCATTTAGAGTTCTTCAATGAACTTAAAATGTCATGAAGAATCAATTCCCCAAAATTATAAATTTTATCTCCCAACAATGCGGCAATGGCTAAATCATAACATAAACTTTGTCTTTCCACTTCAGTCAATTTACTTACTTTAGTATTTTTTTCTTCAGATGCAATGGCGGAAAGATAAAGTAAACCATTTGTATAATATTGATTATAATCTTCACGGATTTTATAATATTGACACTTGGTAAGATAAAAGGCAGCATTAATCTTAGGTTCAAATTCACTAATATGATCGCCTTCAAACTTATCGTTAGTTTCTTCTAAAATTTCTTCAGCCTTTAAACGATAAGAATCATCCTTGGATATCAAATAAAACCTAGCCAATTGTAAACTAGCGTATATAGTAGCAGGATCATTATCCACAGCATCTTCTGCATCATCCCCTGAATATTCTTGTAAAAAAAGCTTTTTAACGTTGGTCACCAACTCTAATAATTTGTTTATACCGATTTCAACATTCTCCTCTTTGGTTAAATCTAAATCTTGCAAGGAAGATAAAAGAAAATCGACAACCAAAAGCTGATTCAATTTCAGAGCAAATTGTGATACAAATAGATCATATATTCTGGTTCTTAAGTTATTGACTTTAGTTTCAGGATTAGCATAAAACTGGTCCAAGGCTAAAGTCAATTGATGCCATAATTTACGTTCAAAAAAGTCTTCAAACTCATAGAGTACACCCACCAAGTCTGAGCCTTCATTTTCGCTTCTCAAAGTAGCCAACACGGTGGATACATCAGTGTCTACGTCCATAGAGCTCATGTTTAAGGGAGTGGCAATTTGATCAACAAAATAAAATACACTACGCAAAACTGAGAAAGAGGTTTATAGAAAAAAAAAAAAAAAAATATAAATAGCAAAAAAAAATAAAAAACAATCTCTATTAACATTTTTGTAATTGTTTTTAATTTACTTTAATTTTTTTTTTTAGTAATTCATTTGTTTATCATCATTATTAAGATTGAATATATAAAGTTATCATCGATGATAACCCAAAATAAATTATATAAAGCCTTATGTTTACTGAATCTCTATTTTCATCTTTTTCCATGCATCTAAATTCTCTTCAAATAGTTTACGGCCTCCTCGTATGAAATCAAGCATCACTATCAACCATCTTTTCTCAAGCAATTTGGTGAAATCATTGAAATTAATTTCTAATTCCTTAGTTAAAGAAATCATATCACAGTTCGTCAATTCGACTAACTGATCTAACTTATGAATTTCTTTTTCTAATTGATCCAATTTATACAGATATTGATTTTGAAATTCCTCTTTACTTAAATTATTATCAACAATTGTATTGGATTGTTTACTTCCTCCAAATAAACCATACCAGGATTTTTTTTTACCAAGATTTTTGTTGACTTGCCGATTATGTTTCATTTCATATTTCCTGATTGCTTGAGAAATACTTGGACTATTCAAGTCCTGACTCATTTTTAAAGCCTCGTGTATATTTTGTTGAGAATTAAAAGTTTCATGAATCATTTCAAGCTCTTGAGATTTTCTGAATCTTGATTTATATAGCACTTTATATTGAATCAATTTCAATTTATAAAAACGAAGTAATTGGACCGCAGTTAAGTAATGTTGGATTAATTGATGTATAGGCTCTTGCCATTTAGGCATAAAACTTGTATTTAGGTATGCTTCATAGTTTAAGAAAATCAAATCTATTGTAGAACCGAATTTCTCAATTTGAGATGATAAAGAATCAAATTCGGATGAATTTATGCTATTTTTATGATTATTGTGATTGTTATGATTAATGTTATAATTATTAGCGTCATTGTTGGTGGGGTTAGGTTCTGACAAATGGATTTGTAACAGAAAGTTATTTAGATTACTCCCTAAATCCAAAAGAGTTCGTATTAAAGATTTCATGTTTTTCCCAGTTTTAGAATTAATTTTATCTAACTCACTGGTCAATTTGATACTTTTATGGAAACTCATTTCAAAATTAATTAACTCTTGAGGAATCTCTTGAAATTTTTCCGTTTCAAATAACAAGGAATCTTCATTCAACAATGGTGTTGTACTTTGAGCATCTTTCTTCAATTTTTGGCTATTTAATTCTAAAAGATGAATTTGTTCTTTTAATTTACCCAAATCATTATTAAAATGTTTTAAATTACCTAAATTATCTGCTCCTCCGGACGAAGAACTGTAATCAAACCCACCATTTATGTTGGGTAATAACAGGTACAAACCATTTTGATTTGTGGGATCTATTGGATTGGCCAATAATAAATGATCGGGTACGAGTGATACTGGAGGTTCATGTATAGCGTTTTCCCAACTCATTTCATAACTTGGATCCAAAAATTTATGTAAAAGTGGACACATAACGATTCTTTCATTAGAATGAAACACAAGATCTTGTAAGAAAAGAGTAAATAATCGCTTCCTTGTTTGCACAATTGAAACTTCCTCTCCATTATTAATTGACAGAATTAAATAATTTAAAAACGTGTGTTTCTGAGGTATTGGAGGAACAATTAAAGTTGGGAAAAGTCTCATCAAATTATCTCTTAATGATTTAAACTCACTGTATCTTCTCTTAACAATGATAGGCGGGAAAGAAGATTCTTTCTGAGATAATTGAATGCAATATACCACGACAGATGAATTCATAAGCTTCTCGGTCGAAACCACTTCCAACTCAAGTGACAGCTTTTCAGTTAGCATTTGTGTGATTCGATTAGACATGACCAAAGATTCATTAATGTCAAGAAACCCGCTTGCTGATCCCATGTGATCTTCAGTTTTACCTTTATCAACAGTTGTTTCCAAAGCAGTTAACGTGGGCGATTGTTGACTGCCATAAGGGTTATTTATTACGGAGGGGTTCCCATAGAAAGAAGGGTTATTGTCTTGTTCGATGTCCCCAAAGGAAAAAGGGTTATCTTCTGAATCCATTATAGACTAGTCAATAATCAAGGCGTCTCTATAGGACTTGAGAAACAGATGATGTCTTCAAAATACTAGTTGTAATGGCTCGGGGACTTCGTTGCTAGTTATCAAACTAATGGTGCAGGATGGTTACCGATAAAGAAGAAAAAAAAAATAATAATACTAGTAATAATAATAATACTCCTACATAAAAATCTTTGATTTATAGTCATAGCAAGAAGAAGCCAAAACCATATAATTAGGACAAAACACCATACCAGAAGGGAATAATTAATTGTGGCAATAATTACTATTACTACAGTAAAAAATAAGCATTAAGCATGTTACAATGATATGGACAAGAACTAATTTGTAATAAAAATATTTAAGATCATCCATGTAATTATATGATTAACATTATAATATTAAATGAATAATAAGAACATTCGAAAATATATAAATTATCAAAATATATAAACAAATTAATTAGTATTGATTACACAATAATTGAATGTAAAGATTTAATTAATGTAATTATAATTTGACTTTTTTTTTTTCTTAGAATTTCGCTATCATGTATTCTCGCCGTCGTGGACAAAATTAGTGCATTTTAAATGTACAGATTTGCTGAGGTTTATTTTTCAGTTAATTGTCATGGCTTCAGGCAGAGAAAAAAAAATAGCGTCTAATAACGCTCAAACTTTAAAAGAGCTTCATCTTATATCACTTGGAATTAATACGATTGCTTTGTTAGCTTTGTTTTTGCTTAAAAGACCTCTGAATAAGATTCCTTACTTTATTTTTTCAATCCCTGCTTGGTTTGCACAATACACTCTTGAAAAATCAGGTAGACCGATCTACGAAAAAGATTACAATGGTAATTTGAAATTATTAAGATCCGGTAACGATATCAAAGGTCCAGGATTATTTGAATACATGTTTGATGTCATTTATGTCACCTTTTTACTTGATATTATCATGATTTGCTTTGGTACTAACTACGGATGGTGGTTATATCTGGTGATTCCAGCATATGCAGGTTACAAAGCGTTCGAATTAATCAAACCATTTATTTCGAAAGCAAAGACACAAAAACAAAGCGTAACTGATGAACAAACTAGCTCTTCAAAAGGCCCAAGTAAACGTCAACAAAAGTTGAAGGCTAGAAGTGAAAAGCAACAAGTAAGACATAGATAATCAGCTAAATATATTGTATAGACAATCAATTACAAATTCATTTATTTTTTACAAATTTCTGTGCTCAAATGAAAGACTAGAAAAGTGTACAATGGTATAATTCCAAGTTGTGAAGTAAAATGAATAAAATGAGTAAAATGAACAAAACTGAATAATCTTAAATATTTAGCTTTATTCCAGCAAAGATAAACCTCCCAGTTGCTAATTTTTACAGAGGAAAAAAAAAAAAATGACGGGGAAATAAACGCAAATTTCTTAAATATTTTAAAGTGTTGAATACAAATTAAAGCTTCTAAGGTTAAAGTTTATTTATCATTTTTAAACACAAACCCGATAAAAATGAACGTTTGCGGATTTATGACTTTGTAAATGGAAATCTATATACCAGTACGAGTTCAGCTTAATCTCTTGTGATTTTTTTTTGCTTTAGAAGAAAATAAATTAAAAAGAAAAAGAATAAAAAAAAAAAAGTAAAAGCATTTACTAGAACTGGAAACGGTAATAGATTAGAATTGCTCGCAAGAATTAAGAGTGGTTAGAATCAAATCATAACGTCCATGAAAAACCACATAAAGATGTTAATGAACTGCTTATAAGTACTGACATAACTATTCATAAATTGTATACTTCTTCGAGAACTTCCTTAACAGTCTTTTGCTAAATCACAATATACATCTGCAAAAATAGGCATCTCAATCTAATTACTTTTTGGATTTCAATTCTTGAACATGAATGTGATCTTCGAACAAGCACTGAGATTCAAACAAAGGCTATCTTAAATTTTCAATAAACTCTCATATTTCCTTTTTTACTTAATAAAATAATGATGAATACATTCATTAGAAATAAAGATTGCTGTAATTTCATGTGTTGATATTACTTCTAATCGTTAACGTTTGCTTTCTTCGAATATTGCCCATTATCTATCGCTTATTCCAAAAATTTCTGTCGTTTCTTTGATCTTTTTTTTTTTTTTTCCCCGAAAATTTAGAACTTACGTCGAATATTGATGCAACAAAGGACTTGGCTGATCTAACTTAGAAAAAAAAAAAAGAGTCTAATTGACATTTTCTTACCAAAAATGGAATTTACAGCTATTTCAAAATAAATTTACTTCATATACATCAATTTAATGGGCTCAGTTTCCTACTGGTCATCTTCTATCAACTTGTATTCCTGAATAGCATTATTGTTGTTCTTTATTGTGATTTTTTTTTTTTTGTTCAGCTCAATACCCGACACACAAATCAAATCGTACCTTCCAGCGCGCAATCCGGGTAACGCAATATTTGCCTCGCTGTACACTTTGCCCCTTTAAATCTCGTCAATCCTGTTATAAGAACTTCTTTTTTCTTTGTTGAATTTCTTCAATTTCAAGAAAAATACATTAGAGTAGACAAAATGGACGGTGGTATGTAAAATTAAGAATTTTCTTGGGACTGAATAAGATTGATTGAACTAATTGTACGAAATTGATTACCTTGGAAGCTCAAATCCATTTCCTCTTAACTATTCATTGGCCAGTGTGGTTGCCAATCTATAAATTTCCAGATATTTGAAAAGTCCAGAATTTGTTGAGCAATAATTTGATTTGTTTTAATAAGATATATCACTAATTCTTTGGAATGAAATAATTATATTAAAGCTCTTGGTTACTTGATGAATATTCTGAAGGATCGTTATGGTTTCAACAACCATCATACGAAAAAGGGAAGAATCAATATAGTGAGTTGCTAAAGCTATATATTCATCAATGCGTCACTCAAATTTTGAGATACACAATTTTATATCAATTGGTTCCATTTATCGAACATGTAAGTACTTCCCAACAAGATGATCTTTCGAGAAGGAAATGTTCAGGATTGGTTCTTGCAGTGAGAAAAATTGTTCATTTTTGTAATTAAAATAAAATTGCTTGAGAAATACATATGAATAAGAATTCAATCAATCAATCAATCAGTCCACTAGATCATTGGTATTCATGATTACACTAATTGATACTAACATTAAATAGAAGACGTTACCCCATTGGTTATCGATAACGGTTCTGGTATGTGTAAAGCCGGTTTCGCCGGTGATGACGCCCCACGTGCTGTTTTCCCATCTATCGTTGGTAGACCAAGACATCAAGGTATCATTGTTGGTATGGGTCAAAAGGACTCTTACGTTGGTGATGAAGCTCAATCCAAGAGAGGTATTTTAACCTTGAGATACCCAATTGAACACGGTATTGTTAACAACTGGGACGATATGGAAAAGATCTGGCATCATACCTTCTACAATGAATTGCGTGTTGCTCCGGAAGAACACGCTGTTTTGTTGACCGAAGCCCCAATGAACCCTAAGTCCAACAGAGAAAAGATGACTCAAATTATGTTTGAAACTTTCAACGTTCCAGCTTTCTACGTTTCTATTCAAGCTGTTTTATCTTTGTACTCTTCCGGTAGAACTACTGGTATTGTCTTAGATTCTGGTGATGGTGTTACTCACGTTGTTCCAATTTATGCCGGTTTCTCCTTACCTCACGGTATCATGAGAATCGACTTAGCTGGTCGTGATTTAACTGACTACTTGATGAGAATCTTATCTGAACGTGGTTACACTTTCACCACTTCTGCTGAAAGAGAAATTGTTCGTGACATCAAGGAAAAGTTATGTTATGTTGCTTTGGACTTTGAACAAGAAATGCAAACTTCTGCTCAATCTTCCGCTATTGAAAAGTCTTATGAATTACCAGATGGTCAAGTTATTACTATTGGTAATGAAAGATTCAGAGCTCCAGAAGCTTTGTTCAGACCAAATGACTTAAGTTTGGAAGCTGCTGGTATTGACCAAACTACTTACAACTCTATCATGAAGTGTGATGTTGATGTTAGAAAGGAATTATACAACAACATTGTTATGTCTGGTGGTACTACTATGTTCCCAGGTATTGCTGAACGTATGCAAAAGGAAATTACCGCCTTGGCTCCATCAACCATGAAGGTTAAGATCATTGCTGCTCCAGAAAGAAAGTACTCTGTCTGGATTGGTGGTTCTATCTTGGCTTCTTTAGCTACTTTCCAACAAATGTGGATCTCAAAGCAAGAATACGACGAATCTGGACCATCTATTGTTCACCACAAGTGTTTCTAAGCGTTTTCAGGAGCTCATAGATAGAATCTTTGTATTATTCAATAGAGCTTTTTAAACAAAAATCTGGTCTTAAATTACATGTATTCTTGAATATACTTGTTTCTATAAAATCACAATCTAAAAAAAAAAATTAAAAATAGATGTAGAAATTGTATTTTATTTATTAAACTCTTCATATATTCATTTCTTACTTAAGCTCTAATGCAGGGATTTTGCCTTTAACTCTACCTAAAACAAATTCACTTGCATATCGTGGAATAACGTTATCATCATGAAGCATTGCAAAACTTTCCGTGGCATCTTTGCCAGCGAAGTTAATAATTGACTGCTCACCTCCTGGATGATCTTTCATGAAAGCTGTTAAATCTAAAACAACATTTTTTACGATACACCAACAATCATCAGGCTTATTATGTTTAGCAACTTCTTCTGGTGTGAATTCTTTTTCGGGAATTTGGAACCCTTTAGATGAATTACTACTGGAATTAGAATTAGAGTTTGAATTCAAGCTTTGATCGGTAGGTTCTGCATCATTGGAACTTGAATCAGTTTCACCAATGTCTAATACTACCTGCTTAGTTACACTTGGATCCAAATGAACTCTAATTTGATTTAGTCTTTGTAAAGCATTTTGACTAGAGAGTTTTTGTAAAGCATGGGAAGTTGCCGATTCTGCCGCAACTCTACCATACACAACACAAGCAAGCAAAGATGAACCACCGAGTCTGTTATGACCATGAATGCCCCCAGCTACTTCACCACAAGCATAAAGACCTTTAAATTGTTTAGAATGTTCGCCGTCTTGATACAAAACTTCGGCTTTATCATTAATCTTTATACCACCCATAGTAAAATGAAGAACCCTAGTGACGTATGACATGTGATATTTTTCATTAAGGTCAAAGGTAAATGGAGTTGCAGGGTAGTATTTTTTGCCGAACTTATCTTTTGCCTCACCTTTTGCACACTTATTGTATTCATTGAAAACATTTTCAAGGGTTGATTGGGTACATCCAATTTCGTTTAAAATATCCTTACCTGTCACAGTCTTCATTAGGTTACGCAGAGTATAATGTTTAATATGAAAGTCTAAACGTTCTTCCAGTTTAGTATTTAAAATCAAACGGATTGGACCATATTTCAAATTTTTTTCCATTTCTCCACTAACGTAATCTCTGGTTCCCAATTCATCACAAAATCTTTCCCCTTTACCGTTAAGCATAATCCCACCTTCACCTCTTAAGGCTTCAGCACCTAAAAACAAGAATCTTGGAGTTTTTTCACCGTTAATGACATCTTTATCATCAACACTAATGAGCCCTGTAGGGTGAACTTGAACTTTATCCATATCAATTCCTATACCATTATTTTTCAAAACTATTTTTTGACCATCCCCGGTTGCGTGATTTCCATTTGTAGAAGGTAAATCAATAATATCAGGTCTGTACTTCAATAACAACGAGTTTTTTGTGAAATCCGCAGCGTAACCACCCGTGGCCATAATTACGGGACCCAAAATTTGATGCTTAGATTTATCTTTCAAGTTTTTGTACTTCACTCCTGTTACATTGTAATCCTCAGATTTGACTAAATCAATAACTTGGCAATTTTTTAAAATACAAACTCGGTTTGGTTCCAGGTCTGCAATGTTTTCCAATTTTTCTAATAAGGCGTAAGTAATAGCCATACCTGGGAATTTGGCATCTTTCCCACGATGCGTTCTGGGTTGAGAATGACCCCCTAAACGTGAAACAACTGACAAATCCAAGTTAAACACTTCTTGTAACCAATGCACAGCATCAGCTGAATTGTAAGTCAACACTTTAATTAAGCTAGGATTAGCTCGGTCTTTAGCCGTTTTCAACGTATCTTCATAAAATTGCTGAACCGAATCTTTAATATCAAGATCAACTTGTGTTCTCGTGAGAGATCCATTAATTCCTGAAGTTGCCTTACCACTATTACCACTCAAAAATCCTTGTTTATCAAGTAAAACAATATTAGCACCCCTAAGGTAGCATTCATGTGCAGCAGATAAACCTGCCAAACCTCCTCCTACGATGATTATGGGATTGCTTGGGAAATTACTCATGTTTAAGATGTCAAAATAGTTTCAATTGAATAAGTGTTTAATGTATAATATCGATCTAACAATGCTTACGAAATGAAGCCTTTATATTGGATAAGTATTTTTTTTTTTTGTTGTATCGTAATCTCTAATATATCATTAGTTTATTTTACTTTGTTGACAGATACGGTAGTAAAAAAAAAGGATTTAAGTTGTGGGGTTGGGGCGCGGATTAAAATTATTGCTCCGAGAGTCTTATCGTACGTTTCAATATGTACTTAATGGTGGGGAAATAGGTTTTAAATCCAGAGGGGCCGCGAGGGTGTGTATGCGTGCGTGCGTGTGTGTATTTAGTGTGATATGTACTGGAAGGCAAAAGAGACTTGATCAAAATTTGACTCGTTTTTTAATAAAATGTCATCAACATGCATAAGGTCTCGATTAGTTAAATGGTTCCAGGTTGTTGCATCTCCATATAACATAGCTGGTGCTTTTATAAATTGACCTTTGGTGTTACACCTTTTGCAATTATAGGTATCATGGGTATCACACACTGCTTCTGGTTGATACTCAAATAATTTTCGTAACATATCTGCACTAAACAATCTTTCCACGTCTTCCTTTTCGTCAACCACACAACTTGAAAGTGAGAGTTTCATAGATTGACGTTGAAATATTTTTTCTTCGATAGTACCTGTCAGTATAAATCTATAAATAAAACAATCTTTTTTTTGACCGTCTCTCCAAATTCTTGCCAAAGCTTGCTGATCAGCTGCTGGATTCCAATCTGGATCAATTAATACAAGTCTATTAGCACCAATCAAATTAATACCGCAACCTCCTGCTTTTGAAGATAATAAAAATACAAATTCTGGACTTTCAGGGTCATTAAATTTATCAACCAATTTCTGTCTTTTATTAATATTCATAGTTCCATCTAATCTAAGACACCCATACTTGTTATATCGACACATCTTTTCAATTAAATCAAGAGTTTGCGTATAGTTTGAAATTAAAACTATTTTGTCATTAGTTTCCGTTCTTATTTGATATAAAAATCTGGCCAACATTTCAAATTTCCCGGAAAACCATGTTTGAATTTCTCGATTTCTACCATTACTAACAATAGAACTTTGATAATCTTGAGGTATCAAGTTTTCTGACCCTTCAAGATCATCAGGTAAATTAAGCAAATCTGGATGATTACAAAGTTTCTTCAACATTCCAATTGCTTTTAAAGGTTGAGAACCAGTACCTTTTAACAATTTCTTAATTTCTGGTGAGGTAATAAAATAATCATAAAGTTTGTGTTGCATGTCTGATAATTTGACAAACACCACATGTTCATACTTAACTGGGAGGTATTTAGATAGAATATCATTTGTTCTTCTAATAATAAATTTAGAAACTGTTTGAGATAGTTCAAGTAATTTTGTATCACCTTTCTCTCTTTCTTTATCAGTAGCATCTGCATCCCTACCTCTTAAAATATCATTTTCAAAATTTTTCCTAAAATCAGCTCTTGAACCTAAATAGCCAGGGTTTGCAAAATTTAAAAGAGAAAAATATTCTGAAAGGTCGTTTTGAATAGGAGTACCGGAAAGAATTACTCTTCTTTCACATCTTAAAGCATTCAAAGCGGTAAAAGTAAGTGAATCACCATTTTTCAATCTATGACCTTCATCTGCCAACATTAAACCAACTTCCGTACCTGCTAATTTGTCAACGTTTCTTCTAAGAGTTTCGTAAGAGATAATAAGAACAGGTCGAACAATATTTCTACCCGTCGCGACAGACCACTGTTGAAGGGCCAGCCCTAATTCAGAAGCTTTAACGCTTTTGCCATCTACTGCCAAAGGAGTGAGAACACCTTCTCCTAACCATTTAGTAATTTCATTAGCCCAGTTTCGAACTAAAGATGATGGACAAACAATAACGCATTTTTCAATCGTTCGTTTACCTCTGGGTCCTTGCTTCAACAAAGTCCACATTAATGCAATACATTGAAGAGTTTTACCTAAACCCATTTCATCTGCCATGATACAGCCTTTCGCTCTTGGATCAATTAAACCGGCAGTACATCTATAAAGAAACTTGACTCCTGCTATTTGATGAGGACGAAGAATTTTGGCCAATTTAGGATCAATTACTACAGGAACATTGGGGAATTTATTTAATGCTTCTTCAGGATTTTTGCAAATACCCAAGATTTCTGCTAAAGATCGATGCACTGATTTTTGAGATATTAAGTCTTTAGATTTGCTCGTATTTGCTTGATCTTTTCCCGTCTGTTCATCATCCAGTGCCAGCAGTGGGATTATGTCAACTGTGGGATCGTATAAAACAATAGCATATTCATTAGTGGGATCATGGAGAGGTCTTGGTGCCAATATTGGCTTTCTTTTTGTCCCCAAAGTTGCAGGGGCAGTTGTTTCTGCGATTTGCCGTTTCTGTTTATCTTGAAATGGAGGAACAAAATTTTTCCGAAATACAGCTTCTGTTTCAACTTGTTTTTTCAAAAACTGTCTAGGATTTAATGCTGCAACTCGTTTTCGCTTTATACGGTTCCCTAGCTCATCTACATTCAGATCGTGGTTAATGTCATCAAGTGATGCCTCAACGTAGGTCTTGGATCGAGCACACGCTCTCTTTTGTTGGCCATTAGCTCTGGTGGCAAAGGGAACTTTAAACGGTTTCCTAAGAGTTACACTTGAGTCAGTGTTCGTCTTATTAAAGCTTGTTAAAAGTGTCATATATGGTGGCAACTAGACGTACTTTAAAAAATGTAAACACAAGATACGCGAAATATGCATAAGATGAAACAAAAGAAATATATATTAACAAATCAAAAATAATATTAATATTAATAATAAAAATAAAATTAATAATGATAATAATTATTACCATTAATATTTCTGTATATGCATTGTTTTAATTGAAAGCGATAATCATTCCTGTGGCAAAAAAAAAATGGATTCCATATTGGCAAAAGCTGGAAGTACAGCAGTGACATTTGTAATTAGATCAGGTATTACATATGCGTCAAGCTATGCTATTAAGACGGCAGCAAAACTTCTTGAACAAGTGCCTGAAGATCAAAGAACATTTCTCGAATTGAAGACTAAGGAGGTTCAAGCCAAAATCAGTATTGTGACTGATGCTATGGATTTGATTAGGTTAGCAGCTGCTCGAGGAAATACCATTCTTGAATCAACAGTTCAATTGGCAGACTCTCTCATTAAAGAAATTGAACTTTATAATAGTAAACTTACAATCATTTCAGAAAATTTTGAAACTTCAGATGCTGCTAACTCTATCGATAATGCCAAAAATTTAATGTCTGGAATTATTAAAAGATTGGAAGAGCATATACCTTTATTTCAACTTTCCATTTCAACAAGTGGGATAAAATTCAATGGTACTTTACCTCATCAAATATCTCCTGGCCGTTTGATACAAGCTAGTAGCATGATAAATGAAGTTAAAAATTTTAAATATAAAACTCAAATTGGACCCACTTTTGATATTATTATGTATTCAATTTTTTACAACCCAAGTAGACAGAAAAATGTTGAGAATACTAGTACAAATTTATCGCCAATAACTTGGAAAGAAGATTTAGCAAGAGCTTCAGTAAAACTTTACAAAACAAATAAATTTGAATACAGTATTGAAATCATTGAAGATTTTAACGATAATAGATATCACGAAGATCTGGAGAAACCTCGAAGATTTGTTTATAAAGTGCTGAATATTTCTAGACTTTTCTTTAGCGCTTCAGGGAAACTATTAAAGTTGGAAGGTAACAATTCTCCTGTTTTGATTCTTAAAGTCATTAAAGATGATGTAGAATCTTTTATCGCATTTGGTGAAACTGGTACCTTTTTCGATGAAGAAGAGGGCGATGATGATGATGATGAACAGCAAGAAGAAGAACAACAACAACAACTACAAGGTGATTCTAATGATGATGATCCAGATGACTCAAAAGATAAATATTTTGATGCTAAACAAATTAAAAAGGAAACATCGCTTTCACTTTTAGAATATTTATTGAGACTTCTGTCACTTGAGCTGAATGATCATGTGCCCATTAGTCAAGCAAAAGATGAACGTTTATCACTTTATCTCTCCGATGAAAACCATATTTTAAATAAAAATTATAAGAATCATAAAGATGAAAAACTAGATTCTAGTATAAATCATACATCAAATACTATAAGATTGGAATCGTTGAATCTTGAAAAGTAATTTTACAAAGCTGTCTTACACTCTTAACTTAATTAGCTATAATATACATACATTTTACTAATTTTTCGTATTACTATAATTGTAATCAAACCCGAGATTCCCCTGATTGATTTCATTAAAACCTGAATTAATTTCATCATTATTGTCATTAGACATTCTATTTGAACCATTTAAATTTGTTTGAGGTAGAACATTTCTAAATGAATTTTGAGAAGAGTCCACAAATTTCATATTTCCAGAGGTATCATTATTCTGTTCAAAAGATTCTTGTTGAATATTGGCCAAATAAGGTTCATAATTGTCAATAAGTAAATCGTTTTCTTCTGAAAAAATAGTATTCAAATCAGGAAATGCTTGTTTTGTTTTTGGCTGGTATATTTTATTAGTCCCATGAAAAAGTTCGTTATTACCCAAAGGTTCATTATTACTCAAGGGTCCATTATTACTCAAAGGTTCATTATTACTCAAAGGTTCATTACTACCTATAGGTTCATTATTATTCAAAAACTCATTATTATCCAAAGGTTCATTAATGCATGACTGACCAAAATGCATAGCATCTGCATAATCTCCTACTAGATCCAATTCTTTATGTTGTCGAGGTCTTTGTTGGATTGTTTGTATAGTGGAGAGATCCAAAGACGATTGAGATTGAGAGTATGAAGTAGGCGGAAACGCTGAAGATGTCGGGATACCATGATCAATACTTCTACTTAAATTTGTGGCAGTGGATGAGTTCGAATTTATCGACAATACACTTTCAGGTCTTCGCGGTCGTATTGCTGAATAATGAGAATGCAGCAGTTGACCATTATGTATTGAATTTTGGGATGTTGTTGAAGGTGCACGGTGAAGATCCACTGGTTTACTCAATGGTTTATTAGTAGTATCAAAACTTTGACATCCAACTAATGGGAATAAAGGGAACATGCTATCGCTTAATTCTAATTCACTTGAAGGAGATATATCATTTTTCAAATTATTATCTGCTTGGTTTTGCTTTGGAGGAGGAGAAGGCAGAAATAAATCAAAGAGTCCACCTGCTTCAAATGGTACAGGTATATCTTCAAATACGTAATTGGGGTCTAACAAAGTGTCTTTTGCCTTCATATTATTTGATCCATTAACCGAATTAGATGATGAAGAAATTTCTTGGTTATTAATGTTTGTCGTTGAAGAATTGTTTATCATATTTGTGGATGGCGAAGCTAATTGAGGATACAATTTGGTCCCCATATTCCCTTCTTTTGAAATATTCAAATCAGAAACGCTACGTTCTAATATGGAACGTCTTCGAGTTAATTCCTTGGAGTTTACCGCTCTTTTATCAGTTGACTTTGATGGACAAGTACAATGAGTGTTTTTATGACATACACACAGTGCTAAATGCATACCAGGACTTTTTCCTTTTTTGCCACAAGTACAAGAAACATGAATATTCTTATTTTTGCGTTGTTCACGACAATGTTGACACTGAGAAGCAGGTCTACCTTTTGGTTTAATCATGGTGAGAGGCTGATCAGTGTGAGTACAAGTGGTGACTCTGTGGCCACGAATACACCTTTCACAGGCATATTTCACCCCGTTTATAAGTACCATTATTGAATAGAATCAAATAAGTTTCTTTATTTTTTTGTTATTGTCTTACGTTATACTTTTGATTTAATGATCTTTGGAAGAGAACCGGATGGTCGATAACTCAATAGTCACCTACTAAATTGTTGGCGAGTAGGGCCTTATTTAAGGATTTGTTGATAGAAAAAGGCTAATTCAAAACGTCACAATGTTGAACAGCTGCTATATTATAACTCCCAATGGAGAAAGGGGAAACGCAAAAGTTGTCAAGGGATCCACAAAAGACACCCACTGTACCAGTCTAAGCAGTGGACACAAGGTGCAGTCTTAGTATGAGTTTAAAATAGTAAGAAGTTACTAAAATCTGAGAAGCACTTGGGTTCTATCAAACTGAAAGAAAAAAAAAAATTAAAATTAAAAAAAAATAACTTATTAGCTTTTGACTTATTGCGCCGCTTAAGGTTTGTGTACTAGCCCAAAATCCTTTAGTGACAGTTAAAGTGAGTCAAATGTGATTATATATATGGAACAAAACGAAAATAAAAATTATAAATGTGATATTAGTAATATATAAAAAAAAAAGGTAGTTTGTGGTTATTGTAGTCCACTAGTAGTGAAAATAAATATTTTCAAAACATAAAATAACAGTTCTCTGAAAACAAAATAATAATAAAAAATATATACGTATAATAAAAAGATTTTTAAGGTTGTATGATACAAAGAAGGAAAAGTTGTTACACTTGAAACTATTTAGATTCCATTGATTAATAGAGAAGTATTATTTATTATGAATTCAAAAAAAAAAGAAAAAAAAAAATTCAGAAACATAAAAATAAGGTAACAATAGAAAATTGAATTAATAAGAAAAGAAAAAAAAAAAATCAACAAACAACAAAGTAAACATTTAGATGTAAAGCCCATTATTCAGATGTAATAAACACCGAATAATATTCGTAATATAAAGTACGACATTCAAGCAGTACAAAGAAACTGTTGGAATTAAATAAATATTTAATTTTAATTAATTTTGGAATAAATAAGACTTAGTGCCTCTCGAAATTTCATATTATCGTAACGGTTTTCTACTGAGAATAAATATAATTAAAATACAATTAAAAATTGAAAATTTGTAGCTACATTCTATTAATATCTTTTTATGCGCATGGGTGAGAACTTGTTATTAGACCAAAAAGAAAGAAATTTCATGATTTTGAATATACTAAATACACCCGCTAAAACTTAAATGCATGACAATGGTATAAATTTCATCATCTAACTGTGCATTCAAGATTAAAAAATATATTGTGTTTTCAATATTACAATATAATATGTTACATAATGAATAAATAATGATAAATATAATGGCGTACTTAGGCATATGAAATAGAGCACCATCTAATATGTATCTAATAAAGTAACAACGCATATATTAATGATAACTTGTTAATATGTTGAAAAACTTACAATTTTTTTCTTGACGTTGAGTGTGTTTTTCACCGTTATTGGTACATATATTGATGCATGTTTTGTCGCTTCTGATTGTCAAAAAAAAATACACAAAATGCCTAATGTAGGATTTGTATGCTTGATATATTTTTGAAAAATGAGAACATAAATCAAATTTAATGGAATTAAAGACATGCTCCATAGGTTTTTATAATTCTACGAAAAAAAAAAGATAATTTTCCGGTATATAAGGCTTTAATGTGATTGACTTTAATCACTTCTAATCACCCTTAATTGTTTCCAAAAAACAAAATAATAATTATAATAATAATAATAATAATAATAATAGAGCTAGCATGTTAAAAATTTAGTGTCATTACAGTTATTTAATCTAAACTTTAACTATTTTTGCACCACTTCACTTTACTTCATTGTTGAAATGGAAATACATTTATCAGATAAATTATTAAAGAAACATATGGAAATTTAAAAAATTCATTCATATAAGTAAATCTACATATAAATAGCTCAATTTATACGTTCAAAAAGAAGTGTTACATGAATAATTTATATATACCTTTCATATTTGTATATATTTGAAACTGTAAATATTTGCTTGATCAAATTATGTTTATTTTCGTTCAGAATAAGGAAAAATCGTGACAATGACTATCTTATTCTTACAAAGTTTTTGCAAAGCTTATGTTACAAGTTAGCTGAAAGCTGTGGTAGAGGCTTATTGTATACAGTTTCTTTCTTTAATTAAATTTGTCTAAATAATTCATTTATCTAAATTATACAATCAAAGAGTTTAAAAACCATTCATGTTGTGCCATCTGATAACCAACGTTTCAATACTATTGGTTTAATATTAATTCTTATCATTGTAAATCTAGATGTATATTTGGTCATTACTAATTGCTTTATTGCCGATGTTTACATTTCAACTTGTTCTAAATCAATACTACATGTTATCATCGGTAGTGTTTTTCTTTTCCTGTCTTTTTTTTTTTTTTGCTTTTTTTTTTAGTTATTTATTGACTCCGACAACTCCAAACCTCCGAGCTCACCAGAAGTTACCTAAAATTAAACTTTAAGCTCTTTGAAATATACATATATTTCAATTAAACTATTTACCCCTCACCTTAAAACTAGGTTGGATGTTACTAAGCAAACTGAAACCACTCTCCCCACCTTGTATATACCCGCTTTTTGGCATTTTTTTATATGAAACCATATACGAAAAAAGAAAAAGTGCCTTGCCCCCACACTACAGAAAAATTCCTTATCGTGAAATGTGGAGTTAAGATTGCGATCCGTTCCAACAAATTAGAATCGAATAAATTGTAATATATTTAGCTTCATTCTACACACCAATTTTAAAATTAATCTTAAATCATAAAATTGAGAGTAATTGTATCATTTATAGATTATGCCACACATTGACGAAGTTAGAAAACACAATAAGAAAGACGATTGCTGGGTAATTATCCATGGCAAGGCATATGATGTCACAGATTTTTTAGAAGAGCACCCAGGAGGTTCTGCTATTATTTTGAAATATGCTGGTAAAGATGCAACCAAAGCTTTTGATCCTATTCATCCAGGTGATACTTTAACCAAGTATTTAGATGAAAAATATCATATGGGTCAAGTAGAAGGAGAAATCACCAAGCCAAAAAAGAAAAAATTAGCCATTTCTAAAAGTAAGGAATCACAAAATGTGACTGAAAGCAAAAAATCCAAAGCTGGAATGGTTGTTGATGAATATGATGTGGAATATGATGAGCAAGATGATCAATTACCATTAGGTAGTAAAGCTAAAAATGGAAATGATAACAATAAAGGTGAAGAAGAGGAGGGAGAGGAAGAGGAAGTAGATGACGATGATGATGATGATGATGAAGAAGAAAAAGTAAGACAAGAAATAATAAAAAGAAAGCCTGATATCACACATATTTATAACCTTAATGATTTTGAATTTGTCGCTCGCCACACAATGGAAAAAACAGCATGGGGGTATTATTCTTCTGGTTGTGATGACGAAATAACTTTAAGGGCAAACCATTTACTGTATCATAAAATATTCTTCAAGCCAAGAGTTCTCGTAGATGTGTCGAGTGTGGACACATCAACAACCATGTTGGGAACTAAATGTGCAGCACCATTTTATTTCACTGCGACTGCTTTAGGTAAATTAGGGCATCCTGATGGTGAAGTAAATATAACAAAAGCTGCAGCCCAAGGAAATATTATTCAAATGATTCCCACTTTAGCTTCCTGTTCCTTTGATGAAATTGTTGATGCTGCAACTGATGAACAAACTCAATGGTTTCAACTATATGTAAATTCTAATCGAAAAATTTGTCAAGATATAGTTGAACATGCTGAAAAAAGAGGTATTAAAGGTTTGTTCATTACCGTTGATGCTCCTCAATTAGGTAGAAGAGAAAAAGATATGAGACTGAAAAATATTGAAAATGTCTCACATCTCCAAACAGGTGAGGAAACCGATCGTTCCCAAGGAGCTGCTAGAGCTATTAGTTCATTCATTGATACAAGTTTAAGTTGGAAAGATATTGCATGGTTCAGAAGTATCACCAAATTACCTATTGTCTTGAAAGGTATTCAAACCGTTGAAGATGCTCTTTTAGCATTGGAACATAAAGTTGATGGAATTGTATTATCTAATCATGGTGGTAGACAATTAGAATTTGCAAGGGCTCCAATTGAAGTTTTAGCTGAATTGATGCCAATTTTAAGAAATAAAAACGTTGATTTAGATCGTTTCCAAGTTTTCATTGATGGTGGGGTTCGTAGAGCTACTGATATTTTGAAAGCCATTTGTTTGGGAGCCAAAGGTGTTGGTCTTGGAAGACCAGTGTTATATGCCATGTCTACCTATGGCGTTGAAGGAATTAATAAACTCACAGCCATTTTAATAGATGAAATGATTATGAATATGAGACTTCTTGGTGTTACATCAATTGATCAATTGGATGAATCTTACGTTGATACAAGGGGATTGTTAGCAGGCCCTACTCCTAATGATAATCTTTTTGGCCAAGTTTACGAACCTCTTTCTTTGCCCAAATTCAAAGATGCCAAAATGGCCAAGATGTGATATACTTGAAATAGTTTTAGCTCAAAGTCGGTAAGTGCTGAAAGTTATTTTTTCTGAAAGTAAATTAAATGAAAAAAAGAAGAAGCTTTATGCTATGACAATTAGAAGATGCTTGATTTATGTTTGAAATTAGTTGATTTTAAATACTAATTAGAAAAGAAAAAAAATAAAATAAAGAGTATTAAGTAATCTATGTAGCGTGTTTACTTAAGTGATAAATTCTTAGCAAATAGAGCTCTATAAGTTTAAATGCAAAAAGAAATCTTCCCTACAACATTCTACTATAGCACATATCAATAGATTGGTTTCCATTTGATAAACATATATATATATATATATATATATATTTATATATATTTCATAGAATCGATTCACAGAACAAAGCTGCATGATACCACTTGAAACTTACTATTCATAACGGGAAGCCTGGGAATTGCCCCATCACGTGTTCTGAATTCAAGGAATAGATGGGAATCTTATTATTTATAATTAATTTTTGAGTACTACACTTTAAAACTCAAGAAGCTACAAGTGCAATCTATACAGGAAAATTGGATCTTTGTTACTTCAAAGGGGCTCCATTCTACATATATAAACCCTTGTAGAACCTTAATTCAACAACAGTTAAACAGTTATATGGAATTTTCGATTCGGTATCTTTATTTTATGCCATTTGCAGTTAGGCATATAAATTACTGTGAAAATCCGCGTGTATCTTACTCCGCTTTGACCACTTTTTTCAATACATTACAGGATACGCGTAATTTTTACATGTGATGAATTAACGATAATTAATAAAATATTGCACTATTAGTTTAATTGTTTGAAAAAAATGTGAGCGTAATCTTTTATACCTTTTAGATGTATTAACTGACTACAAGTAAAAGTAGATTAACAAGCCTTTTAAAATTAAATACTAAAATTCAAAGATAACTCTCTTTTAGTAGTAGAATTCATCTACAATGAAATTTATGTGGATTCAGATGCTTACAAAAATTAACCAAATGCAATTTCTCCTAAAAGATGAACATATAATTTTAATTCCAGCCATTATTTGTTAGTATAAAAAGCATATTTTTTACGCTCTTCCTATATATGTAGAGGTATATATATTTATTTTCCTGATTCCTTTTATTTTTTTTAGTGTCGTCTTCGTTCTAGGCGCAAACGAGTTCATCGTGCGTTATTAAAAAGAAACCTTCTATTGAACTTCCTCGATTGTTCATATACAAGGTAAATCTGATATATTCTTATTATATTATCAATTTGATGTTATATTATTATTATTTTTTTTTTTTCATTTTGAAATGGTATTTTCAAAAGTGTTGTTAATCTTAAATTTTGGTTTCTTTTTGTGTCTCGTAGAGCCTGACATTTTTTTTACCATTACTGCTTTTACTACAGCTATATATTATTTTTTTTATTTTTTTTAATTTTAATTTTCGCTTTTTTGCTTTCCTTTTTTCCCTATATTTTTTTTGCAAATATTGTGTTGTCTTTGTGTTGTCATTTCTCTCTGATTCGCTCAGTGTTCGTTACATTTTTTTCTACGTTCACGGTTTATTTATTTTTTGTTGATCTGTGTTAACTGCCAATTTTTAAAACTACCCAGCCATGGCTTCCCAGTATGAAGTGGGGACAAAGTGTTGGTTCCCGGACAAAGAATTAGGCTGGATTGGAACCATAGTCACAAAAAATTCAAAGGAAGGAGATAAATACATCCTTGAGTTGACATCAGAATCTGACAGCACTGTTACCTTCAACGTAGAATCAACAAATTTAAATGAAGATAATGATAAATTGCCACCATTAAGGAATCCTCCTATTTTGGAAGCTGCTGAAGATTTGACTTCTTTATCGTATCTTAATGAACCTGCTGTTCTTCATGCAATTAAACTTAGATATTCTCAATTGAATATTTACACGTATTCTGGGATTGTTCTTATTGCTACAAATCCATTTCAAAGAATTGATAAATTATATACACAAGATATTATTCAGACATATGCTGGGAGAAGAAGAGAAGAATCAGAGCCTCATTTATTTGCGATCGCTGAAGATGCTTACAGTTGTATGAAACGCGACCAAGAAAACCAAACAATTGTTGTTAGTGGTGAATCTGGAGCTGGTAAAACTGTTAGTGCTAAATATATCATGAGATATTTTGCTTCAGTTGAAGAGGACTCTAATGAAATAAATATCGGAACTGATCACGTTTCCGATATGTCTGATGTAGAAAAACAAATTTTAGCTACTAACCCAATTATGGAAGCTTTTGGTAATGCTAAAACTACGAGAAATGATAACTCTTCAAGATTTGGTAAATATTTGGAAATTCTATTTGATAAAGAAACCTCAATTATTGGTGCTAGAATAAGAACGTATCTTTTAGAAAGATCTCGTTTGGTTTTCCAACCAACAACAGAACGTAACTATCATATCTTCTATCAAATGTTGACTGGTATGACCGACGAAGAAAAGAAAGACTTAGGTTTAACAACTGCTGACGACTTTAGATATACCAATCAAGGTGGAATGCCTAAAATTGAAGGTATAGATGATTCCAAAGAGTTTCAAGAAACAAAGGATGCATTAAAGTTAATTGGTGTTGATGAAGAAAAACAATCTCAAATTTATAAAATATTGGCTGCTTTACTTCATATTGGTAATATTGAAATCACTGCTACTAGAAATGATGCTCACTTGAACTCTGATGATCCTAGTTTGATAAAAGCTTGTGAATTGTTGGGAATAGACGCTTTCAATTTTGCCAAGTGGTGTACTAAAAAGCAAATTACTACTAGATCAGAAAAGATTGTAAGTAATTTAAATCACAAACAAGCTATCGTTGCTAGGGATTCGTTTGCTAAATACATTTATTCTGCGTTGTTCGATTGGTTGGTTAATTTTGTCAATACTGATTTATGCCCACCAGAAGTGGAAAGTAAAATCAAATCATTCATTGGTGTTTTGGATATTTATGGTTTTGAACATTTTGAAAAAAATTCTTTTGAGCAATTTTGTATTAATTATGCTAATGAAAAATTGCAACAAGAATTTAATCAACATGTTTTCAAATTAGAACAAGAAGAATATGTCAGAGAAGAAATTGAATGGTCGTTCATTGATTTTGCGGACAATCAACCATGTATTGATTTAATTGAATCAAAATTAGGTATTTTATCCTTATTAGATGAAGAATCCAGACTCCCATCTGGTAATGATGCTTCATGGATCGAAAAAATGTATCAAACTTTAGATCAGCCTCCTAATAATAAGGTTTTTAAGAAACCTAGATTTGGTCAAACTAAATTCATAGTAAGTCACTATGCCTTGGATGTTACATATGATATGGAAGGTTTTATTGAAAAAAATAGAGATACTGTCGGTGAAGGACATCTTGATGTTTTGAAGAACACCACAAATCCTTTGTTAACAGAAGTTCTTTCTATAATAGATAAAGCTGCTTTAGCTTTAGAATCTAAAGCAGCTACCCTGAAAACCAGAACTATGACCAAGAAACCAACTTTGGGATCAATGTTTAAAAATTCTTTAATTGAATTAATGAAAACTATTGATTCTACAAATGTTCATTACATTAGATGTATAAAACCTAACGAGAGAAAGAAAGCTTGGGAATTCGATTCCTTAATGGTCTTGTCCCAATTAAGAGCGTGTGGTGTTTTGGAAACTATTCGTATATCTTGTGCTGGTTTCCCATCAAGGTGGTCATATGTTGAATTTGCTGATAGATACCATATCTTAGTTCCTTCTGATACTTGGATCCCAGTCATGAGTGGTGAAACTACTCAAGAACTGGTAAGTGAATTATGTAACAACATTTTGCGTCAAACTATTAATGATCCTTCAAAATATCAATTGGGTAACACCAAAATTTTCTTCAAGGCAGGTATGCTTGCACATTTTGAAAAATTAAGATCTGATAAATTGTTCAAATCAGCTGTTATGATTCAAAAGAATATTCGTAGAGCAGTTTATCGTAAGAGATACTTACAAATTATGGAATCACATATCAAATTACAAGCCCTTATGCGTGGATATATGACTAAAATGAGAATAAAGAGAGAAAGAGAAGAGGATGCTGCAGTTAAGATTCAAATATTAGTAAGAGGTTACTTGGCAAGAAGACAATTGAAAGAAACTTTGACTTCTGTTACCACGTTACAACGTCATATTAGAGGTTTACAAACCAGACGTAATTTCCAAAAATTAAGAACTGAAAGGTCTGCTGTTGTTTTACAAAAATCATGGAGAGGTTTACAAGACAGACGTTCTTTTGTAAAACAAAGAGATGCTACTGTTGTTATTCAATCAGCTTTTAGAAGAAAATTTGCTTATGAACACTTGAAAGTCTTGAAAGAAGACGCCAAGTCTGTCGTTCATCTTAAGGAAGTTTCTTATAAATTGGAAAACAAGGTCATTGAATTAACTCAATCTTTAACTGGAAAGATTCAAGAAAATAAAAGGTTAATCGCAGAGATTGCTCAATTAAAAGAGCTCTTAGCCCAATCGTCTAACGCTCAAGAAACTTTGAAATCAAGAGAAATTGAATTCAATGAAAAATTCGATTCCCAAAACAATGAACATTTGGCTGAAGTTGCTAGTTTGAACAAAGAGTTGGAATCAATTAAATCTGAATATACTGCAGCTGAAAAGAGAATTGAATCCTTAATTAAGGAACAAGCTGAATTAAAGCTTGATGTTCAAAAGAATATTGAACAATTGAACAATTACAAGAATGATTTGATCAAGCGTGATACTATCGAGGTAGATTTGAAATCTCATATTGAACAATTAAAGAATGAACTTTCTACTTTACAAAGTCAACAAGCTAATAGTAAATTGATTAACCCTAAAACTAGAAACGTCTCCAAAAACCGCCATAGTAGTGCTTTACCATGGAACACTTCAAGCATGGAACAAGGAAATAGACCTGTTTCAGTTATTGCAGTTTCAAATGATGAAGAAGCTAATATTGATGATATAAATGATGAATTATTCCGTTTATTAAGAGATTCGAGACAATTACATAGGGAAATTGTTGACGGTTTATTAAAAGGTTTGAAAATTCCTCCAGCAGGTGTTGCTGCAGATTTAACAAGAAAAGAAGTTCTTTTCCCATCAAGAATAATTATTATTATTTTAAGTGATATGTGGAGATTGGGATTAACCAAAGAAAGTGAAGATTTTCTTGGTGAAGTTTTGGCTGCTATTCAACAAATGGTTGCCAGTTTGAAAGATGAAGATGTTATTCCAAATGGTGCATTCTGGTTATCTAACACACATGAATTGTATTCATTTGTTTCATATGCTCAGCAAACCATTATTGCTAACGATACACTTTCACATGAAATGAGTGAAGATGAATTTGATGAATATTTGAAATTAGTAGCTGTTGTTAAAGAAGATTTTGAATCTTTGCTGTATAATATCTATAACATGTGGATGAAGAAGATGGAAAAAGATTTGGAAAGAAAAGCAGTTTCTGCTGTTGTGTTATCACAATCTTTGCCCGGTTTTATGGCACCTGAAGCATCTCCATTTTTGGCTAAAGTCTTCTCTCAAGGAGTTCAATATAAGATGGATGATATATTGAGTTTTTTCAACTCTGTTTACTGGTCTATGAAATCATATTTCATTGAACATGAAGTGATTAATGATGTAATCGTTGAGTTATTGAGATTTGTTGATGCTTTATGTTTCAATGATTTAATTATGAGAAGAAACTTTTTAAGTTGGAAGAGAGGTTTACAATTAAACTATAATGTTACCAGATTGGAAGAATGGTGTAAAGGTCACGAAATTCAAGAGGGTTCATCTTACTTGAGTCATTTGTTGCAAGCCGCTAAACTATTACAGTTGAGGAAAGGAACGGCGGATGATATCAATATTATTTATGAGATTTGTTATGCATTGAAACCAATTCAAATTCAAAAATTGGTAAGTCAATATTATATTGCAGACTATGAAACTCCAATTGCTCCAGAAGTTTTGCAAGCAGTTGCAGATAGAGTGAAGGAAAGTGATAGTGGTAATAATGATGATTTATTTGAAATGGTTTCCACTGATGGCCATTTTGATGATCCATTCAGAACTGTTAGTTTAAGACCTTTCTCAAGAGTTGAAGCTTATGTACCAGCTTGGTTAAGTTTACCAATTATAAGAAGAATCATTGAATTAGTAGCTAAGAATGCTGCGGCTCAAGAATCTAAGGTTAACGAAGAAGAAGAAGGAGAAACTGTTTGATAATAGTGAAATATTTTTATTTGGAAAAAGAAAATATTAAAAAAGCAAATAATGAAAATAAAATAAAAAAGAAGATATATCAAGTTTTATACATTGTAGAACGGAATAATGAATTTAGATTATATGGAAAAACTATATAGATGACCACCAATTAAATATAGGAGAACTACAATGATTAATTTTCTTGATATTCTTGAACGGTTTTGGTTTTCATTTGCAATGCATGGACTTTATCACCTTCCATTTCTTCAGCCAATTCTCTATAAACCATTCTATGACGCATAGGTAATGATTTACCAGCAAATTCATCACTAACTATTAAAATTCTAAAATGCGATTCTACTGTATTAGAAGAATTTCTCATTGCAGCATGGTGCAGATGCTTATAAGAATCATTGGCAATAGTGAAATGCTGAGGTTTGAATCTCTTTTGAATTTTTTCAATTATTCTCTTTTCTATAGGTCCTGGGGTCGAACTGGAAGACATTGCTCTGAAAAATCTAATCATTGGTGATTGAAAGTTCACTAATAAATATACAGTATTCAAAGACTTTTGCTTTATACAGTCTCTTAAAGAAAAAAGGTGGGATCTGCATATTAAATCGTGAAATTACAGTTGAATAGTAAATAATGAGATCGAATATTTTTCTTTTTTTTTTTCAAATAAAAATAGACTGAGTGTGCAACTGAAATATTGAATTTTGAAACTAGAAAAATCTAAATATCAAGATATTTTTGTATACATTTAATATTTTCAACTGGAAACTTTTTAAGTATGTATATATATAAATATATATATATATTTCTACTTAGATTTAAATTGAATTAGGTTTAAATATAGATATATATAGCACTAAATGTGTATTTGTACTTAAAGTAGGAATATAATGTGGTATTATTTATTCAATGATACTTAACTGTTACTATTATGATCTCATTTCATAATTAAATCTTTTGTATTTTTATTTTTTTATTAAGATCGGTCTTTCTTCAAACGCTGAGGCTGGGTTATACCGGAAGGGTGCGAATCATGACTTTTGCCACTACACGCACACCCCCAATTTACTAAAACAAGTTAAACGAAGATTAAATATAGTCAGTAATAATGTCTTCATCCGTACCATACGATCCATATATTCCTAATCAGGACACATCAGAGCAGTCCAACTCAAGGACTGCTGCCATTCAGGCGGTAAGTATCTTATCAAATGCTGGATGATTTATGTTTGGGGCCTTAGTTTTACTGCAATCTAGCATTACGTTTACACAATGATGATTTAACATAATTTACTAACAAATAAGCAAATCGATGATACTGTCGGTATTATGAGAGATAATATTAATAAAGTTGCCGAACGTGGAGAGCGTTTGGACTCTATTGAAAATAAAACTGACAATTTGGCCATTTCTGCCCAAGGATTCCGCCGAGGTGCAAATAGAGTCCGAAAAGATATGTGGTGGAAAGACATGAAAATGAGAATGTGTCTTATTATAGGTGTTGTTATTGTTTTGGTTGTTATTATTGTGCCAATTGCTGTTCATTTTTCATAAGTTGAATTAATAAATGTTTGGGATTTTTGCTATGAGGAGGTGTAGATAAAGAAAACTGAAGAGGTAGGATTTTTGCTTATGAGGAGATTAAAGATAGCTCAAGAGGAATTATTCTTAAGGGGGATAATTCTTGATAGTCAATGAATATTTAAATCAAGATTAGGATAGATTATTCGAACGATCGAAAAAATTAAACTTGGAATATATCTTTCTAAACTTAATATTAAACCTTTGTTAAATGCATAATTCTACATGGATCACTAAACTGGGAACTTCTTCTCCTAAAAAAAAAAATAATATTATCACTATTAATAAATTCCAAACTTTAAATTAAGTAGTATTAGTAATATATCATTATGTATATTTGTATATATGTATATATGAGCTTTGCCCATTTAATGTTCTTCTAAAGAAGCTTTATAAGCAGCTTCATCCAATAATTCTTCGTTAGTCTCAATAGATTCTGGTTCAGATACTTTAATTTGTGCAATCCAGCCTGCTCCTTGAGGATCAATGTTAATTAAACCCGGTTCAGATTCTAAGTTGGTATTAACATTAATAATTTCTCCTGAAACTGGGGCATAGATTTCAGAAGCTGATTTAACTGATTCAACTGAACCTAACGATTCTCCTGCTTCTACAGCAGTACCGACTTCTGGGAGTTCAATGAAAGTAGCATCTCCTAATGCATCAGATGCATATTTAGTGATACCAACAAATGCACTGTTATCATTATGAATTGCTAACCATTCGTGTTCAGCAGTATATTTAACTGCTTTTGGGCCTTCAGTTGCATACTTGAAAACTGCAGAGTCAGTGTTGATTTTGAAGTTTACAGAGTTGTATCTGACAGATATTCTTGGAACAAATCTGTTGATTACTCTTGGGCTGAATCTTGGAGCTCTAATTAATGTTGAAATCATGATAAGGGGTTGAATAAATATATCAAACAAGCCAGTAGAAATGCGCGCGTTATATATATGTTTCGATTCTAGTTAAGGAAGTCAAGATTTACGTTGACTCGCGCACGTTGGAGTCATAAATAGAACGAAAAATCACTTTGGTTTTAAAACATAGACAACCAAAAATTAATAATACCTTGAATTTAACAAGGAATTTGATTGCTTTCTATTAATATTATGTATATCACACCTTTTCAATTTTGGAATGTCTTTTAATTTAAAGAATTTTTTAATTGAATAGTGAAATTTCAGTAACATTTTGCTCAATTCTTTAATTGCTTATTATAATTTTAAATCTTTCAGTTTTTCTTCTTACCCTTTCTCATGTTTGATCTTATCATAGAGTATTTGAGTTTATTAATTATATTGTATCTATTTAACAATTATTACATTAGATTCATATTGGTCTTGGTTTGTTTCAAATCAAAATTAATGATTAGTAACTTTACTCTGGCAACTATTTCACTTACTCTATTTAAATACTAAGAGTAATTATAGTAGTTCTCCATACTTACACAAAACCGACTTGAAAACAAACTAAAGGCTATTAACGCTTATTTTAATAATTTATACAGTTCAGTAACAAAATTGAGCTTTAAAATCCTTCATTGTAATTAGTACATAGAATTATATTTGATTAAGTGAATGTTATACATATATATATGTATATCATTTTATAGCTTTTAATGTTTTCTGTAGGTATGATTTTCCATATATCCAAATCATTTGTAGGTCTCCAACTAATTTAAATTTAAGAATTTCTTGTTAATTTTTTCTCAAATTGTCAAAATTAGCAAACAAATTGAATTATTATATGATTATAAAACGTCAATAACAAGAGTTTGTTAATAAAATCGTTTATAGCGAATATATAAAAATAAAAGTGTTAGAAATGGCAATGTTACTTAAAGACAATAACTTCAATCTTAATTAAGGCAGCAATTGAGGCCTAACTACTACATTACCTACCACGTATAGCTGCGAATAGATAGCAATCTTGGTCTTCATACTGCATACAGGGTAAGATTAGTAAAATTGTGGTCCAATTTCATTTAGGGATCACAAGTCTTCAATAATTACATCTTAAAGTTTTATTAATGCCCTATTTGCAAGCCACTGTAATTATTAAAATGCCAATTGATACTTGCTCTTTGAACTTTCTGTATATTTTTGGACTTTAAATTAAATTATCTAGAAACTTCCTACTATTGACTAACCCACTTATCCCGAAATTCTGCAGCCATTATATTTCTAGAAATTTCGATCTATATAATTATTATTTTTTTTTTTTAAAAAAATAAATGATCTGTACTATTAGATTATTCTCGCATATTCATATTTCCCCACGAATGTTCTGGAATCCTTCTTAGATAGGTTCCACTTTTACTATAAATATTAGGTGAGAAACCCCTTGAATTCTTTTCTCTACAATTAACTCAAATCTAATAAATTAATAGAATAGATTAAATTAATTATACAACGATAATGTCGAAAGCCATAGGTATTGATTTAGGTACAACTTACTCATGTGTTGCACACTTTGCAAATGACAGAGTTGAAATTATTGCTAATGACCAAGGTAACAGAACTACTCCATCTTACGTTGCCTTCACTGATACTGAAAGATTGATTGGTGATGCTGCTAAGAACCAAGCTGCTATGAATCCTCATAACACTGTGTTTGATGCTAAGCGTTTAATCGGTAGAAAGTTTAATGATTCTGAAGTTCAAGAAGATATTAAACATTTCCCATTTAAGATCGTTGACAAGTCAGGTAAACCAAACATTCAAGTTGAATATAAGGGAGAAACCAAAGTCTTCACCCCTGAAGAAATTTCTTCCATGGTTTTATCTAAGATGAAGGAGACTGCAGAACAATTCTTAGGTACTACTGTTAAAGATGCCGTTGTTACCGTTCCAGCATACTTCAATGACTCTCAACGTCAAGCTACTAAGGATGCTGGTTCCATTGCTGGTTTAAACGTTTTAAGAATCATCAACGAACCAACTGCCGCTGCTATTGCATATGGTTTAGATAAGAAGGCTTCTTCCAATTCTGAAAAGAATATTTTAATTTTCGATTTAGGTGGTGGTACTTTCGATGTTTCCTTATTAACTATTGACGAAGGTGTCTTTGAAGTCAAAGCCACTGCCGGTGATACTCACTTGGGTGGTGAAGATTTTGACCATAGATTAGTCAACCACTTCATTGCTGAATTCAAGAGAAAGAATAAGAAGGACTTATCTAACAACCAAAGAGCATTGAGAAGATTAAGAACTGCTTGTGAACGTGCTAAGAGATCTTTATCATCATCTGCTCAAACTTCTATTGAAATTGACTCCTTATTTGAAGGTATTGATTTCTACACTTCAATTACCAGAGCTAGATTTGAAGAACTTTGTGCTGACTTGTTCAGATCTACTATTGATCCTGTCGAAAAAGTTTTAAAGGATGCCAAGATGGATAAGTCTCAAATCAATGAAATTGTTCTTGTTGGTGGTTCTACAAGAATTCCAAAGATTCAAAAATTGGTTTCTGACTTCTTTAACGGAAAGGAACCAAACAAGTCTATTAACCCAGATGAAGCTGTTGCTTACGGTGCTGCCGTTCAAGCTGCTATTTTGTCTGGTGACAAGTCTGAATCCACTCAAGAATTATTATTATTAGATGTCGCACCATTATCTCTTGGTATTGAAACTGCAGGTGGTATGATGACCAAGTTGATTCCAAGAAACTCTACTATCCCAACCACCAAATCAGACATTTTCTCTACCTACGCTGATAACCAACCAGGTGTTACTATTCAAGTTTATGAAGGTGAAAGAGCAAAGACTAAGGACAACAACTTATTAGGTCTGTTTGAATTATCAGGAATTCCACCAGCTCCAAGAGGTGTTCCAAAGATTAAGGTCACTTTTGATATTGACTCTAACGGTATCTTGAACGTTTCTGCTGTCGAAGAAGGAACTGGTAAGTCTCAAAAGATTACCATTACCAACGACAAGGGTAGATTGTCCAAGGAAGATATCGAAAGAATGGTGAGTGAAGCTGAAAAATTCAAGGCTGAAGATGAAGCTGAAGCTCAAAGAGTTCAAGCTAAGAACGGTTTAGAATCTTACGCTTATTCTTTAAAGAACACTGTTACTGATGGTGAATTAAAGGACAAGATCTCTGAATCTGACAAGGAGAAGTTGAACAATGCCATTGATGAAACTATCAAGTGGTTAGATGAATCTAATGCTGCATCCACCGATGAATACAAGGACAAGCAAAAGGAATTGGAATCAATTGCTAATCCAATTGTTTCTGGCGCATACCAAGGTGCAGCAGGAGCTGGCGGAGCAGCTCCAGGAGGATTCCCAGGTGGAGCTCCACCTCCACAAGGCGACAGTTCAGGTCCAACTGTTGAAGAAGTTGATTAAATGAGTAATCAAAATGTTGCAAGGTTTAAAAATTGTTAATAGGGTAAGATTTAGGAATTAAATATGTAAACAAATGAATTAATAAATGATATTAATTAACTTTTAGCTGTAATTATTGAGTATAAATTCCCATTGTTAATGATGATGAAAACGCAAAAACCCAAATTAAAATTAACCCCAAACCTATTTTCCTGTCAATCCAGAAATTATTCAACGAAACCAAAATAAATAGAGCAAGTATTACTATAAGTAAAAAGCATAAAGTCCAAAGTACAGGCTTGGATTCATCGAATTGAATGTAAGATAAACCTCGCTTTTCACTTATTAGAAGCGCACTTAAACCTAATGAAGAAAAAGCTAATATGATACCCCCAAAGCAAGCACTGAAAGCCATCAATGGCATTCCCATTTTAGAAATTGTATAATTAGTAATTAAGTCTCCAATTGAATTACCAAGCGCAAATATAGTAAGACCTAAAATTTCATCTGAAATATTGAAGATTAAGCAAACACTTTTAAGTATACTAATGACTTCAGTAGCAAATACTGAGGTCCAACTTATAGACGTTAAAAACCCCAAAAATGAAACTGAATAATATATGATCTTGATATTTTGAGTATTGTGAGGTTGGTACAAATGAATAATAAATAGTTCAGCAATAGTAACAATAGTTATTGTAACTGGTACGAAAACTGTCCAAAACTTAATCATACCCAAAAACCAAGTTGAACAAAAAATTAAACCAAAAAAGGATTGAATTTGCAATAAGCATTTATCATGGACAAAATCAACTATAGGTTCTGGATCCCAAACTTCATTGGTGAATTGAGAAATGAATTCATTTCTTTGATATGCTTCAAGTACTTCTATGGAAGCATTATCACGAACTGGGATAGATATTCTCAAAAGAAAATCTATTGGCGATGTTAATATTTTTTGAAATTTAACTAATGGAGTATTATTATTGAAATGAAGAAATGATGGGAAAAGCAATTTAGTAATTGAAAGACTTTGATTAGATTCTAAATTGAGTTCTTCTTCAAAATTGGCGTCATCTACTCGAGACTGGCAATTAAATTGATCAAGAACTGATGTATTTGAAGTTGTGTTTGGTTCAGAAATTGATAATAAATCATCTTCAATATCATCGAGAGGAATCGAGTTAAATGCTCTCGATTGTGAACGCAATTTTGCTAAAATTACACTTACTCCATAATGACCAGAAGGTAACAGATAGAAATCATTTTCAGGAGTTGTTATAACTTCATCTATAGTAGGTAAATCATCAAGATCATTTTGAAGCAATTCATCAATATCATCTGACGATTGAATACCTTTTACCGCCTTTAAAATGCTTAAAACAGTTTCATTTCGAGATGTGATATAAGAGTTAAACCCCAAGACAACAATTGAGTATAAAATGTATACTGAAAATAGTATAATAGCCAAGTATTGGGTTAATTTGGTGGTTAGTACTATAATAAATCCAAATATCAAAATTATTAAATAGGAGAAACAATCTATCCAAAATGAAATGGGACGAACTTGAAAAGGATGTGTAATGGCCATGGTTCCAATTACCACTGTTAAAATGAAAAATGCTGCACCTATTAGTTCAGATAAAGCTAAGTCACCAGAATTTAAGTCAAGTGCTTTATATGTACCAAATATATCTGGAGCACCATTCCCAAAAGCTAAGAGCGTTAAACCTGCCAAATTATGAGACATATTTAAACCTCGAGATATTGTATGTAAGTTAGGACAAAGATACAATGAAGCGGTGACCCCCATGGCATAGAAAAGTAACAATAAAAAGGAACATATTGGAATTAAAGCTCCAAAGGTCCCAAGGTACGAAAATGTACAATAATACCATTTTAAATAATTAAAGTATCCTATTGGAGATACATTGCAATTTTGAAAGTCTTGACACCGGGAAGTGAAACTAAGGGAACAAGTCAGATTTGCCATTTGTAAATTCGAGTCCAATTGATCCACATTTGCACTACATACGGAGACAAGCAATAACCACACCACAATCACGTTTTTCAATCTTGAAAACATTGCTGAATGGTGGTCAACAAAGAGAATGGCTGGATTGATCGATTAATTGAATTACTAAATTTTATTTTTATTTTTCTTTGTCTTTATCTTATAAGTACAATTTGGGCTTAAGATTATGGTACAGTCAATAAGATTAAGTGTGGAATACGGTTTTTTGATGAAACTTCAAAAACTTGATTGAAATTAAGATCATGGAAAAAAGAAAAAAACAAATTCAAATAAATTACAAACAAGAGAAACAAATTTTGATTGAAGATTAGATGAATGTTCTCTAGCTCCTGCGATAATGTAAGTTATAATACAAGCGTAACAAACAAACTAACAAAAAAAAAAATATTTGACTTAATAAATTTGTTTCAATGAATATAATTGTGTAAGAGAAATAGCACTACGAAAAATGTATAGCTGATCCTTGCACCAATCCCCATACGGGCACACGAAGGTAATCCCTTAGAATATAGAAATACTCAGATGGAATGCTGCACCCAAGATCAACGATTTAGTCTCCAGTCCACTGCAGGTATAAACCACAACAATATTCCGATGGTCATGGGTCAGACGCCGCAATGGGTCAACCTCAAGGGAATGCTTTAACGTTGCGAGTGTCTGTGTTTTGCGTTTGTTGAAGAAAAAATTTTTTCCGTTCAATAGCAGTATTTTATATATACACAAATTATCCGGGTAACACCTTAACGAATCCAAACTCAAATAATTGGGGCCAAAGTTGAGATATTCTTCTCCCAGTATTCAGTATTATAGCCATAAGTTAAATGAACATATCACTAAACAATGAAATGGTAAAAAAAAAAAAATTCAATAAATAAAAAGAATAATTAGTACTTCAGCTACATAGGCTAATAACATAATAATCAATAATACTTCATTAATACTTAAAACAGTCTACTAATATCTTTTTTTTTTTTTCTCTATTCAAGAATAATCATCAAACAGTTTATGAATATGCAGAATTACTTTTTCAAAAACATCATTGTAAACGTTTTCACCCCATAAAGTATCCATATGTTCATAAGTAGGACATTTGATTATATGCAACTTTGATTCCATTTTACTATTTTGTGATAAAATTAACTCTACAGTTTTATCTATATCTACCAAAATATCTGAATCCCCATACACCAATACCATAGGAACATTCAAATGATGTGCCACTGGGAACGGTGCCACTCTACTTGTAGTTAATTTCAGGTATTGGGATAAAGTTGATAATCCAGTTAGCCCAATGTTACAGGTTTCATCAAACATCTGAAACCTTTTACTCGAAATTATTTGAAACCAATGAATAATTGATTTAACTGATGAGTTAGAGAACATATGTGGATACCCAATAGTTTTCTGCTGTTGAGAAATGTTATTACCATTCCATCCGAAAAGAAATTTCAAAGATTTGTCCACAACTTTTTCATATAAGCGAGGTCCTAATAAATAACACCAAAAGGAGACGGAGGGTAAAATGGCTCTTTTACCAAATATACGATACAAAAATGAATTATCGTTGGCTGCTTGTTTCACAATCATTTTCAAAACTACATGATTCAAATCTTTGGGTACCAAAGCAGGCGATAAACCTATAAAGAGTCGAATTTTATTATTCAAATCAGGTCGAAGACTCAAACTTGCAAAAAGTTGAGAGCAGCCTTGAGAAAACCCAATATATATGATTTTAAGAGTCTCCTTAGGTGATAGTGGAAAATTATTCTCGTAAAATGAAGTGATATATTCAATAGTATCAGGAATATCATAAAGTGCAAATTCATCTAACGAATAACTCCAATACTTATCATCCGATACTGAAAGTTTCAAATGCTTTCGAGAATATTTATTACCTCTGTTATTACCTAACCATACTTCATACCCTAAATCTACGAGTAGGTAAGGTAAGGTTTTAGATTTGTCAGAACCTACCAAGAATAACTCTGAGTTTGTAAGTAAACCATGGTGGAAATACACAACTTTTCCAGGTGAATTAATTGGTGCTTGGGATTTGATGTTAGATCTACTTTCCAATTTGTGAATTACTAGTAAATATCCATCTTTTGTAGCCACAACATGTTCCCGAATAATATACCCACTAACCGCGGCTATTTCACAGATATCTTTAGCATATGCTATATCATTGTATTTAGGAGCCTTAATTGTCTTAAATTTCACTTCTGATGCTAGACCCGTTATTGCTTTAATAATAAAAGCGACAACTAATCGTAGAGTGAATATGAATATGGTATACACGGTTATAATAATTGAAAGCATGCAACTAAACAAACAATTCCTGGTGAAAAAAAAAAAAACTACATTTGAATAAGACAATGCTACAACACAATATGGAAAAATGAAAATAGTAATTCATATAAAAAAAAAAAAATAGTAAACACCAAAACAAGTGCAACCACATTACATGATGCTGATGGATGTTCATAAATCTAACTGTATAAATATAAAAATAATATAAATATAAATATAAATATATATGCGTATATCACCCCAAATATATGGCTTTCATGCGAGTCAAATAAAATAAATTTCAGCCAAGTTTAAAATCTGGTAAAATGGAAACAAAATATATAGACATGGAACCAACTAGTTTCGCTATACTTGTTTTTACTACCTAATTATGTCAAAGAATGAAATATAAAATTTTTTTTCAAAAAAAAAAAAAAATCAAAAAAATCAAAACAACAACTCTCAATGGTGTGCGTTTTTAAAATTTAGAAAAACCACCATTTCTTTTTAGGTTTTGTTTCTTCCATCATCTCCAATGCAAACTGCCTATGCTCATCTAATTCTCTCAAAAGTTTTTCTTCTTCATCCTGTCTGATTCTTTCAGCTTCCAAAAATTGTCTATCTGAAGGTCTGTTTAATGCAAGATCCGATTCCACATTTTTCCTCAATTCATTTGGAATATATTCAGCATCCCTAACTTTTTTAAGAATGATTTTACTTTGCTTAGGATTATATAAATCATTACGTTCTTCTTCATTTAATCCAAGTATCATTTCTTTAACTCTTAACTGAGCCCTGTAAAAATCAGAAAATACATTTTCTTTACCTTCGTTCCATCGATAGAAAAAAGTGAAATATACTATGATGGAACCTCCAAGAAATGAGGCAAATAATCTTGTACCTTTTTGAACTTTTTCATTATTATTTACCTTCCTTAAAACCATATATTGCCCGGGATACAATTTTGACATAGGACGTGGGGTATAATTCAATCTTTTCATAGTTTCATTTATTTTTTTATATTGTGTTGGGTCTCTTGGTAAAGACAGAAATCCTGAAGGTTGTTGTCCTGGAACTTGATATTCGGATGGATACCCTTGAGGAGGTCTTAAATCTGACGGATCATATGGATTATATGGTGCCTTGGGCGGTGTCCAGCCCTTGGGGTTTGGTCTTCTTTGCAAATTGTCATTTTCGCTCATGGTCCTTTTTATTTATTTAGTTTAGATTTATTTAAGTTTAAGATATAATAATTTGAGAAGTTTTTCATTGTCAATTACTTTATTCGGTGATTAATTTTTCAAATGCTGCTTAGCAACCCACATTTAATAAATGTAGTAGGTTGTTTTTTTTACATTTTTTTTAATTTTTTCTCTTTGTAAAATTGGATTTCATAATTCATATATTTATTAAAGTGTTGATATATGGTCTCCCTGGGAAACTAAACTTTGCATTCAATAATGTATATTACAAAGCCTTGAAAAATTCATTTCTTATTTACTTGATGTTATACAGTTAATATTTGTTGTCGTTGATTTATTTATTTTATTTTTCTCATTTATGTTATTTTATTAATTTTATCTATTTCCCACTTCTTATTTTTACAATCCATTAAGACCTTCATTTTAGCTGGCTGTCAATCAACCAGAAACCAATTACAACGGCATGAAATCAACGTTATGTCAGCTATTCTCATTGGAAGCCTTAGATGATAGGCTAGTCCCATCTGCGAATCAGGAAAAACGCCAAGCTATCATTAATAAAGCCAATCCTGTATCACGATGGCATACCATAGAGTTCAAAATTTATGCATTGGTGTTTATAATAACTATACCTTTGATGTTTAAAGCTGGAATGGAAGCATCTAATGAATACAACCCAAACTATCATAAATTCGAACATTTATTAAGTCAAGGTTGGCTTTTTGGCCGTAAAGTTGACAATTCAGACACTCAGTATCGTTTCTTTAGAGATAATATGCCTTTATTATTTGGAATGATCATTTTACATGTCTCGATAAGGAAATTATATAGTAGAATATTTAAAAATGGTAAACGAACTAGTTTTGACTTTGGTTTTGGTTTGATTTTTTTGTTTCTTTGTCATGGTGTTAACTCGGTGAGAATTTTGATTCACATGCTTATCATTTTCAGTTTTGCCCAATTTATTAGGAATCGGAAATTGGCCACTATATTGACTTGGGTATACGGAATCATTACCCTTTTCATTAATGATTATTATAGAGATTCCAAATTTGGTGTTGCCATAATAGATCAAAGTTTTACTGGTATAATCCCTCGTTGGGACGTTTTCTATAATTTCACATTATTAAGAATGATTTCCTTTAACATGGATTTTTTGGAAAGGAAAAATCTGGAAATTGAAGAGAATAACAAAGGGAATGCTATTGCTATCAAAGGGCGTCAACTCGATGATAGATCCAGGTTATCCGTTTCCTTGCCATTATCTGAATATTCCATATATAGTTATATGGCGTATTTGATGTATGCTCCTCTATTCATTGCTGGACCAGTGATAACTTTTAACGATTATTTATACCAATCAGATTATTGCCCTTCCAAAGCTGTATCAAATTTCAAAAGGACAGCTATTTATTTTGGTAGACTTATCTTTTGCATTTTAACGATGGAATTTATACTTCATTTTATGTATGTTGTTGCAGTTTCCAAAACTAAGGCATGGGAAGGTGATACTCCTTTCCAAATTTCCATGCTTGGAATGTTCAATTTAAACATAATTTGGCTTAAGCTTTTAATTCCATGGAGAATGTTTCGATTTTGGAGTTTACTTGATGGGATCGATCCACCAGAAAATATGATCAGATGTATGGATAATAATTTTTCAGCTTTAGCATTTTGGCGCGCATGGCATAGATCTTTCAATAGATGGGTTATTAAATATATATATATACCTTTAGGAGGAAGAGGGAAATACCGTATCATCAACAATTTATGTGTTTTCAGTTTTGTGGCTATTTGGCATGATATCGAATTGAAATTGTTAATTTGGGGTTGGTTAGTAGTCCTTTTCCTAATTCCTGAAATTGCCGTCACCATGTTTTTCAAAAAATATGAAAACAATTGGTGGTATAGACATTTATGTGCAATTGGAGCAGTAGCCAATATTTGGATGATGATGATAGCTAATTTATATGGATTTTGTTTAGGTAACGATGGAACAGCAGCATTATTCAAAGCAATGTTTAATACATATTCTGGGTTTGAATTCTTTGTGCTTTCCCTGGGTGCACTTTTCGTTGGAGCTCAAGTAATGTTTGAATTAAGACAAACAGAAGTTCGCAGAGGAATTGATATGAGATGCTAATATATAGGTATGTATTAATGAATTGATCATTCAAGCTAGTGGTCTTCTTTTATATTTAGTTTTTTTTTTTTTTTTCTTTGTAATTACTATGGGGGCAGATATGTAGCACTGCACAGTATCTTTAATTCCCAAAAATTAAGTAACCGTTAACCCACAATAGATACCTTTTAAATTTGCCCCAACTATCTTTATAAAAATGGCCCCACCGACTTTAGTACATACAAGAGCAGAAATATGGCAAAAATATCAAGATCAACTCTTAAATCCTTCTAAATATCAATGCCAACTAAGATCCATAACCCAACACGAATGTACTTTTAAAATGAACCCAGACTCAGCACCAGAAATCATTTGCTTACCGTTTCAAAGATTATTTCAAAGATGCTTGGAGAAAACAATAACTAATGATAAGACAGGAAAGAAGATACGAGGAGAAAAATGGGTTAGTATAGAGATTACAGAAGCTCAGACTAACGCAGATTTAATGGAGAAACCAATATATGGAACTGATGTTAAAGATTTTTTGAATGCAGATAAGGAATTTAGAAAATTAATGGAAACTGAAATAGGCGAGCAATAATAGATTACATAATAGATTGAATAACTTACGGTAAAGCAATTTTTTTAAGATGAACATAAACTAACTTTGATACATATACTTATTAAATACAATTGATTTAATAATTGATTAATTCGTTTTAAGTTTGTTTTAAGTTTGTTTTATTTTTTATTTATTTATTTATTTGTTTATTTTTTTTTTTTTATGCATTCGAATGTAATTAGTAAATAACTACTAATATGTGGAACCTTCAGCGGGTTGTGGTAATTTCTTATTAGAAGCAGATGCCATTTCTTTTCTTAATTCCAATAAGACAGTTTCCATAGTGTATATCCGTTTCCAATTCTTCAAAGTACCAAATTTTTCTACAACAACATTTCCTTTTTCATCCACACATGGCAAATTAATTTTAGAAACAAAGGTAACTTTTGGTGGTTTATCTGGGTAAGATTCATCACAAACAATGTTCAATGAGTAAATTCGATTTTCATGAGTTGAATGAGGAGGTCCCAAAATCGTCCCGTTCCAATATGTCATTGTGATGTCATCTTGGTTCGTTAACCCATAGGAAATGGATTCGGCCCCAAGACCCTTTTCACCTTTTTCCAACTCTTCTAATAATTTAAAGTTTCTAGGACTGCGCTAGTTAGTATTGAATTGCTTGAACTAATAAGTTAAAATTAATAATGTATCATAACAAATGAAGCAGACTCTATATGCTTGAAACAATTGAAAACATGCTCCAGTATTGAAACTTTAGATTTATGATAATTGGGCACATTTAATAAGGCTTTCGCTATGAAAAAAACTATTAATATACACCACGGGATCTTTTGGTAATCTTAAGTCTTTTTAAAACACAGTTGTACGTACATCTTAGACATTGTAGTTCAAATAAACCCCCCAGTAATTTCGATTAAATCAATAATGAAAACCGCACGACAGTTTGCGCTTTCTTGGAAAGTGTAGGCCAAAGGTATAAATTTTTTTTTGTTTTTGTTTATTTGTTTTTTTTTTTAACAAAAACAAGATTAAAAATAAATAATATTAATATTCATTATCATAATAGTGATATAAAACATTACAAAAGGTAAACACCTACCCAAAGTCACAAATCCTACCCCTCAATGGTTCACCAGAAGGATAAAGATATCACATCATTAAATGATATTAATCTTACATCATCATCCCCTTTTGTAGAGCAACCAAGACTGTCTTTTAAAATGGAAGAAGATGAGTTACAACAAGTAACTTCAAAGTTACAGTTTCAATTGAAATCAGCACAAACTGAACTTAATTTGGAACGACTGGGGAGGAAAGATATAGTTAACAAATTTGAAATTTTGCTAAAACAAAAGAATGAAGAGATAGATCTGTTGAAACAAAATTTTGATTATATCTATAACCAAAGAGATCAACTAAAATCAAAACTTGAAAACGCTGAGAATATTAAGAAAACTAACATCGAATCGTTGGAAAACCAATTGGATAATTTGACTAAAAAATTGAATGTTGTTGAACTGGAAAATAAAAGATTAAGAACCGAAAACTCTCTGTTGAAGTTACGATCCTCAGACCATTCAAATTCTTTCACTTATTTGGAAGAGGAAAATAAGCAATTGAAATCAAGAATTGAAGAATATGAACTCGAGATGAAACAATTAATAAATCGTAACAATGCTCTTCTTGAAGAACAACAAAATATGAACACATCTCAAACTGCAAATCATGTTTTGTTATCCAAATGCGACTCGCTTCAAAAAACAAATACATCGCTACAACTTAAAGTTGATGAATTGTTACAACATAAAACTTCATTAGATTTACTAAAACAGAAAAATGAATCTTTGAATCTGAAATTATTAAAATTGAGAGGAATAGAGGAAACCAACTACCATCTCGAAATAGAAAATATTTCATTAAAACGGAAATTTGATGAGTTTAAAGAAATACTTGGAGGAGAAATAGAATTTGAATCGGTGGAATTGAAACTTGGTGATTTTATTACGAAATATAAAGATCTTCAAAACTCTAATTTGGTTATTCAGGATAAATATGAGCAAATGAAAGTTGAATTGGATCAATCTAGGTCTCAAATTAGTAAATTAGAACACGAGAAGCTGAATCAATTGTTACCTCAGATTAAATCTTTGAACGAAATTTTAAGCTCAAGACAAAATTTGATTGAAAAATTAGAAAGGCAGAAACTTTTAAATATAAAAGAGATTGAATACTTAAGGGAACTGTTGAAAAGTTTAGACGAGATAAATTTGAAAAAATCTTCGGATAAACCAAGCGATCTGAATAATGCATATATTGCTAGTTTAGAAAAATTGGTTGATCAATATAAACATGAAAAGGAAGAAATGCTCAAAAATCATGCAAATGATAACAATTTTCAAACCGGTGAGAAAAGGACTCATATTGAAGATATCTCAACTTCGAACACTTCTGTTATTAGTAAATTAGAAAAGGAAAATTTAGAGTTGTTATTGATCAAGAAAAAACTTGAAGATGCTAACTCTTCATTACGAAATGAGTTGAAATCTTTCAATGATATAAAAACTAAAAAGGAACAACTTAGAGTTGTTCAAATGAGATCAAATCCATTGGCAAATGATCAATTAATTAAACAGCATACTCTAGATTGTCTTCGTAAAGAAAATGAGGATTTGATAAATTCTAAATTTAATAAAGAAACCTGGATACCCAAATCTGTATTTGAAAGACAGGAAAATGATATGGCCATTCTTCAAAATAAAATAGATCAATATATTAAACGCATAAATCGTTTGAAAGATGCATACTCCAAAAAAAGTATTGACATTTTAAGTATCATTTCAAAATTCTTTGGATATTCAGTCGAGTTTTTACCAAGTGCCATTAATCCAGAAGATTTGACTTCTTCAAGAATAAAGTTAACTTCTAAAGCGTTTAAGAAAACGGAATCACCCCCTCATTTGATCATTGATGTTCACACTAAATCTTTAAAAGTTGTAGGATCTCAAGATTTTAAAAACTTATGTGAAGAGTTAGTTAATACATGGGTAACAGATAAAAATCTGATTCCTTGCTTTTTAAGTGCTCTAAACATAGAAATTTTTAACACTTCATAAGACTTTAGCATATAATGGGTAAAAATTAATGTACATTACTATCCTCCTTTTATTTCCCTTAAATATACTATCTATTTAAATGTGATAATATCTGATGTAGATGCCAATTCATTAGATACTAAATCCAAAAGTTTTAATGGTTGTATCAACAAATTTTGAGGTGACTTCTTAAGTTTGTTCCATACCTCTCCTTGATTGATATTTTCAAACGCTTCAAGATAGGCTTCCTTTACTTGCTTCAATTCCGCTTCGCTCCCATGATAAGTATTGAATTTGTACCACCAAGCCCAACAATCACCGTTTTTTTGTTCATTTGTAATACTTCTCTCCAACCAAGATTTAGCTTTAGAAAATTTAGCATCCATCCAAAAAAATAGACCAATGTTCATCAACACTATTGCAGAGTTATTAGTATTTTTCAAAGCATCGATGAATGCATTCCGCCTTTGTGAAGGCTTAGATATCAAATAGAGGTTTTGGATCCAAACTTCTGGTGAGGATGGGAATTTTTTCAATGCTTTATTACATGTTTGACGAGCAGTATCAAAATCTTTAACTTGTCTTTCAAACTTAATTTTCATTATTGAAAAAGCAGGGTTGTCTGAATTTTGCAACATAGCCTTGTCCACTGTTGCTCTGGCTCTTATTAATGCAGTCTTATTATCAATTTGTAAGAGTAGATCCCATAGTGGAACAGAATGAGGAACATATCTAAGTCCAATTGAAATTGTTTCTCTAGCCGACAGTAAATCATCACGTTCAATTTGAATTTGTCCCTTTTGTAAATATAAGTTACTACAAGATGGAAATCTTCCAATACCATCATCGCATAATTCCATAAGTGTTTCGTAAGATTGGTTTAAATATCTTTGAATATGAATATGTTTATACCAAGCCCTAGCGGATTTCTCTTTAAGAATATCTAAAGCTTGAGATGATACATTACTAGCTTCTTTGATGTTTCCTTCTCGAATTTCAAATTTAATTCTTGCAAACCATACACTTTCATCCAGTTCAAATTTGGAAGTGGCTTCAATTAAAATGCTTCGAGCTTCAATTACATTTTTCTCTAAAATCCATTTATCTTTGGCTTTCATTAAATAATACACAGAAATTTCTGGATTTAATGATATGGCCTTATCATAAGACGTGTATAATAATGAATAATTTTTGGTTTCTTTCAAATAACCAAAAAGGGTTACCCATAATTCAAAACTTTCCGGATTTTTTTCAGAAATTTTCTGATAAATAAATGTTGCAGTTTTCGACGATCCATTTTGCTTATAGTTTTCTGCCAAACCTAATGATTCTTGTAGTGGCAATTCAAACATATCTAAACAAACATGTATAATGGCCTCACAAGACATGTAGAATTGTTCATGTTCTGCAATACTTGCCTCTTCAATCCAAATTTTAATAAATGAATCCAGAATTTCTGTGTATTGACCCAATTCTTTGAAAGCTTTTTGCATTATTTTTATCAATTTAGCTTGTGTTATATTAGCATTTTCTCGTTCTTCAAGTTTTAAGGCAACTACCCAAACTTTATGATTATTATTCATTGCCTTTCGTGCTCTATTGATTATCTTTTTAGACTCTTCATAATCGCATAAATTGATCAAAGAAGTCCAAAATTCCCATTCCGTTGGACATAAAGTAATAGCTTTTTCAAGAAATTTTTTAACGTCATTACTATCAGTTTCCAATTCAACGATTTCTTTCCATAATGAGGCACTAGAAGGTAGTGATTCAAGACCTTTCATTAAAATTTTTTTCTTGGACATGATATCAGTCGGATTTTCCAAGTTTACAGCTTTTAACCAAAGTTTTTCAGAATTTGGATTATACCTTAATGCTTGTTGACAAATTTTTTTACTCATACGATAACCTTCAGAGTTAAGTTGATGAATACGTATACTCTCCAACCATATTTGTTCATTTTTGGGCATTCTGTCACAGGCTTCAGTTATTATTTCTCTTGCAGCTTCAAATTTGTGAGCTTGTTCTTCAAGTTTGGCTGATGCTATCCAAGCATTCACATTGGAAGGTTCAGTTTTACGTAAGGATGCAAAAATCATTCTTCCTTTATTGATATCAGCTAATTTCATATTTTCGTCTTCATCAATCTCGTCTAAATTTATATCAGATCCGGAATTTTTAACAAAAGAATCTAAATGATTACTCAACAATTTATCCTTAGCTTTAGAAATTGATTGGAAATCAGTTGTTCCATCTGAAGTCCCCAGAATCAATGCATCAGGTGCTGCATAATATCGTTGTTGCAGCTTTTCCAAAAGTCGTTGTCTCTTATTTTTCTTGGTTATATCACCTGCTTCAGGTAAGTTTTCCCACTGGAATTCATTGACACTAGAAAGAGCTTTTTTCAAATCTAAAAATTGATTTCTAATTAAATTACTCTCTGAATCATTTTTTGCAACTTCTAATTTATTGTGAGTTTTTCTCCTTTTAAGTTGCTTTTCAACTTGTGCATATATTTCATCAGCTTCCAAGTCATCATTTGTAGATTTGGATGACCTTAGAAGCCCCATTTCATTGTTTTGATTAGAATTATCATTAACTTCATCATCATCATTATCATCATCATTATCGTTATGAAGTGGTGTAATTCGAGATGCACTCCCAACTTCCGCAGAAGTGGTAAAACCAGTTGCTCCTCGACCTATACCGGCAATATATCCTGCAGGAGCTGGCTGATCTAAAAAAGCTTTCCTTTCCATGATATTAACAACCCTATCACCACCAAAATATGATACAAAATTAATTTTATGGTGCGAAGTATAAACATGTATTTGAGGAACAGGTTGAGAAAAAATCCCAGCCTTATCACCTGCACACAGAGAGTCCTGCTCATCTGAATTAGAAAAAAATTCAATGAGGTGAAAGTTTCAAATAGTGAACAATGTCTAAAAGATCAGCCACTGAAGACTTAAGTGCAGCTCATGACAGCAAGTCTGCTGCCAAGAACTCAGCTGATTCCGTACCACCAGCAAACAGCGTCGATCTTGGTGAAGATGACGTAGATATGGGAGAATTTGAAGATCCATACGGAGATGATTTTGAATCTGATGGAGAAATTATTGAAGTGGACTCAGCGGAAGAAGAAGAAGAAGAAAACGAGGAAGGAGCATCTGGTAAAGCAGCTGAAAAAAAGATTGCTGAAATCAACAAACAAGATGAACAAGAGCAACTGACTCTTTATCTTCCTCATAGATCCAAGCCATTAGGTCCAGATGAAACTTTAGAAGCAGACCCTACTGTTTATGAAATGTTACATAATGTGAATTTACCATGGCCATGTATGACATTGGATGTATTACCTGATAATTTGGGTAACGAAAGAAGAAGTTACCCATCCACTGTGTATGTAACAACTGCTACACAAGCATCCAAGGCTAAAGATAATGAATTAATTACCATGAAATTATCATCTCTTGCCAAGACTTTAGTTAAAGATGAACAAGATGAAGATGAACAAGATGAATCTGATGATGACGAAGATGTAGACCCTGTCATGGAATCAGAAACCGTTGCATTGAAAAGTACCACCAATAGAATTAGAGTATCCCCACATGCATCTACCACTGGTGAATATTTGACTGCTTTACTGATGGAAAATGGAGAAGTTCAAATCTTTGATTTAGCATCTCAATATAAGGCATTTGACACTCCAGGTTATATGATACCTAAAAATGCTAAGAGACCTATCCATACCATTAGATCCCATGGGAATGTAGAAGGGTATGGTTTAGATTGGTCTCCATTGATTAATACCGGTGCCTTATTAACTGGTGATTGTTCAGGAAGAATTCATTTAACTACTAGAACCACTTCAAGTTGGGTAACTGATAAAACCCCATTTACAACTCCTGGTTCAAATGCTTCTGTAGAAGATATTCAATGGTCTACTGCTGAAAACACCGTGTTTGCCACTGCTGATACTGATGGTTACGTTCGTATCTGGGATACCAGACTGAAAAAGCATAAACCAGCTATTTCAGTTGCCGCTCTGACTACAGACGTCAATGTTATTTCTTGGTGTGATAAAATCAATTATCTTTTAGCCTCTGGTCATGATGATGGTACCTGGGGAGTTTGGGATTTACGTAATTTTAACACTTCAGCTAAACCTTCACCAGTGGCCCATTATGATTTCCATAAATCTGCCATTACTTCCATTTCATTTAATCCTTTGGACGAGTCTATTATAGCGGTTTCTTCTGAAGACAACACCGTGACTTTATGGGATTTAGCTGTGGAAGCTGATGACGAAGAAATCTCACAACAGAGAAAAGAAGCCAAAGAATTACAAGACATTCCTCCACAATTATTGTTTGTTCATTGGCAAAGAGACGTCAAAGATGTTAGATGGCACAAACAAATTCCTGGATGTTTGATTTCCACTGGTGGTGATGGTTTAAATATCTGGAAGACCATTTCCGTTTAAACTGGGTGCAAAAAGGTCGCACAATAGATTTATTAAGTGAATCGATGTAGTTTTGTAAATGTAGTTGTTTTGGTTTAACATAAAGGTTTCAATAGTATATACTTTTATTATTTCTTTATATATGTATTTGCATAAATTTAAAGTTTGCAATGAATCGTTAATTGAAAGACTAAATTGATATTCTTAAGTGTTATAATACAATTGTCTATTATTTCAAATCAACCATAAGGAAGTTTGTTGAAAGCTATTGAATAATTTTTAAATTTTTTTTTTTAAAAAGTCTTTTTTTTTTTTTTATTAATTTTTCTTACATTTTAATTTTGTTTGTTTACCTGATAAATTTTCGTTGATTTTCATTTCATCAGCAATAAGTATGGCAAAGAAGGATAAGAAATCTAAGGAAGCCAAGAAAGCACGAGCAGCTGAAAAGCAAAAGAAAAATAGTTCGAAAGCAGAACTCAAACAAAAGAAATTGGCCAAAAAACAAGGAGAAGATGAAGATGATGAAGATATTGATGAACTTCTCGCACGGTTTGCAAAAGAACAACAAGAATTCGAAGCTGTAAATATTGAAGTATGTAAACCGCCTTCTAAAAGATTAGATGCCACTATGGTGAGCAATCCTTTGCAGGGGAAAAAAGAATTATTCCTTTTTGGTGGTGAATCAACTGATCCAGAAACTAGTAGATCACGTTTTTATAATGACTTGTATTCTTACACCATAGACAATGATATATGGCGTAAAATTACTTCCAAAAATGCACCATTGCCTAGATCTGGGCATGCTATGTGTGGACATCCTTCAGGTGTTATATTAATGTTTGGAGGTGAATTTTCATCACCTAAGCAATCCACTTTTTATCACTACGGAGATACATGGATTTTAGATGCTGATACCAAAGAATGGCAAAAAATTGATCAAAAAAAAGGAGGTCCCTTAGCACGTTCTGGTCATAGAATGGCTGTGTGGAAAAATTACATTATAATGCACGGTGGATTTAGAGATTTGGGTAGTATGACTACTTATCTTAATGATATTTGGGTATTTGACATTACCACTTTTAAATGGACTCAAATTCAATTCCCACCTAACCATCCTATCCCTGATGCAAGATCTGGTCATTCATTGATTCCTTGTGCAGATGGAGCTGTCTTGTACGGAGGTTATACCATGGTAAAAGCTAGAAAAGGTTTACAAAAGGGTAAAGTGTTGAGTGATACTTGGATTCTTAAGATGAAACTGGATCCTCAAGGTGCACGATTTGAAAGAAGGAAAAAGCAAGGTTTTGTGCCATCTCCAAGAACTGGGTGTCCAATGGTTCACCATAAAAATAGAGGTATTATGTTTGGAGGAGTTTATGATTATGAAGAAAATGAAGAACAAATTGATTCCGAATTTTATAATAATCTTTACTCATACCAAATTGAAACAAACAGATGGTATAACTTACTGTTAAAGCCAAGATCAAAGAAAAAAATTCAAGTCAAAGAAAAAAATAGAGATGAAGATCTTGAAGATATTTTAAATTCTATTTTGGCCAAGGCAAACTTGAAAGATGATGATGATGAAGATGAAAATGAAATCTCTCAAATTGAAAAATTGAAGATTCAAGAACAAGAAGAAGAAAAATTAGAAAACTCTAAGCAATATCCAATTGTTAATCAACTTCCTCATCCTCGTTTTAATGCTACTACCTGTGTTGTAGATGATACTTTATATATATTCGGAGGTCGTTTTGAAATTGGTGAGCATGAGTTTAACTTAGATTCCATGTATGCAATAGATTTAAGTAAATTGGATGGGGTTAAAGTCTTATGGGAAGATTTATCTGAATTAGAAAAGGAAATTGTTGATTCAGATGATGATGATGAAGACGATGAAGACGAGGAAGAAGAAGACGAGGAAGACGAGGAGGAAGACAATAATGATGAAGAGGATGATGAAGAGCAAGAAGAAGAAGAAGATGTGGAAGAAGAAGAGGATGAAATTCCAGATCCAAGACCATGGTTACCTCATCCAAAGCCTTTCGAATCATTAAGAGCATTTTATGTTAGAACCGGGGCAGATTTCTTGAACTGGGCCATATCTAGTAATAGAGAAGCAAGGGGGAAGCATTTGAAAAAGGCATCATTCGATCTATGTGAAGATAGATTCTGGGAAAGACGAGAACAAGTTAGTATTGCTGAAGATCAGTTAGAAGAAATGGGAGGTGTTGGAGAAGTCATCGAAAAGGATACCTCTAAAACTACCAAAAGAAGATAATCTATAAATAGCTTAATATACAAAAGTACAATATTTTGATTAATTTCATTATGATTCTCTAATTATTACCAAAATTTATGCAAAGTGAATACCAACTTGATGGAACGCATATAATAATTTCAAAAAATCACTTTGATCCATCTTAGATGCTCTTTGATCAGAATAACCAGTCTGAGTAAGTACTTGATCGATTTTAGCTTTCACAATCTCTGTAACAGATTTATCATCTACCATTTTAGTATCATCAATCATTTCTTCGTCTGCTTGATTACTAGTCGCTAACCAAGTCTTGTAATTCTTTTCTAAGATATCAATGACATTATTGGACTTGAAACCTGCGGCAATAGTCTTGTTTTTTCTGACAAAACAGATTCTTAATATTCCATCCCATTCGTTAAAATCAATATTAGGACGTGGGTTTTTCACTTCTATACGTACCACAGAAGATTCCACTTGTGGAGGAGGTCTAAAGTTATTCTTACCTACCTTCATAATATGAGTAACGTTGGCCCACATTTGAACATTAGCAGACAATCTACAATATAAAGAATCACCTGGTCTGGCCAATAATCTCAATGCAAATTCTCTTTGGAACATAAGAATAGATACTCTAGGAGGTCTTGGTTGATTTAATAATTTGAAAACAAGAGGAGATGAAATTTGGTAGGGAGTATTGGAAATACATACATCGAAATAAGGTAATTCGGCTTTCATGAAATCTCCTAATATAATTTCCAATTTTTTTTCTCCAGCGGTACCATGGACTCTTTTAGTCAATTCTGCTGCCATTCTTGGATCCATTTCCGATGCAATAACTTTACGAGCTTGCTCTAAAATACGTACGGTCAAATTACCGGTACCTGGACCAACTTCAAGCACTACATCTGAAGGTTTTATGTTGGCTTTATCGACAATTCCTTGAGCCACCAATGGGTTTTTCAAAATATGCTGACCAAGATTAGTGTTGAATTTGAAAACAGAATTTGCGTGCTTTTCAGCAGAGACTGTTCTTGTAGTAGGGTCTGCTGATGTAGTGAACTTTTTCTTTGGAGCTTTAGCCATGGTTGATTCGGGATGAGATGAGATGAGATGAGATAAGTTGGAAATTTTCAGATTTGAGATCTGGAAAAAAATAAATTATTTAATTAATCAGGTAAATATGTAGAACAAGTAATTCTAATACTGTTTATAATAAAATGAATGATACGTTATTTTATGAGCATTAAAACAACAATTGTAGCAATGTTAAACATTATGGAAAATTCAAATTTTGCTAAATTAATACCTCCAATGATAATTTACTTAAACGAATCTTATTCAAATGTTGGCTCTGATTTTTTTTTTTTTTTTTTTGATAAGTTAGTTTTCAAATTTGTTGCGTGTGTGATGTCAATATGATTGAAATATGTAAATTGAATGTTTCAAGACCATAAGCCTGCTTGAAATAATTAGTGGTCAATAATATTTTGATTGTCCGGGTATTTATATTATGGTTAATACAATTAGCTTAACACACAAATATTTGTACTTTAAATTATTATTGCTTCTCATAATTCTTTGATTTATATTTTCATTTATATATATATTTCCCTTTACTTAATTGATGGACCAACTACTAACAAAAAAAAATAAAAAAAAAAGGCTCAATACAATTTTGCAAGTATACTTCCATTCAAAATTATAATTATTGTGTATACTTTGTTGTCAAAGATATTTCTTTGCATGCATTCTATGCATATAACTTGTAAATTAATATTAACTATGATGTGAACCAAATATTTAATGTTTCCAACTAGACAAAACGAAATACCATCACCAAATAATAATAATATCAAAATTTACTTAATTAATTGAAAGATCCATCAAGATTTTTTAGCTAATTTAATTAATATAATTCATTATTAATCAAAATAAGAGTTGAGATAATACGGAATTAGTACATCAAAACTTTTTATGAAATGGGATTTAATAACTAATTTTAATATTATTTCTCCATCTCAAAAGTTGTCACCTCAACTTTAAATTGGTGGTACTACACACTAATAAAATGGGGTAAATTAAAGCAATTAAATAAGCATTATTCGAGGCTTCTCATCCTACAATTCTCAGTATATACTAAGCGATAATTTCATTTTGACATGAAAATTGATCTAGACGGTAATCACATAAGTAAATAAACAATATTTGAAACCAAAGTCCAATCGTATATCGGTTTTGTATATTTTGGGGCTAATTCTTGGCTATATATATATATATTATTTTTTTTTTTCTCGTGCCTTTTTTTTTTAGATTTTAAATATATGCGTATAAATATGTCATTTGTTGTATAATTAATAGATGCCATTAATTGATTTTAAGTAGCATGAGTCCCCTTCTTTTCTTTTTGGTCAATGATACATGTACACCAACGCGAATTTTATTCTCACATATACCTTAATAACTTTATTGGAATCATGATTCCAATATTTCGGTTTAATATATTCAAGTGTATCTCTTCATGGAATACAATTTATTAGTTATTTGCTAAATTAATGCTAAATTCGATACTAAGATCATTAATCTATAGAAATATATTTCCCATGGTACAAATTTTGTGATAACCAACCCCTTAACACGCAATAATTGATATTTAATTCAAGCCAATCAACCTATTCTCTTCTGCATCAATTGTAGACTCTAAAGTTTTATTATTTATGTATTCATATTTTTGTTAAAAAATTATCTTATGCTGAATGATGTTTCAAAAAAGATTGAGGAGTGCACATACGCGCTTACTTCATAAAACAAATTGTTTACAATCAAATGGGGCTTCAGACGATCAATTTAAATTCTGCCTAGTACTTTCCTTCACCAGCACCCAAGGGAACTCAATACTTGTTAAGAACTATACTTGTATAAATTATATTGTGATATTTAGTACTAAACATATTGAATATTCAAGAAATCTTAGTCAGTTTAGTCTTTTAACCACAAGTTCCTATTGGTTTTAGCAGATTTACCTCAAGCGATGACTACGCTTTCGCTGATTCTTGGGCAATCACTTCGATTTTCTTCTTTCAATGAATTGATCGCAATCTCAAATGTTCTGTATCTGCTGCAGCATGATCTTTTCAAAATCAATAAAACAATTGAGAGTATAATTGAATATTTGGATAGTATTTTAAAACTGTTTGAGTTAGCATGTAAAGAGCAATATTTAAATGATTTGAATTGGATTTATGAGGGCAAAGAGGAATTAATTGAAATAATAAGAAATTTGGAAAGCATAGATGGAATCCTCTCCCAGTTATTAACGGTCCTCGATGATTATAATGGAGATCATACTAAATTGCACAAATTATTAGATCGATTTGAATTGGCAAGTAATGTTTTGTTAGATGTCAAGAAATATACCATAATTTTTAAAAAACGATTGTACGCTGCAAATCATATAAAAGATATTGAATCGGTAATTTCAAGCATTGTACGTGAAATGGAAGTGTGCCTTGAAGAATTAATTCAATTGGAAAAAGATGTCACCGATGAAAATGAAGAAGAAACTGATTTAGAATTGAAATCATTAGTAAATAAATTGAAGAATAATTTTGGTATCTTGAGAAATAATAAGTTAAATAATAAATGGACTGAGTTACAAACTAAAGTGAAACCGTTGGATGCTTCATTACAATTTTTACCCCTTCGTATTGAAGAATTAGATTCTATAAATTCTACATTTAATGATAAAACTTTATTGGTAAAACCTAGACAGAAACTTGAAAATAGTTATAAAGATCTTATTCGGAAATGGACCACTTTACAATTACATTTGGAAAATATAAAAGATCAAATATTTAAATTGAAATGGCATAAAATTTTTACATTCCTTGTTCAAGATGCTACTTTATTATGTAAAGAATTATTTTTGCAGGTCAAAAACAATACTTATAATGATGTTAATGATGATCTGAAAGATTTCGGAGAACAATATAAACTTTGCTTTAATGCAATTCAAATCATTAATAGGGCATTTGCAGAGGAAAACATCTTAAATGATATTGAACTTATATTATCATTCAATGAACAGCTACTTCCTCAATGGCATCTACTTAATGATGAGATATCAAATATGTCCGAGTCTATTTTAAGCTCTCCCCTGATTCCATCTTCTGATCTTAAGAATATGAAACCTTACCGCATTATTTCTCAAGGTAAACCAATGAATGAAGCTGAAACTGAAATTCATCAGCTGGAAGATGGTCAACATACCGGTATCACTTTTAGTCTACAAATTAAAAATATAGATTCCAATAAGGTTCCATTTTCAGCGCAACCTAAAGATAAAATTAAAGATTTCTTTATTGATGGTAAACCGAAAAAGGCTCGTGACCTGCTAATATTAGATTTAATTACAGCTGAGGATGAATCGGATAATGAATCAAGTTTCCTATTAAATAATAAAAATAATCGTTCATCTTCGATTGAAGTCAAAGAACTTACAAAAAATTTTAGTAAATTAAAAGTTGAAGACTATTTACAGCATCAAGAGATTTGGAATTATTTAAGGAATCATAATAATAAGATCCCATCACGTATCCCAATCATTATCCCATTTTATATAAATGAGGGATATCCAAAGATTGCCAAACGTTCAGAAATTTCTAAGATCCCCATTATTAGTCCAGATCATCCAATTTTTAAATCAGTGAAAACATCAAATAAAGGCTTAAAGCCTCCTGTATTTATCGCAAGTCAACTGATGCTTGAACATTCAGCTGAAAAATTTTCCCCAAAATCAGAAACCTTTGATTTAAACAATGTATCGACAACGACAAATGATAAATTAGATGAACTATTTCGTAAACCAAGTCGAAAACCATCTGTCATTGAAACAGTTCCGAAAAATACTATTCGCAACTCACTTGCTCAAAGCCCCCGCATCTCATATTCTTCACCTCAAAGATCTCCACATTGGCGGTCTACTTCCCCAGAGCGACCCCTATCATCATTAGGATCTCGGTTTGATGATTCACATTTATTTCAACCATTTAAGAGTCCCAAAACAATATCGAATTAATCCTGTAATATATAATATACTAGGTAACTGAAGTTTTCAAAATAAAACTTTTTTAAAAACTAATTCCATTTTTTTTACTTTAAACCAATCTATTTGTCTTTAAAATCTTTTGGTAACGTCTTACTAGTAGTCCCATCCAAGAAAAAATCTTTACCAAAAAGCTTGTACATTATCGACAGCTCTTCTACTTGCATTTTTTCATCCTCATCGAATTTTCTAATCAGTCTATCTTTTAACATTTCCCCTTGTTGAACTTTTTTGGTTGATTTACCTTCCAAGCGTCTATATATCTCGTAAGAAGAAATGAAAAGTACTGGAATTGCAACTAAAATTGCATATACTCCAAAAGCTCTAGTTTTAAATTCTTTAGGTGCCTTTTTCCAATCTGGTTTACCAGTATTCACAAGAGAGTCATAAAACTCTGATGGAGCTGCTGGCTTCAGTTTAAGCTTTCCTTGAGTACGTTTAAAGGGCGATTCTTTGTATGACATTTGGGAAAATAATCACTACAAATATAAGCACACTCAATTTATATGGCGGATTGAAATTTAGAAAGAGCAAATCAAACCTACCTTTTTTGTTTCGATTTTGGACTTCCTTAAAACTACTTTTTTACTAGTTCTCTAAATTTTATGATAACTTTAGTGGACCTCAAATTATATTTCCCTTTTTTATAATTGAATAGTCATCATATGTTAGAGGAAATTAACATTTCTGTTAATAGCCTTTGACTTTTTAGTTCTTGTTTTCTATTTAGTTTCTTCAAATTTTTTTTTTTCATCATTACCTATTTATTCTTTTTTTTTTTTTCTTTCTTGCTTTCTATTTATAAATCTCTACTTTCGTTTGGATAATTAATACCACCTCACCAATGTCTTGGAAACAGAATTTAGAAGCTGTGATAGCTTCATACCCAAAGCCTGATGTTAAGATATCCTATGGAACAGCAGGTTTCCGTACAAATGCTGACGTTCTTGATTATTGTAACTTCACAGTTGGTATTCTTGCTGCCCTTAGATCAGCCTATTTTGGCGGCAAAACTGTAGGAATCATGGTCACCGCTTCCCATAACCCACCTCCAGATAATGGTGTGAAAATTGTTGATCCAGATGGAAGCATGCTTGCTAGTGAATGGGAATCATATGCCACTACATTGGCTAATTCGGCACATTCAGAATTGGCCGCTAATGTGGAGAAATTGGCAGTTCAAATTGGATTGAACGATTTGAATACAATTAAACCTAACATATGTTTAGCAAGAGACTCTAGAAAATCTAGTAAAAGATTATCTGATGCAAGTATTGCTGGACTGAAAATCTTTAATAGTGAATACAAAGATTATGGTTTGTTTACTACTCCTCAATTGCATTATGTTACTAAAGCCATAAATGAACCAGATTTTGGTATTCCTACAGCTGAAGGTTATTATACCAAGATGGCTACAGCTTTTAAAAATATTATTAAATTATCACCATCTTCCAACAAAATTGATATCACTGTAGATGCTGCTAATGGAGTAGGAGCCCCAATTGCTACCACATTATTTGAACAATACTTGAATGAAGAAATTAATTTCCAATTTGTTAATTCTCAATATGATACACCAGATCTTTTGAATTGGGATTGTGGAGCTGATTTTGTTAAAACTAATCAAAAGTTACCTAAAAATGTTGAGACACCTACTCCTAATAAATTATATGGTTCATTTGATGGAGATGCGGATCGTTTAATCATTTATTATGTAAATTCAGAAAATCAATTCCGCCTTTTAGATGGTGATAAAATTTCTACTTTAATTGCCAAGTTTTTCCAACAATTGTTTCAAAACTTGGAAAAACTTGACTTAAATATTGGAGTTGTTCAAACAGCTTATGCCAATGGATCATCCACAAAATATGTACAAGATGTTTTAAATCTCCCGGTTAGATGCACTCCTACTGGAGTCAAGCATTTACATCACGAAGCATTAAAATTTGATATTGGTGTTTATTTTGAAGCCAATGGTCATGGAACGGTAATTTTTTCTGAATCTGCCGAGAAGCAAATTTTTGAATATAAGGCTACTAATGCTAAAGAAGAAGAATCTATTAATATTTTAAAAGAATTTACAAAATTAATTAACCAAACTGTTGGTGATGCTATTTCTGATTTATTAGCAGTGTTGGTAATCGTGAATTATCTTCAATATACTCCACAAGATTGGGATGAATGCTACACTGATTTACCTAATCGTTTAATTAAAGTAATTGTTCCAGACAGATCTATTTTCAAAACTACTAATGCAGAAAGAACTCTTGTGGAACCATTAGGAATGCAAGATAAAATTGATAAATTAGTTGAAAAATATCCAAATGGAAGATCTTTCGTGAGGGCTTCAGGAACTGAAGATGCAGTTAGAGTATACGCTGAAGCGGATACTTTGGCAAATGCAGAAGAATTGTCTAAAAAAGTTGGTGAGTTAGTTAAATAGTTTTCAAAAGAATAGTCAATAAAAAATTGATCTGAAAAAGCAACAAAAGTTAGAAAATATTGCGATTTCCTAAATTTATAATATCAATTATTGCTTGCCTTGCTTTTTATATTCTCCAGGAGTAACCATATCTTTTAAAGCCCAAACCCCGGCTTTTTTCTTTTTGGCCTTCGCCTCTAATTTTCTATACCAAGATTCATTCTCTCCAAATTCAGCTCCATATTTACCTTCATAAACAATGCCAATCCCATTACGAAGCATCTCCGCACTAACATCTTTTTTCCCATTCCATTTCCATACTTGAGCTCTGGCTACCACTCTTTTGTATTGATCAATCAGATACGGAGTAATTCTAACATTACGATTATTGACATAGTTTTGAAGCCATTTCAAGGATTCTTCAGAATGAGGTTGAGCTGGTTTACCAAAATGTGCTCTCTCTGGAGCATCTACTCCACACAATCTGATCATGAGTGTTTGGTCTTTCAACTCTGATCTACTGGTTGGAATAGACCTAAGCCACCCCCAGCCAAGTAATTTCCCACCTGGTGTATGGTAGAAACGGAAATTGTCTCCATCACCAACTCTAGTGACTCTACCGTAAAGTGTCCTTGAACCTGAAAGCATTTTTGGGGTCAAATTAAGATACGTTTCCACTCTTTTCACATAGCTACGATAAAATCTATAAGAACATAAAATCGCAGTAGTGGACCCCGCTGTAAGAAGCAATACTTCTGGATTGAAAAGAGTTACGTCGCCCATAGATAGAGCAATGGAGGCGACTAAAGATCAAGATCGATGGTCAACAGGTAGTACTGTATGGAGCCAAGATATTTTTATAACGGACGAAAATTGTTTAAAATTGAAATATAAATAGAACAATTAAGTCTGCGTCTACGGTTTAAATTAGAAATTGTGCGAATATACAAATACATAAACATATTATAGACTAAGGAAGACTACTTGCATCTCCCTTGTTTTCTTTTTCTCTCTCTGTGTATATATATACATATATATTTACACATATATGTATATATGTATATATGTATATATGTATGTATTGTTTTGAGAATGAGGGAGCTATATCTATTAATCGCTATTTTTTTCACCTTATTTATTTAGTCAATAATTTTCATTTCCACCATACCCATATAACACCGCTATTGTGATACCATATTTTTTTCGTCCCCCTTTATACTTTTCTTTTTTACCTAAATTGAGCAAAGTCCGTTTTAGTGCGTAAATGATAAACCTGCATTACTTGTTCTGATTATTCAATAATTTCTTCCTTTATATCTAATTTAAACTCAATTTTCAATTCCTTCTATACACTATGACCCTACCAGATGGAGAGTACGAAATAGATCTTTCATTCTTCCAGAAAGATCCTGAAAACACATTTGCAATACGATATGGCTTTTCTCCGAATGAACTAGATCAAAGTAAGCCCTTCACTTTATATCAAACAGATCAAGAAGTTATATTGAAAGGTCAATCTACGGATAAAGATAAAAGTACTTTGATATTTGAAGGAATAGGTAAAGGTTCAGGTATAGCGTCTTCAAATGATTCATTTTTCTTGTCCTTTGATGGTGATAATGGAGCTAAGATTCACAAGTTGGCTGATACTTTACGAGTTAATAAATCAAGAAATATAGCTAAATGGACTGCCAAAATTGATGAATGGGAACCTAAACCTATAAATTGCAAGCCAAGCCTGACAAGCATACCCGTAAATAGAGCAACAAATATCTCGACATCCAAGACAAATCCCAAAATTGAAACCAAAGCTAAAGCAAAAACATACACGAAACCAAGTCATAACAGTATAAAAAATACTTCAGTTAATAATACCATTAATAGTAACAGAAATACGACAACGAATAATCATACCAATACTATCAAAAAGAGTACGAAAGCTTCTAAACGTCCACCGAAGGAGGAACCTTTGATTAGTGAATCTGATTTTGAAGATTTAGAGGATGGAGAATCCAGTTTCCCTCAATTTAGTTTTCCTACTTCTAGTGAAAAGAAAAAAGATGACGAAGAAGATGATTTTAAAGATTTAGAAGATCAATTACAAGAAGTATTGGAAGATGAAGATGAAAGTGATGAAGATATGGGATATACTGGCTCGATGATTGAAATTGATGAGGGTCAGTCTGAACCTAAGCGCACACTTTCATTTATAAATCATAACAATAGTAATAGAAAGCCTATGAGCTTAAACGAGTTCGTGGAAGGAAGAAAGCGTAATGACGAAGTTAGTAGTGAAGAAGAATAGTCACCAAAATTAACACAATAAAAAGTATTCATTTATGATAGCTATCTATATAAAGTACCCGATTTCAACGGTTATTTCCTATAATTTGCAAGTCAGACCCAAGTTTCTGTCTTTAGTTGTAGCACCCATACTTGCACCAATCATTAAATCTTCTTCTTCTTCTTCTTTTTTTTTTTTTTTTTTTTGTTAATCTATTTTTGTTTAGTTCTTGTTGATTTCAAATGTCGATTCTGCATACACTACATCAATTGTGGGGACGGAAATTTCTCGGACTTTCAATTTTGAAAACTAAAAGATGTCTTTAAAATATATCGAGAACGCCCGCAAAATCCTTTGTATTGGTCGGAATTATGCTGCTCACATCAAGGAGCTCAATAACACTGCACCACAGCAACCTTTTTTCTTTTTAAAACCTTCATCCTCAATCTTAAAACCAAATTCTGGACCTTTCTTAGTTCCAAAAGGTGTGGTGGTTCACCATGAAGTTGAATTAGCTTTCGTTTTGAACAAAGATTTGAAGAATCTTCCTTCATCCTTTTCTGCTAAGGAGGCTTTGGAATGTATAGAAGGATACGCTCTCTCTATCGATATGACCGCAAGAAATGTTCAAGATGAAGCTAAACAAAAAGGTTTGCCATGGTCAATCGGTAAAGGCTTTGATACTTTCCTTCCTCTTTCCAACTTTATTGCAAAAGAAAAAATCCCTGACCCTTATAAAGTTCAATTGACCTTATCTGTAAATGGAGAAGAGAAGCAAAATGATTTGACCAATTTGATGATCTTCCCTATTCATAGAATTTTATCCCATATGTCGGCTATTATGACTTTACAGAAGGGTGATTTGATTTTAACTGGTACTCCTAAAGGGGTTGGACAAATCAAACCAGGTGACCATGTCAAGGCCACTATTGCTTATGACGGGAAAGTGATCGATGACGCTACCATCGAATTCGATGCTGAACAAAAACCAGGTCCTTATGAATATAAGCAAACGTAATATTTAAATTTATCATACATAGACTGCTTTGATTTTTCATGAAATTGTTTTATTGTTTTCAGTTTGTATTTGTAATAGTAGTAGTAGTAGCAGTGTTAGAGTATTGGTATTCTATATCTATGACAGTATTTCCAATGTGCTTTACTTTGTATTTGTTTTTGCATTTTTTTTTTTTTTTTTGTTTTGCATTATATAAATACACCTTCTGCTGGTGGGCAATATTGCCTTAATAGTATTCCTGCCTCACTCATTACCTTATGAGAATGTTCATCCATTGAATAACTGTATGCATACACCACTTCTTTTATACCACTTTGAACGATTTTTATCAGGCACGTCAAGCACGGACAAGTATTACAATAAAGAACTCCATTAGCACCAGTAGACCCTGATATTCTGTCTCTACCAGCTTCTAAAAGCGCGTTTTCTTCTGCGTGTAAGCAAAGACATGTGCTTAGTGCCGCACCATTGCCCTGACCTTTATTACAACGTGGACATCCACCTTCGTTGCAATTGGTCAAATTACGAGGAGTACCGTTATAACCAGTAGCCACTACTCTTTTATCTCTCACAATAACACATCCAACTCTTCTTTTCATACAATTGGAGCGTAATGCTGCAAGATCTGCCAATCTCATAAAATAAGCATCCCAAGTTGGTCTGAGACGTGAATGATCAAGTAATGCTAATTCACTAAGTTTAATATATAGATCTTTTATAGAAGTGGAAGTATTGATAATTTTAATATTTGCTTTATTATTAATTTGAATCAATGGGTTACAAGCGCAAAAAAGCATTTCATCATTGATCTCAATAAATTTTTCGAGGCTCATATCGGGCTTCAGCCTTTGGTACCTAAGCATGATCGGGGCATCAATTGATATGTGAAGAAAAAATGGACGCTTCTCAAGCGCTTCAATTAAATCAGTACTATCAATATGAGAAATAACGTAGTTTATTTGCCAGTTCATCGTCACATAATCTACGAGCTGTTCAATAGTAGTAAAACTTTTGAAAACACTGATATCTTTTCTTGAAATGGCACTATCATTAGTTTTAGTAGAACTCTGCGATTCTTTCGGTGCATCCGTTGAAGTTAAAGCGTCCTTGTTGTTCAAACCATCATTAGCATTAGTATCTGGGCAGTATGTAAGAACACGAAATCCTTGGAAGCATAGATATCGTGCCACTTCCGTCTTTCCCGCTCCTAAAGTTCCTGAAATACCTATTAACATACGCGTGAAGTTTGCTGTAAAAGAAATCAAAAAAAAAAAAAAAGAAATGGGTTTTTAAAGCACTGGAAAATTGAAATAAACATATAGGTTAAATAGCACTTTACTATATGCACGCACTACATTAGTAAATTGTAAAGCTACTCTACATTAAGTTCTAATTATCATTCGTGTGAGTATTTGATAGAATATATTCTACTAAACAAATTAAATGTTTTTTATTCTTCTTCTTCTTCTTCTTCTTCTTATATTGATCGACTCTTAAGCATCATTGTTCAATTTGCAATCATAAATGTGAATTCTGGTGTTGATCAGTCATACTAATTTTGGGTTTTCGCACATTTGTACCTTAACCGTTTATACATAATTCAATTAGATTGAAAGACAAGAAAAAAAAAATATATATTTTCCTTATCATTGTGAAAGATAAACGATAATGTTATCACAGTACATTCAAGCATTATTACTCTTTGGTATATGCTTGGCAGCTTCGCTTGAAGGAAACTGTGCATTATACGATGTTTGTGGGAAGAAATCAATTTTTGGGGCTCAATTACCTTGTGCAACTTCTGTAAAACCTCAAATTCCTTCCCCTGAAGATGGAAAGTTGCTAAAAGAGATTTGTGGCAAAGATTTTGATATTAGTAAAATATGCTGTTCTCTGGAACAGATTCAAGCATTGAAACAGAATCTTAAAAAAGTTGACCCTTTAGTCAGCTCTTGCCCCGCTTGTAAACACAATTTTTACAAATTTTTCTGTGAGTTTAGTTGTTCTAGTAATCAAGCGTCTTTCGTTAATGTCACACAAACAACTATAGCTATGGATACAAAACAAGAAATAGTTACTGAAATAACTCAATATGTCAATCTGAGTTACGCTGCTCAATTTTTCGATTCGTGTAAAGAAGTTAAATTCTCTGCTACTAATGGTTTCGCTATGGATCTTATCGGAGGTGGAGCTAAGAATTATCTGCAATTTTTAAAGTTTTTAGGGGATGAAAAGCCTTTACTTGGAGGTTCACCTTTTCAGATAAATTTTGCCTATGATGATGAAGGTGCTTTCAAAACTAGAACTGGTGAAATGAAAAGTTGTGCTGATAAAGATTATAAGTGTGCATGTTCGGATTGCAAAAATTCGTGTCCAATTCTTCCTGAGTTCAAAGACTATAATGAATATTGCTTAACTTGGGGGGTTCCATGCTTTACTTTCTATCTTCTTTTAACAATTGTGGTGCTAACATTACTTTTAGGTCTTTACCACGTATATTTATTCAAAATATTAAAGAAAAGAAACCAATCTGATGTGACAAATGTATCAGATTCAATAAATCGTTCGCAAGAATCACCGAAATTTTTTAATATAGTAGCAAACTTTAACAATTCATTAATTGTTTCAATAGAAAATTTATTACAATCCATTGGATTAGTATGTGCACTTCATCCGTGGAAAACATTAATAATTAGTTTCATTTTAATTTTAATAACTTCAGCTGGATTGTTCACTATTGAACTTGAAATTGATCCAGTAAGTCTTTGGGTCAGCTCCTCTGAACCGGCTTTACTTGAAAAACAATATTTTGAAACTCATTTCGGTGAATTTTACCGCATTGAACAATTGATAGTATCTAAAAAAAATGAATCTTCAGTTCTTGATTGGCAAACTATTCAATGGTGGTTTGAAAAGGAAAAGGAATTGGCTCAATTAAATAACGTCAATCTTTCCGATATTTGCTTCAAACCTATGGGAGAAGATTGCATTATTGAGTCTTTCACTCAATATTTTCATGGTGTTATTGATTATTTAAATCCACAATCTTGGCAGCTGGATTTAAAATATTGTACAAATTCACCGGTCAATTGCTTACCAACTTTTCAACAACCATTGAAACCTAATATTTTATTTTCGGATGATGATCCTTTAAAAGCTAAGGCATTTATGGTTACAATGTTGATAAACAGTGATAGCTCAAATACAGTTTTAACTGATCAATCTATCTTGTATGAAAAGGGCTTACAAAAATGGGCTCACCAAATTCAGCACGAAGCTAATTTGCTAGGTCTTCAAATTGATTTTAGCACAGAAGTTTCTTTGACTCAAGAATTAAACAAATCTACTAATACAGACTTCAAAATTATTATAATATCTTATTTGGTAATGTTCTTATATGCATCGCTTGGATTATCAGGTAAAATACCAAAATTTAACGGCCTTAAAAATTTTGTTAATACAAGATTTCAATTGGGCTTTAGTGGTATCATCATTATTTTATTATCAGTAACTTCATCAGCTGGAATATGTGCATTCATTGGTATCAAATCAACCCTTATTATTGCAGAAGTTATACCTTTCTTGATTTTGGCAGTTGGAATTGATAATATTTTTCTCATAACACATGAATTAGATATAATCAGTTTGGAAGATAAGAAAACACCGGTCGAGATTAGAATTTCAAACGTTTTGAAAAATGTGGGTCCTTCTTGCTTAACTAGTGCTCTATTGCAGTTTTGTATGTTTTTAATTGCTACTTCAGTAGATATGCCTGCAGTCAAAAATTTTGCAATTTACTCTGCTGGTGCTATAATTGTTAATTGTTTATTACAAATGACTGTATTTATATCTTTATTGTCTCTTGATCAACAAAGATTGGAATCAGGAAGGGTGGATTTTATACCTTGGATTCAAGCACATAATAGTATTTCGTTAGATGAAGAAGAATCGGTGAATGATGATACTAACTTATTCGATACTTTTATTACTAAATTTTACTCTATGTTTATCTTTTCTAAGAGAAGAAAATTACTAGGGTTATTTGTTATATGGTTTACTATATCTCTTAGTCTATTGCCCTATATTGAATTTGGACTTGATCAGAGAATTGCACTTCCTTCTGATTCATATTTGATACCTTATTTCAATTCTGTTTATAAGTATATGAATGTTGGGCCTCCAGTTTATTTTATTGTGAAGAATGCTAACGTTACTGAAAGGCAAGTTCAACAAGATATTTGTGGTAAGTTTTCTGCCTGTAAAAAATATTCACTAAATAATATTTTACAACAAGAGTATGCAAGAAGTAATATTTCTACTATTGCAGAGCCAACTGCAAGCTGGATTGATGATTTTTTCGGATGGTTAAATCCTGATTTGGATCAATGTTGCAGATTCAAGAAAAATTCATTGATAGGGACTTTCGACAGAAGACCAGAATTCTGTACTCCTTTCACTCCAGATAGACAGTGTCGGGCGTGTTATGAAGATGCAGAAAAACCATATGATTCTTCCATGGCAAATTTTCCACAAGGACAAGAATTTATGTTTTATTTCAATCAATGGATTGAAGAGCCTAGTGACCCATGTCCCTTGGGAGGTAAAGCACCTTATTCGAGTAGTATCTCACAAGATATTGAGGGAAATATTGTTGCTAGTAGTTTTAGAACTAGCCATACACCATTAAGATCACAAAATGACTTTATTGTTGCATTCAAAAACAGTAAACGAATTTCGAAAGAAATTGAAAATTCTACAGGTTTAGAAGTGTTTGCTTATTCACCGTTTTATGTGTTTTTCGTTCAATATGAAACCATTTTACAACAAACAATAACTTTGTTAACAGTTGCTATGATTGTAATTTTTGCCTTGGCGGGGGTTCTTCTTAATTCAGTCAAAATTGCAAGTTTAGTGGTTATTACAGTTACTATGATCTTAATAGATATATTAGCTGTTATGGCGGTCTGGGGGGTTTCTTTGAACGCAGTTTCCTTAGTAAATTTGATTATATGTGTGGGGATCTCAGTAGAATTCACAATTCATGTTGCCAAATCGTTTACTAAAATTGAGTCAGATAATTCCTTGAACAGATCTATTAAAGCATTGGAAAAAGTTGGTGGATCGGTACTTGGAGGAATTACCATAACTAAGTTCATTGGGGTGGCCATTTTAGCTTTCACTCAGTCAAAGATTTTCGAAGTATACTATTTCAGAATGTGGATATGCCTAGTTGTCATTGCTGCAATACATGGGTTATGTTTTTTACCAATATTATTGAGTTATATCAAAGTTTGATTTACAATGTTAAGTGACATTATATTATGACTATTAATAAAACATTTTTTTTTTTTTTTACTAATTGTTAAATTTAAAAAGCAAAGGCTTATATACTTTCTTATCTTTAATTGTTCAATTAATAAATTAATAATTTTACTTTCTATATATGTAAGTGTAATATTAACGCTAAAACCTAAATTCCAAGCCAAAGATTCAAATTTTACTCAAATCTCTGTAAATACCAATTACAATAGTGTATTTGAGCTTGAAAACAAAACCAAAGCCATATGAAATATTTTTGTATAGCTTTTTTGATAAGAGGCTTATGAGCTGAAATTGTTGTTTTTGCAAAATCGTATTCTTAAATTGTTTGCTTTTTGTTATTATATTACTGTTATTAAATTTATTAAAAATTATTTTTTAATATTAGTATTCTTTTATCCATTTTTGTATGTTTATCAATGATGGTTTTATTATTTTTTAATTTTGATCAAATTTAAATTATTTTATCATCAGTATTATTATTATTATTATAATTATTATTATTCAAGGCATTGAATATCCTTGATTATCTAACTTCCTACAACAATTTTAAGCATTTGAGGGTTAAATAATCTAGCATTGATCATGAAATTGCGTCATCTATATGTATTTGCAACCAACGCACTTATAAATGGCAAGTGCGTTGTAGCGAGATCTTTCTTGCTATGTACTATATATATACACAACGTAGAACTTCACCGCTGCATAGAAAAATTAGCAAGGCGAATAATAGCAATTACAAATACTTTATGGACCAAACATATATGCATTCAAAATTTTTAAATAATTGAATTTCATTCAAGAATTTATTAGATAACAATCTGCTTCTATTAATTGAGTTTTACCCGCACCTTGAAACAACTTGAAATTTATCTTATTCTACAATATATGAACCATTGTGCCTTCCTTTTGTTTTCTTTTTTTTTTTTTTTTTTTTTTTTTTTTTTTTTTTTTTTTTTTTTTTTTTTTTTTTTTTTTTTTTTTTTTTTTTTTTTTTTTTTTTTTTTTTCTTTGTATGGCAACTTGCTATGTCTACCCTAAACCTTACACACTAAGTTCTTCATTGATATTGTTGAGCATAACCGTAGCCTCTTTGGTCGTACAATTGAGCTGATACTAGTAAATTATGTATCAAGAGCTTTTGGTACTTTATTGGCAAATGGTTGCAACTTGGCCAGGATTGGTTCAGGCTATATAATAGTGAATTAAAAAAAAAAAAAAAAACTATTTATATCCAGTTTTGTGTAAACTTTTGCTCTCCATTAAAGTACGTCACGAAAACTTTAACTTAACCGAAACTTTTCAAAACAAATTATAAATTGCTGTTTGATCAAAAGGGTAAATTCATTCATTTTGATTAATCTAAGTAATAATAATGTCTACTTTCACTTTTACATGGTATGTACCAATAAGTTACAGGGCAGTTAAACCTGTATTAATATTCCATAACCCATTTAGGCAACTATAAATTGGTTATGTTTTTTAAGGAGAGAATTGTGAGTTTCAAAGTGTGCTTGAGGTAGTTTCCCACTACCTCTCTTGTGACTACTTTTACATGATAATTTCAATTTCATCAACTATGATAGTTCACGTGTCGAAGATGACTCGAACTACTAAAAAAAAGGGTTTAATTTCATGTTATTCTTACTTATACTTCATACCTAAATAGCCCCTCCCATTTTAGCAGTTAATTATTACACCACGATTTTAATCTCACATTGTGGAGAACCCAATTACCTCATTAATTTTAATGTATATTATTCTTGATTACAATTTTACTAACATATAGGCCAAAGGGTCCAAATGAGGTTATTCTCACTGGTACTTTTGATAACTGGACCAAATCCCTTCCCTTAGTTAAGCAAGCTGATGGCTCTTTTGAATTAACTATTCCATTACCAAACGATAGTGAAACTATCTATTATAAGTACGTCGTCGATGACGTTTGGATGGTTTCCGAATCTCAGAAGAAGGAGACTGATGAATCTGGAAACGTGAATAATGTTATTGATAAGAATGACTTAGTCACCTCATCTGGTTTAAATAATGTTATCCCAGAATCTGGTTTACCTATAAAAGCCTCTTCTTCTAAAGATGGTGAACTCAACACTACTGTTATGCCAAAGGAAGATCCATCTCACCCAACTATTGCAGGAGAACCTGGTATTTATATTCCAAAAGATTCTGCAGCCATTGCTGCTTTCCCTCCTGTCGAGAATGTCGATCCAAAATCTTTAAATGAACCGGAACTCACCGCTGAAGAAAGAAAAAAACAGAAAAAGAAGGTTAAGAAGAGCAAGTATAAGGCTAAAAAGAAGAAGAAGGCTCTTGAAGCTGCTGCCAATACTTCTGAAGAAAATTCACGAAATGCTTCTCCTGAACCAGAAGTAGATGCTAGTGCCATTGCTGCTGCTGCTACTGCTGCCGTTTATGCAGCTAGTGTGGGAGCTAAGGTTACCGGTGCTCAACCACTTGAAGCTGAAGCTGAAGCAGCTGCAAGCCATGCTTCTAAGAACCAAAATGAAGAATCAAAGGAAGAAATCTCTCAGGATGCTAGAGACGCTGCTAAGGCTGCCTCCAGTGAAACCCAGGGTGTCAATAATAATGAGAAGGATCTTGCTATCCCAGCTGCTTCAGCAGCTGCACTTTCTGCATCTAAGAAGGACTCTTCCACTACCTCTTCTGTTAATGAAGCCTCTAATGTTGAAGCAACTGAAGATATCGAACCAAAGGAAGAAAACAAAGAAAAATCCACCTCATCTACTACTCCAGTTGCTGTTGGTGCACTTGGTGCTGCTGGTGCTGCTGGTGCCGTTGGTGCTGCTGGTGCCGCTGGTGCCGCTGGCGCTAATGGTGCTGCTGCTGCTTCTGATGTTGATGCTCATGCTGCTGATATTTCACCTGCTCCTGCTGCTGCTTCTGATGTTGATGCTCATGCAGCTGATATTTCATCTGCTCCTGCTGCTGCTCCTGATGCTCCTGCTACTGCTCCTGAAGCTCCTGCTACTGCTCCTGAAGCTCCTGCTGCTGCTCCTGAAGCTCCTGCTGCTGCTCCTGAAGCTCCTGCTGCTGCTCCTGAAGCTCCTGCTGCTGCTCCTGCTGCTGCCCCTGCTGCTGCTGCTGTTGCTCCTGCTGCTGCTGTTGCTCCTGTTGATAAAGCTCCTACTGATGAAGCTCTTGCTGATGAAGCTCCTACTGATGAAGCTCCTACTGATGAAGCTCCTGCTGACAAAGCTCCTGCTGGCGCTGCTACTGGTGTTGCTGCTGGCGCTGCTACTGGTGCTGCTACTGGTGCTGCTACTGGTGCTGCTACTGGTGCTGCTACTGGTGCTGCTACTGGTGCTGCTGCTTCTACTTCTCCAATTATGGCGAATTCCAAAGATGTTCACCCAGTCGAAAATGAGCTGACACAGGCAAATACTGCCGATTCTACTGATGCCGTTTTAGATGCTCCAGTTGCAACTGAAGCTAAAGATGGTACTGTTGATGCCGCACCTGTTGTACCTGAAAGCAAAGACACTGCTCCTATTGTAACATCTGAGGATATTGTTGTTGACTCTGCCCCTGAATCTTCTGAAATACAAGATTCTTCAAAGGACGTTAATCCTGGTACATCCGTTACTCAAACTGGAGCTGACCTGGAAGGCATTTCACATACTTTGGATCCAAAGGCTATTCATGAAAAGGAATTAGTTCCAGAACCAACTATTGATGCTGACAAAGAAGTTAATGCTGAACCAGAAGTTGAAGAAATTGTAATTACTCAAGGGATTGAAAACCCTGAAAAGGCTATTCATGAAGCTGAAGGACATGATGTTTCTGTTCAAGAAATTCAACCTACAGAAAGTGAAGCAAGAAAATTGAAAGAAGAAGCAGGTGTTGTTGAAAGTAGTCCAGTTAAAGCGGCTAAAATTGCGGCTTCTTCTAAAAATAAGAAGGAAACCACCCCATCTTCCAAGGATGAAAAGAAAAAGAAGAAGGGAGGCTTTTTATCTAAGTTCAAGAAGATTTTTAAATAGACATTTTTGTTTTAATATTCTGAGGATATCCACTAATGTTTTAAAATAATGAAAACAAAAATAAATCCACAAAAAAACAAAATTTTGAATTAAAATCCTCATGGGCCATCCACATTTTAAATATGTATAAGTAATATATTCTTTTCGAATCAAATAAATGATGTATACGAGAACTTAATTAATATCTACAAGTTGGCAATTAAAACGTAATTTCTGTTCATTAACTGTAGCAAGGATTAACCATATCCATAAAACGATAGTTTCCTAGCCATCTATTCCCTATAATACATTAACGAGCTTCGAATTGCACCATTCTTCTAGTTCTGGCTTTGTAAATAACTCTATGACCACATTCTTTACAACGGATGGCATCACCCTTCCCAAGAGAGAAAGAGCTGGCACATTGGGCGCAGTTATACTTGACACCTAAAGACTTGTTTGTGACATGGCCGTGAGCGGCATGGGAGATAGATGCTGGAGCAGCAAACCCTTCTCTTTGAGGCGAAGACATGGTTAGTAAGAAAAATTGAAAAATCGATGATGTGGTTTATATGTCGGAGGGCGGAGTGTGAGTATAGGCAGGTGACTAAAAAGCATAACGTATGTGCAGAATGCGACAATATTAGTTGCGAAATGGAATATTAAAAAGAGTTACAAGATTAAGAGTCAAGAATAAATTGTATGTAAATGTTGTCGTTTGATATTATTTAGTACACTTAAGTGATTTTTCTTCCATTTATTTCAATATTTTTCCCAGTGTTCCTTTTCTTTTCTTTTTTTCAATTGATTAATATCCTTTCCTTTCTATGTTTTTATATTTAAACTTTTTCGCTTTATCGATGTTCCATTAATATATTACTAAAGAAATTAATTTGAATTATACAAATTTTATAAATAAAATAATATGTTGAATATTCACAAGAATTGGTGATTTATGGAATTGACACATTAGATAGTTGATATAAATATATAAAATTCCACCTCTTTAGTCATCAAACATTGCTTTAAGAAATCAATATAAAAAAGTAAAACAAAATTGGAAATAAAACAAGCATATTAACATTTACACACATCTTAATTCTTTGTTTCAATTGCATTTTTCCTCACTACTCTATTCTCATTCTCATGAAATCAATTTTTTTTTTGTGCCACTTACCTTACAACCTCACATCTCTCCATACCTTGACCTTTTTGCATGAATATTACTATTAAGGATGCTTTGGTGAGAATAAGTCGGTCTCTACGACTGTTGGGGGCAATGTACAATGGGAATCAGAAACCCGTCAGTCGGAAACAATCTTTAGATCAGCTTTCAACTTGTTCATCTTACCAAAAACTGACTTCAATTCAACATATATCCAATGAAGAAAATATTCATGACTACAAATCTTTGGTCACCAATAATTACCGACGTAAGATACATCAAGATTTTTTAAAACCTTTAGAAATATCAAATCTCAAAACATTTGATGATAATCGTCCCAAATACGACGTGGACAAGGCGATTTTAAACTGGAAAATGAGTAAAAAAAGAGGAGGGAATTTTGGCGATGAAAAAATCAAATTTCAACAAATGATGGATTTACTTGTAGAATTAACCCCTGATTACTTGAAATTATCACCTACTGCTCCTTCAAGCCATGTTTTACACTTAATCGAAACTCAAAAGGAGCAAAATAATCGTAATAGATTTCAAACGGAAACTCCAAGATACCATTTCCATGAAGTACCTCCAATACCGGCGAATTTAACCCAAAGAAGCTTCCAAAAATATATTTATTACTTATGCCATCTGAAAATTTTATACCAAAACTCCGGTTCCTTGGAAAATGGGTTGGTTCCAGATATTTTACTTTTCACTCATAATTTGAATCAACCCCAATTTAAACCTTTTCGATCTGTACATACATTTAATTATTTAATCAAATATTTTGGTTATGATAAGAATCAAAGTTCATTTGCTCGAGAATTACTTTTAATCATGACAAAAGATGGCCACAAACCAAATATTGATACCATAAATGCATTACTTAAATTATGCCAAATTCATTCGACTATAAGGTCAACAACTAGTACATATCCTTTAATATGTAAGTATCTAAGATTACTGAAGGAATTGGGATTGGAGATTAATTTAACCACTTGGGCAAGAATATATGATCTGATAAATAATATTTTCTTTAAAGAAATTTTTATTGACACCATGAATAGTATAAATTTACCTATAACCAAGAGTTTATTACACCGAATCCTTGATGATTTTATTCAAACTACCAAGAATTCTCAGGAAGTTATAGAGTTTGTTGAAGAGGATTTGAAAATCAAAAATTGGAAACAAGATTCCCAAATTTCAAATAGAATTTTCCAACATCGATTACAAAACAATACTATTGATGAATTGAAATCTATTTTGCGACGAAAATTTAAAAATGAAATTGTTGATGCTTACTCATTTAATAATATAATGAAAAAATTGGCTTATGACAATGCACCTAATAATATTGTACTCATTATGCTTACTTATATTACCATGCGAAATCATTTCCCAACAATACAACCAGCACCAGAATTATTCCGATTTTTCATTGATGGATTGAATTTGAAATTGAAATGGAATCATATTTCCATTAATGAAGTAATGTTCATAACTAGATGTTTGATTCATATTGAATGTGTTAACATCTATAACTTACCTACAGAGATAAATACAATTTCAGTATTTGGAGGTAAGGAAAACAAAGGACCACCGGAAAACTATAAAATTATGCGAAGATTGGTAGGCACAGTCTTAAATGAAATTGAAGGTAGATATCTTTACTCACAGGGCAAAAGATGGAGTCCTCAAAAATCCCAAATTCCTGATTCTAAAATTGATTCTAACATTAAATTGTTAAGAACGCCTGTCTCTATAGAAGAAATTGAAAAATGGGATAATTTTAAAGCTCAATTCGATATCGGATTGGAAAATTATTTAAATTTAGAATACGACGAGAAATTAAATCATTTTTTCAAAGATAACTCTAATACAGGAGAACTAACATCAAACCATCAACAGGATATGAAGTTTCATACCATGAAATACCTAAATGTTCATAAAAACCGGGTGTATTCTAATACTGTTCGAAATAGATTAGAGAGATTGGGAGAAGGTAATGAAACATACATATTGAAAAGAATGCGGAAAAGAGGTATTTTAGCCAATATTGAATGAGAAAGATGCAAGTAATGACATATAGACCATGTATATAATAATAGCAATGACATTAAGTTACGAAACAGGGGAGCCAGTAGACTGTTAGGAACATACATATATTTAAGCTCATTTACATATAAGGAAAATAATTATCGGTTTTAGAATATTCTATTTTATATACAAAACTCTGAATGCTATATAAATTTCTGAATTGGGTAAGCGATTACCTCAAGAAAGGGAAGAAAAATACTTAAACAGGATATAGTTGTTTATCTTAATCAATAAAAAATCTATTTATAACTGATTCTAGTTAATTTATTTTGTCAATTAGAGTATCAGCACCAATATGTTTAACAAATATGCTTTCATTCTTTTTGCAATCAAATTAAGCCTTATGGTAATCAACCTTTGAAACAGTGCATGAATTATTAAGCACCTTATTTTAAAAACTCTTCTTTTTTTTTTTATTTGAACTTTTATATTATTTTTTATGAAATTATAGGCTTTTATGATATATCAACTAATGAACTACATATTTAAGAGAAAGATTAAGAAAAAGAGTCAATAATAAAAAAAAAAAACTATTATAAAACAACAACAAACTACCTATTAAAGCATATATTTAATAAAAAACGAAGAAAAAAAAAAAACTTCAACGGCACGGGCTTCAAAAATAAAACACAATTTCAAAATATATTGATGTTAATGCTTATATACCTAATGATCATTGCCGCAGAATGATTTTAAGCATTTAACACAATTTTGACTTGAGATATTATTGATGATTTTCAAGGATATATTATTTAGTAACAATACCGATAGTTCATATACATTGCAAGGATATATAACTGGCTTTACTGGTACATAGATTTTTATATTTTGAGGAAGGAAAAGAATAAAATCTGCTAATAGATACATATAGAGAACATAATAATTAACATTGCATTTAATTACTTAACCCAAATCCGTTCTGGAATGTGATCTAGTCGCATTTCAAGCTTTAAATTCCAATTTCAACTATAAGCGGTTTCAATAAAAATTTTTTTCGCTTGTAAGTTTCTTAATAAAAATAAGGCAACATAAGGCAACTAATAAATCCCGAACAGAATAAAAAGTAAAAAAAAAAAAAAAAATAACACTTTGAAGACCAAAAAATCCAATTATAGGTATGTTGCGCATAAATTTATGCTATCGCTAATTCTCTCAGGATAATCTATGTTTATCTAAATTAAATGCTGATATCAAAGAGTATCCATAGTAAATATTTAAAGCAATCTTATATTCGGTATTACTTTAACTATTTGAATACAGTTGAATCTAAATAGAAAAAAAATCATTATTCAGATATCTTTCATAACCACCATAATCATGTTCAATTGCTTTAAACCCCATCTTTTAAACTTCTTTGACATTTTCTCCATTGGGAAAGTAACTTGATATAATTTTAAACTTAATTGATTGCCTTAAAATTTTGGCAGTGATATTATTCAGAATATTATTTATTTATTTATTCATGTATTTTTTTATTTATTTATTCATTGATTTTTTTAAAAAATTACCTAATAGGTAACCTATCTATTGTATCCCATATTATTTTTTTCGCCTTCAGCGGAAAATTATTCAATTTTCGCTATTGTATCAAGAAGAATTTAAATTATTTACACATAATTACATCACCACATAACATATAACAGCCAAAAAAAAAAAAAAAACAAACAAGTTTAATAATATTATAAATTATAGTTTTTAAAAAATAAAAGTATTCCTAATTTAACACTCTTAATTAAAATAGAAAAAAGAAGGAAACTCAGCGATACTTCAAATCATTAGTGGACACTTACAACCATAATTTAAAAACAAGGTTAACTTTGGTGTTAATAATTAGTCTATTGATTACCAGACTTCAATATTCATAAAGAGATTGAAATAATCTTTTATTTTGTTTAGGAATTTTGTTTAGTAGTCCATTTCCGTCCCATCCACTCCTTCCAGCATGAGGGGATTCCTTGTCCTTTTAGCGCTTTTGACCTATGTTGAATCTCTTTCTATTAGCTATTGTGCCACTTCTAACACTGGTGCTGGCTCAAAGAGCTCGACTGACATGTTTATGTCTAATGGGTTGTGCAAAACAAACTGTGCTGGTTATAGTATAGGCGTCTTACAGGGCCATCAATGTTGGTGTTCGAATCTGGTACCAGCAGAACAAGTTGATTTGAGTGAATGCCAAACTAAATGTCCTGGTTACGGTTATGAAAGCTGCGCTAGTTCTGGCCATTATGCTTATTTAGTCATAGAGGATCTGTATTCTACAGTGGGAAGCTCTTCAAGTTCACTGCCAACATCAACCTCAAGTTTAGCTCCTTCATCAACCTCAAGTTCTAGTACTATGTTTACTAGCTCCAGCATGAGTACTAGTAGCTCAAGTACTAGTAGTTCAAGTACTAGTAGTTCAAGCACTAGTAGTTCAAGTACTAGTAGCTCAAGTACTAGTAGTTCAAGTACTAGTAGCTCAAGTACTAGTAGTTCAAGTACTAGTAGCCCAAGCACTAGTAGTTCAAGCACTAGTATTTCAAGTACTAGTAGCCCAAGCACTAGTAGTTCAAGCACAAGTCCAAGCCCTAGTAGCTCAAGCCCTAGTAGCTCAAGTACTAGTAGCTCAAGTACGATGAGTTCAAGTACTAGTACATCTTCTGATTCTTCACCTTCTAGTTCTACTGAGGCAACCAGTACTACTGATTCCAAGTCTTCGACGTCATCCAGTACATCAACTTCTTCAACCCCGAGCTCAAAGTTTGTATCTGTTCTGGCTACTACCATTTATAAAACCGTTGATGGATCAGCTACACAGCTGATATCTACTGCATTTGTTACAGAAACTACAGCTCCCAGTGAGACTTCAAGTTCTGCTAGTACAACCGCAAATTCAGAAGCAGTTCTGAAATCTAATAAGGGGAATTCGTTTTTCGATTCAAAAGGTAAAGTTGCAGGTACATTTACCGCAGTTGGAATCGTCATATTGGCTCTTATTTTAACATGCCTCTATTGCTTCTGTTGTGTTGGATGTTGTGGACTTGGTGGACGTTACTCACATCATTCAGATGAAGAAAATGACCTTAGCTCAGATAATATGCTGTATCATCAAGAGAAAAACGTTGTCCGTTTGTTTGGTAGTGGAGATATCGCTAAAAGTGGTAATTTAACCCGTGATAGCTCTCATAAATCAGTCATGTCATTTTTCACTAGCAATTCGGGCACTACACTAGGTAGAAACTTATCAAAGAAAAAACTAATGCCAAAATCCAACGGAGGTTCTAATAACAATACTTATACCCATCTGGCAACTAACAGCTTTGGAGACACCGATTTCATGATTCCAATTGCCGAGTTTGACCAAAGATTAGACCCCCATGCATATTTGGCAACTAACGCATCCTCTCATACATTTGGAGATGAAAATGATTACTCAAGAAAGTTAAAAATCACCAATCCAGAGTAATTTTGCATTATAGAGATAATATTTAATACCAAGTTTCATTAGTTATCAATTTTTAAGAAACAATTCCGTAAATCATTGTTACAAATTATTGAAAATAAAGTAGATACATTTAACGAGAATGTAAACAAGAGAGTCAAATTTAAATGTATATATCAAACATATGTCTAACTGGACTTTAGTTTATGTGGAATAATCAAGTGCTATATTTTTTTCAATTTTTCTGCATCTGAAGTTTATAAGAAACAAGTTTAAGATTAACTAATATTCGTAGAATATATAGTTAGTACGAGTATCTCTTTAATCAACATGAAGAAAAAAAAACAAAAAAAAAAGAAATCAAACAAACAAACAAACAAAAAAAAACCAATTAAATTTGTTATGAAATATAGATCTTAGCACTAATATTTATCTCGTCGTCAATATATACATATGGCCACCGATTTACATATTAAATTTATAATCTGATAATACTAATTTTAAATCTTGGTATTTTTATTTCTTGTTAAGATTAGTTTTTACGAGGTAAGGCGTTGAGTTTATATTTTTGAAATATATAGTCGCACTATTTAGTAACATGCAACAAAGCTTAAATTGGTACAATTAGTAATTAAGTATTTATCTATCAGAAGATGCCAAATGATTTGAAACCTTAATAAATCAAGTTATTCGAGTATTTTTAGATTTGTAGATTCTTTATTGAATAAAATATAAACGAATAGTATTTTTTATTATTTTTATTTTTCTTGACACCAACCTTAATTATGATTTGAAAGAGCTGTTTTTAAAGGTCATATGTATTATAATCATAAATAGTACAAAGTAACACAAAATTAAGTTGTCATTTTCTTTTAGAATAATAAACATTTTTAGCTAAAACCATATTAGAATAAGCTCCTTAAGAAGACATTCAATTTTTCAACAAAGATTAATTTGTAATGGTTTCAACCTTGCTTTGAATGATAAACTGATTATAGTATAAATCATCTTTACTGATTCTTTTCCAGCTTTTTACGATAATCCGGTTGTTTCTCATATGCATTGGGACTTGGTGTTCTTTTCATATGATTACAATTTTTATGATCATGATCTCTGCCTCTTTCATTGTCTGTATCTGAAGATGAGGAGTAAGAATCTGAATCTGAATCGGATGAACAACTTTCTTCACCAAACTCCTTCTGAGGATGGAAAATGCAACAAATTTTACTTTTTTTCTTACCCATATTTTCGTTATCAACTACATCTTCTGTCCACCTAACTCTAGGCTTTCTTTTCTTCTTCTTTTGACTAGTAGATTCTTGGTTCTGGTTTATCTCTGGCCGTATACGAAGGATCATAGGCAGTGCCAGGTCTGTTGTAACAGTGGTAGTTTGACTGGAAGTACCTTCATTTGTATTTGAAAAATTGGCCATTTTCTTGTGATTGGACTTTTCAAGACCCAATTAAAATGATGTTTAATGTTACGTTATAAAGCAATTATGTTAAAATCAAATTTAGTTAATCTTGTAGATACTATTATGCAGGCTTCATGATTATTGTTTCCGATTTGTAGATGTCTAAGGCTATTTTACATTCTATACACAGGATCTGTCAATTCCTACCTAATGTAAACTTACTACTAAGGCCGACCATTTGTATCACTAAATAGAAAATAAAAAACATAAAAAAAAAAAAAAACCAAAAAAAACCATGAGACTAATATTAGAATATCTGTGTCAAAAAATTTAGATATCTCTCACTAAGATTGAACTTCTTAAGTATGCAACCAAACCAATAATTCTCATGGAAGCATATTAATGATTATAACTGCATAGAAATACATACTAGTTTAATTGTGGTAATCTTGGCAATTCCAAGAAAAATAAAACATTTATTTTATGTGACACAAACCCATTTAAAAATGTCTTGGCACACATTAATCATATTCTTTAGATAGTTTACCGAGTGACCACATGGGGTGGAGGTTTATAACATAACACTTTTAATATATATATTTAGAAGTTTTAAATATTTAAGACTCGGTTTTTCATCGCTACAGTTAATATATTACTTTTGCCAATCATCATCTTACCCATTATTCAATATATCTTCATAAATAGATTTTACCCCCAGATTAAATTAAAATATTCTGCAATCCAATTTTACTTGGCTTTTTTTTTTTCTGTTATTTCTTTTTTCTCCCATACTGTACACAGCCTTTTTCCCTTAGATATAATTAAGTTGCGATTCCTCTCTATAATAAAACAATTATATTAACTTTAAATTCTGTTGCAACTTAATAATGAACTATAACCTTCACCCAGTGTCATATTTGAATGCCACTGATCGTACGATTGATTCAGAGGTTTCTTCAAACTCTCCAGTTAGTACACATTCACCTTCAAACTCCCCAAGAGCTTCCCTTACTTCACATTCCTCAGTCAGTTCTCCTATTGAAAACAAAGATGATTATAAGCCAGTATATAGTATTCCAGGAAAGAACAACGACGTTATTTTGAGTCAATACTACCAATCAACTAATCAAGGAAATGTTAATTTCAACAACCAAAACCTTAATAGCACAGTTAAAACCAACCAAACCAACTCTTCAACTCCCACAAAGAATAGTAGTGAAGATGAAAATGATTCCGAAACTAGTGTGGAACAACCTCAAGTAAGACGCAAGAAAACTTACAAGAAAATCAAAGATGAAGATCTCAAAGGTCCATTTATTTGTCATTGGAACTCGTGTTCCAATGTATATGATACCCCCGAATTATTATATGATCATTTATGCGATGATCATGTTGGTAGGAAGTCTTCTAATAATTTGTCTTTAACTTGTTACTGGGACAATTGTGGAACTTCCACTGTGAAAAGAGATCACATTACTTCTCATTTAAGAGTTCATGTTCCATTGAAACCCTTCCATTGTGATATTTGCCCTAAGAGCTTTAAAAGACCACAAGATTTAAAGAAACACTCCAAAATTCACGCTGATGATCATCCCAAGAAGTTGAAGAAAGCTCAAAAAGAAATGCAAAAAAGTATGGAAAATGGCTCCTTTAAAGCTGGATATCCTGGTGAATTAAATTATCTTCATCCTAATCGAGAATCTTATTCTGGTCATTTTCAAACAGATTTAGGAATGTATCAAAATCCCCATTTACAAAGGTCATCCATGCCTTCTGCATATGAGACTTTGAATCCATCTTATGATACTGAATATGAAAGAAAAAGAAAGCAAGAGCCAAGTTCCAATTTGGTAAATGTCATTTTAAATGATTTCAATTTCCATATGAATAATCAAAATGGTCATGAGATGAACAAAAAAATCAAGGTTGAACCAACTTATAACTACGATATGTTCAATAGACTTAATCACCTAGATGAAAATTTGTCCATTCAACAACCCCAAACACATGCACAACCAGAGCAACCACCTCAACAACAATTTACTAATACCAATAATTTCTCCTATAATAATACCAACCAAATACTTGAAGCTGAAAAGTTTTTCAATTCCTTGTCCCATTCCATAGATATGCAATACAATCACATTGCAGGTCAGCATCATAACCAAGGTCCTATTCCAGACCAACAACTTCCGCAACCAGTATCTCAACAAACCTCGTCTTCTTTGTACCCTTCTATAACTCATGGCCAAGCTCCCAGAGTTGGGGAAGGTTATAATCACCAATACGCACCTCACCATCCTCAATTTGAAAGATCAAATGGCTTCCAACAATCTATACCTGTTTCCATGGAGTTTGGTGGTGTATCATCCTTCCAAAGAAGTGCTAATAAAGGTGAGGTTGAAGATGATGTCCCAGTTGAAGCTTTTAGTAAATTGACTGTTAAAGATGAAAAGAAAGAAGTTATGGATTTAGAGCATATTGAAAGACATCGTGAATTGATTAAAATGGTGGTTCAATACTTATCATCATTAAAGGAAAATTCTGAAAATGAAAACCTAGAATCTAAAGATTCTAAAAAATGTGACAAGTTATATCCAACTATCACTGCATTTTAATTGAGTTTCATTTTATTTCATTTTTTTCAATATTTAATTGTTTTGTTTTATTATATTTCTCGTTGTTTGTAAAGGGCATTACATCTCAATTTAGGCCAGAGAAGTGTGGGGGAGGATATGAAAATAGGATATGAAAATTTATGTGTTACTTTGAAAAAGAATAATATATTATTTAAAAGTTCATTATTTATATATTTGTTATTTACTATTCTTATAATGATTGTTGTTGCTTTATTTACACGTAGATTGAAGAACCCCAGCCCCAAGTACTCTTTGCCGATCATATATAACAATATATTGTCCAGGAGCCATGGCTCTAGCAGATTCCTGTAACTCTATTTCAATTGTATTCCCATTCATTCCCATTCTAATATCGTTAATTTTATTAGGTTCCTCTTGAAGTGATCGATATTGTAATGAGAGTCTCGATAAAGGGATTTTCGAAATATCCAAATTAGGGTCAAGGCTATTCCAATCATTAATTACAAGTTTAGATGAATATAAGGCCGGATTTTTTGCTCCTTGCACTATTACAAGTTCATTGGTTGATGGTCTCTTTTCCAGCACAAACCATTGACCTCGGTATTTTGGATCACCTTGTGGCATACATACCCTTGCTCTTTGACCAATTGTCGCTTGCCAAATCCCCTTGTGTTTACCCACTACTTGACCATCTTCCGTAACATAATTTCCGGGCATCGGATTAATAAATTCACTTAGAAAATCGGTAAAATTTCTTTGATCTTGAGACACAAAGCAAAGACCTTGGGAATCGGGTTTTTTAGCGGTAACAAGACCAATTTTTTGTGCCAACTCTCTAACTTGTGGCTTTGTCATATGACCTATGGGCATTAATATTCTATTCATGATGTTGTGGGGAAGCATTGATAAATAATATGATTGATCCTTATAGGGGTAAATGCCTCTTAACAAATGTGAAACTCCAGATTCATTATGTGTCATAATTCTAGCATAATGCCCAGTGACTAACCACCATTTAGTAGGTAAACTTTTGAATTTATCATGTAAATGTTCTATCATTTTGCCAAATTTGACATACCGATTACAACCAATATCAGGATTAGGGGTTAAACCATTTTGATACATATCGATCATGGGTAGGAAAACATCAGTCCAATATTCTTTCTCAAAATTGACTCGTTCACAAGGAATGTTAAGTTGATTACACACCTTCTGTACATCTTTCCATTCATCCTCTAAGCACTTTGAAGTTTGTGACCAATTTGCCATATATATGCCTCGAACATTCTTGTATTTATTGGCGTAAAGTGATGCTGTTACTGAAGAATCAACTCCAGAACTCATTGCAATTATGATCTCGTCGTCTGGTTCAGGTTCTAGTTGCCTATATTCATTGGGAGGAAGCGTATTTAATTTCAAGTCAATATTAGTGAAAAGATTACGTCTGTGAGATAGTACTGATATTCGTTGAACTCTTAGATATTGTTTAACTAACATCATTGTAAACGATAATGGGAAATTAATTTTTTTTTGAAAATTATATATGATATCTGTAAAGAAGAGATCGATGTGTGGATATATGAACCTACTTAAGTTTGATTTACATCTGACATTTTATGTAGAATAAAGTTATTACAAGAAAAGGTCCCTTGGCCCAGTTGGTTAAGGCGTGGTGCTAATAACGCCAAGATCAGCAGTTCGATCCTGCTAGGGACCATTTCTCACACAGGGCGTGTGGCGTAGTTGGTAGCGCGTTCGCTTAGCATGCGAAAGGTCTCCGGTTCGACTCCGGACTCGTCCATTTATCTTTTTTATAAAATTTTTTATTTTTTGGTTTCCTTTTTAAATATATATGTTAATATTTATTTCTAGCTAAATGCTGAGTTTCTAAAGACTGATATTTTTGATTTAGTTGCTTTAATTTATCCTCTATGTTTACCCAATATTCATTTTCCGCTATCACCAAATCAGTGTATTTTTCCAAAACTATCATACTCTTAACTATAAGGAGATGTATAGCATCAGCTAGTTTTGTAACTGTTAATTTTGATTGTAGCGCTTTTGAATTGGCAGATTGTAAATCCGGGATCTCCTTTGAAGAATCTGCAAAATTGATATATTTCGGTATGTCCATCATTGATATTTGTTTGATATTTCTATACGCCTCAAGAACTGTAGGATAGTTTGCTAATATTAATTGTTTTTTGTAATTTAAATCCAAAGTTTCGACAGTTTCATGATCTCTTTCTGACTCAGGGTTTCCCCATATATCTAATTCTTTACTTAAATTATACAACTCACGATATTCAGGTGTCTTTATGTACAAATCGTGGATAGATGCATTCAAATTTTTCAATTCTTGAGCAATATCAGTAGAAGATTTTTGATCAACCAGCATTTCAAGTAAATACAATCTCTCATTTAAGTGAGAGGCAGTTTGCTTATCCATCATTGCTATATTACTAATGTAGTCCTGTGAAATAGAATTCTGATAAAATAATAATTTGTATGGGTTATTAATGAATATTGGGGGGAGGGGTTAAAAATTAGAGCTTCGCATAATTAGCGTGCATAAAATATGGCACGAAATTTACTAATTAGTACGTAACACATATAACTTCAGAAGAAAAAGGAAGCAAAGAAAGGCAAAGAAACATTAATTTAAGGTTAATTCTAGATATGTAAGTTTTTTGTTAATTATAATAGTACATACACAATTAACTGGACCAAAATTGATACTTTTTCGGATCAGTTACACTAATTGGAAGATTTTCTCCTCCATTAGATACTGAAGAAATTGATTCTGCAGCTTTCATATCTGAATCTTCTTTCTTTTTAAGATTAGAAATTTCTTGAACTTTTACTGGAACCAATAAATCATCCAAAATTGAAGATAATTCTGGATTTGATTGTTTATACTTATTGATTTTTTCGTATTGAGCCCATCTTTCGTATAATAATTGTTTATGTTCATTAGATACTTGTTCTTGAGATTCAATTAATTTGTTCTCTAATATATCTAACTGAGATAATTTAGTTGAAACTTTTTCTAAAGTTAATTCAATAATTTGTGCAATTAATTCTTGTTGGTCTTGCAGAGCAAAATTGGCCTTCTTAATTGCATTAGAACTAAGCTTATCACTTGAATTTTCTGTAGAAAGTATTTCCTTCACAATTTTCTGTATAATAGTTTCATTGGAATTTGAAGATGAAGATGAAGAATTTTTGGATTTAATTAGCTTACCCAAATACCTATCTTCAATTGGTAATTGTATAAATTTAATTAAACAGTCTTCTTTCGTCTTTGAATTACCAACATGTTCAGCAATTTTATCCCATTGACTGACATTATTCCCTAAAGTATTATTGTTGGCTATACCATTAGAAGAATCATAATTGCCATATATTTCCACACCTTCAAGAAGTAATAAAGTTTCTTGTTCTGACCAATCTTTTGAAACTTCATTTTGTAATTTAATAAAATCGGAAGAGTAAAAATTCAGAGGGAATAAACCTTGGTCATAACATGAAGCACAAAGGATAGATGCCGTATTGGTACCACTATTGAATGCTTTTAATTTAAGATTATGATATCTAACAGTAGTACAGTCATTGCCACAGACGTTGCAATGAAAATGTGTTTCATTTAAACTTAATTTTTTGGATAAATCTTGAGATTTGGTGTAAACATTACGTCTAATTTCCAAATTTAATGGGATTGATGAATCAGTGTGTACTTTTTCATCACTTTTAATATCATCATGATGATCATTTGCATTTTTTATGTCTGCTTCAGGTAAATGCGGCACAAGTCCAGTAGGAGTATCTAAAGTAATTTGGAAATGACCAGTATATTGAGGTCCTAATATTGAAGGTTTAGTTCTTGGATCGATTTGATAATTGATTAACCCCCATTTCTCAAGGAATTTATGAATCCGGATAATCGAACTGACATCCCCAGCTAAATTACGACGAATAGCTGTAACTGTTAAATACTCAACAGGGTTAATACGATAAGCATTGACCATGAAATTACGTACTGTTTGATAAAACTCAGGAGTCTTATACTTTGAACCAGTTTCTTGATCAAAAAAATCAGGGAACAGTTTTTTCTCAATAGAGTGAATAGAATCTATATTGAACCACGTAGAATAAGAAGGTACAACAACGTGTTTTTGTTGCTCAATCAAATATTCTTTGGCTTTCTCTTGGATAATGTTCTTGGCCTTTTCCGCGTCTATTTGTTCAACATCTGGTTTGACATCTTCATCCATTTTGGAGTTATCTGGAATTGGAGTGGCTTCTGCAGAATTAACCATTTTTCTCTCTTGATTTTACAATAAAACGTATTGGATTCTCTATATTGATAAAATGTTGATTTTTTGGCCCGTTAAGAATAATGAATCTGTATGGGGAAGAGTAATATGGTTTATATTTTGATGAAAAGTCAGACGGATCTTCTGAATTATTAGTATTTCACGTTGATACTCTCACTCTTCCTTTCAAATCGAAATAATCACACCGTTTGATGTTTTTAAACCGAGAGAAATGTTTGTTATTAATTGAGGTCGAAAATTTAAATGAGGAAAAACAAATTTGGTAGAAAAATACCTGTGTGCGTGTATACAGGAGAGAGGAGTTGATGAATAAATATGAACAATAAATTGGTTTTCCAATTCTAATTTGAATGTTTAAAAAGTATACGTGATAGTACTTTCAATTTGTTTAAGGCTTTTATTAACTTTTAATCTAGCTCTAAAGATTTGATGCTTTTTTTCTATCAAACTGATAGGCTTTTGTTTTTCTATATTTTGATTAAATTTATATAAAATTATAAACATTTTTTTTTTTTATATTTTTAATTTTTTTAATCTTTTTGATTCCATTTTAAAATTCTATTTTTTTTTTTTTTTTTGATTTGGTTCCAAAGCATTATTTTGATTTTTGTCTATTTACAACGCGTTTGCAATAATTGTACCACTCTCAATGGCTAAAGCTCCAGCTATCATTACACCCACGAGAAGGTCTCGTCGCGTGACTAAGAAAATTAACTATGATACAAGTGATATTGATTCAGAAAGTGAGGCTGAAGAAGCATTTGAGGACGAAGTTGAAATTGACAAGCACGATGAATTACAAGATCCTAAGGAACAAGAAGATGATCATACCAATAATAAAAGAAAAGCCGCTACGTTGGAGTCTAATAAAAATGAAAATAAGAAGAGGAAGAGAAAAATAGATACAGGAAAGTCTGTTAAGAAAGGAAAATCCAAGAAACCAGTTCTTGAACAAGAAAATTACTTATATCAAGCGCTTTCAGATCCAGAAATCGCGATTCAGGAACTTGCCATTGAATGGATTGAATCATACGAAGACGACAAAGATGAAGCTTTAGCATTACTACTTAATTTAATGCTTAGATGTTGTGGGTGTGTTCACCTATTACAGTCACACGATGTAAGAAATATTGATCTAGCTCTGAGTACGGTCACAGAAGTTCAACTTGCATTTGAGCTGCAAAAGACTCATGAATATCCATTTGCTTCTACCAATAAGCAAATCAAATTTTTCCATAAAAATGTGTTGGAGTTTTTTGATGAAATACTTAATATATGTCATGAAAAGGGTTTACTTAATAATGAAGAAGACAGCACCCAGTCCGAATTGATGACAAATGTTTTAACTTGGCTTTTCACGTTTAGTGGTTCAACTACTCGCCCATTGAGATACGTATCCACTACTATTATTCTAAATATTCAATCCAAACTTTGTGAAATAGTTGGTTCTATTTTGTCTCATTTGGAAAGAAATCAAAAACAATTGAAGATTAGAAGAAATAGAAACAATCGAACCATGTCCCTTAATGTGGAAAATTATCGTATCCATGTGGAAATAATAAAAGAGTATTTCAATGATATTATGGAGTCCACTTTTGTACACAGATATAGAGATGTTGATGCAAATATTAGATCAGAATGCATCAAACGTCTAGGAGAATGGATGATATCATTCCCTGAATATTTTTTAAAATCTACAAATTTGAGGTATTTTGGATGGTTGCTTTCTGATCCTTCTCATATAGTTAGATTTGAAGTAGTGAAAATGCTTCATTCTTTTTACAAATCTGGTCAAGATATGAGTGTTGGGTTAAGACAATTCACGGAAAGATTCAAAGATCAATTAATCAACATGGCTTTGAAAGATAAAGATATAAATGTGAGATTAATTTTAATTTCTTGTTTGATTGAAATTGAAAAAATAGGCTTATTCACTGAATCTGAGATTGTGCAAATTCTGCTGCAAATTTTTTACTTCATGTCAAGTAATGCTCCTATGATTGAAAAATTTAAGAATGAATACGCCAAATTTATTCAATTTCATGTTAATGAAGTTTCTAAAAAACTAATTGATAAATATTCTGTTGAAGGAAACAAGTCCGGTATTGATATCTACATCTCAATCAAATCTTTAGTGAACTTTTTTGACTCCACTTTTTCATATTATCAAACATTCTCTAAAAAATCATTAGATATTTTTGCTGCAAGCGAATTATTTATTTCTATTTATCAACTCCCTAATTATGCTGCTTCTTGGGAAGATCTTGTCAAATATTATCTTCTTGACTTATCTTCATTATTAACCGATGATCCTGAATTAAGAGATTTTTTGGAGATTGATGATTCCCAAAAATTCATTATTCTTAACTTAATATTAGGTTCACTAACAAATACTATTACAACTAAAACAAAAGAAATTTCCAATGACGAAGATGAAGCAGAATTTGAACCTGTATTGGTTAAATTAACAAACATGCTTCCATCGATTCAAAAAGAACTGATCAAATATCAGAAAGATTTCACCGTTTACTTGAAAATCTTAACTTTACTTTTAAAGAAAACAAATTCGGGAAATATATACAATGCATATAAAAATCTTAATCAAACAACTACATTTGATTTATTAGTGGCTAAAATTTTAGAGTACTATCAAACTTTCAAACCAGATTTACGCAATGATATATTGATTAAAGTTTATGAGGAATTTTTTTACACTTTACTTAATCAAGTTGACGGCTATTCAATTGTTAATGCTTCAATTTTGGACTCTGAAATAAGGTTAAATATGCAAGATATAGTAAATGAGTTGATTGCAGAATCTTCTCATATTTTGCAGAACCAAGAGAACCTTAAATCTGATTTCACTAATTTATTCGAATTATCTGAAGATTTGGCAGTTCCTATGCTCAAGTTAACCAAAATTGGAGAATTCATTAATGTAAACGAATATTTAAAAAAGTCTAACCTTCTTCTCAATTATCTTGATTCAGATAGTTTAGTGAAGTGCAATATAGCACGATTCATTAAGCAATCTCCGACACTTGTAAAGAACAAGTTGCAATCCTTGACGTATGCCATTCAAACTATTTTAGATTTTATGTTAATGCTGTACTCTTGGAAATTGGAAGAATTAATGGGTATTTCTGAACCCTCAATTCAAACAAGATACAATATTGAGACAACTTTTTCTTCAATCAACGAAGAAACTAACAAATTATTAAACATTTTTAAAACCTCGTTTATTTCGTATAATGAAGATATTGATAAAACTCTTTGGAAACTTTTAAATGCATTCCAGACTCTGATTGCTACAAAGATGATAGATCTAACTTTGGGATTTAAGCTTTTTCACCAGAAGTTTGCAAACTCAAATTCTTTCCAACAATTTGATAGTTTTTTTACTGAATCCGGTCATTTTTTTGTCAATCATTCAGAAAGCTTTGAATCTTTATTATTGAATGTGTATTTATACAAAGAGGCAACATTGGCAAAATATTTAAAAGCAAACTTGGATAGAAATGATGAAGAAGACGTTAATATAGATGAAATGGTTGAAGATTTACAGTTGGAAAAGAAACCAGATCATAGCAATCAAACAAGTAGATTTGATACAGAGGGTGATAATAGACCAAATTTCGAGCTGGAAGCTTCGACTTTCCCCGAGACTACTAATGAAAACGAAGAAAAACTTTGGGAAGCAGAAAAGGATCTTTGTGTATTTACTTTGAAGTTGTATGCATTGATCAATCAAAATTTATTATCTCGTTCGTTTCAAAATAGATTACTGTTAAACAGTGAAAAACTTGGAAATTTGTACTCGAAAGTGATTGAGAGCGAACTAAAGAAAGGTGAAAACTAAATAATAAATAGATAATAGTCTAGGTGTAGAATTAATATTACAAAATCTAATTAAAAATTTTTGTATTTGTTCATAAATCGTTGAAGGTTACTTAATGTTTGAGCTTGCTTTTCAACAGCTCGTGGAGACTTTTGTCTCTTGCCTGGGATTGGAAGGAAATTTGCAGAACAGATCCGGAACTTGGTTGGTCGGGGTTAAAAGGCAGACTTCTATCATTCAAAGGAATGGAAACGTCTAATGGCATTTGATCATCAGATTGTTCATTGTCCTTGGGAGTGGTTAAATCTTTCACATGAGTTTTCTCGGTCGTTAAAGTTGGTAAAGAAGATTTGGTGTTTAGTTTAATCAAAAAATTACCTTCTTTTAGTAAAAGATTAGAATTATGATTATCGGGTAATGGGTTGCTAGTTTTCAACGTTATATCAGATGGGGTATGCATTAATGAACTGGATGACAATACTTTGCTTGTACTCGGTCTTCCATCTTGACCAATGGTAAAAGGACCAACAGAACTATTGTTAACCATAACGTTATTGCTAGCATTTGATGATCCCCTTATTCTGTTATGAAGTTTACTTTTTATGTGTGAATAATTATCTGTTGTAGGGCTGCGATTTCTTAAGTACTTTGACATTTCTGAAATTACTTTGCAATTTTTATCATCACTAGAATAAAAATTATTTTGAAATTCTTCGTATGATTCACTTGTCTTAGCCTTCTTGGTTTCTCTTCTGAATTTATTAAGCTGTTTTCTGACATTAAATGCCATATCCTGTCTAAAAACTCGAATCGTACCGTATTCATCTGTAGTTACAATGATATAGCCGACTGTCTTACCTGGTCCTTCATCATTACGATTTCTAGTTTCAGGGATATTGAAGCTACCATCTGGGCTTTGATCTAGTTTACTTTTTTCTTCAAAGAAATTTTTAATACCTTTTTCTCTCTTGGTTAATTCAACAATGGGATCATCAGAGAGGGCCAATAACTTCAAAGTTTCTGTTGGGGCAAATATTGCACAATTCACCTTAGAATGATGCGCGTGAAATGCACTATATGAGTTGTTTTCATTTGCAATATAATCTGGCTCAGCAGAATTTGTATCAAGGAATTTCTGCAAATTAATTTTCTTCATTAACCTGTTCTCCATAATAAATTTGTAATATTTTTTATTCTTTTTATGAAGCTCATTTAATTGATGTTTGCCGTCCATGGAAATATCATTAATAATCAGTTTAACTTTATTATTAATAGTTGAGTTATCGTTTTCCCAAATATAGCACCAATGGTCCTCGGATCCAGATATTATATATTTTTTATCATCACTTATATCTGCGACAATTTGGGAACTGTTGTTGCTTAAACCTTTAAATCTCGTTACTAATTTTTTCAGTGACGATTTAACTAATCGAACTTTAGAATCATTGGTAGTAATTAAAATATCCCATTTCATTCCATCAAAGCTATTCTCATTAGATTCAGATGTAGATTCTGTACTATTGAACTCGGAGTTTTCAAACACTTTAATTCCAGTAATTCTATTGCCATTCTTATTGTGAAATGCCTTAGAAAACGTTCTTTCTTTAATCTCAAATCTATGCCTAATATGAAGTCCTTTTGTTTCAAGAGTAAACAAAGATCCATTGAAACCACCTACAAGACAGTGGCTACCATCTGGAACAAAGCCTACTGCAGTAATTAGAACATCATCACCTAAGTCTTTTTGAAATGCAACATTATTTTCAAGGATGGACCAGAGTCTCACCTGGTTGTCAATTGATCCACTTATGAAAAATCGATCATCACATGGATGAAACTTTACTGAAGTCACAAAATCTTGATGGTTGAATACACTTAAACAATCTGTTCTATCAACATGCCATAATCTAACAGTTTTATCCATGCTACCAGATATAAGAAAGTTATTTTTTGACCAATTTAATGAAATTACTTGATTGGTATGACCTTTAAAAATCTTAATAGGCGTTCTCTGGAATACTGATCCGTATGTATAAACTTTGCTTTTCCTTTCACTAGATTTTTCAGAACCTTTGGACCATTCAGCTTCATAAGCCATTTGTTTCTTATTGTAATTATAATCTTCTAAACGAGCTAATGGGGAAGATATGACTTTCCAGATTTTGATTACTCCGCTTTTACCAGCAACTGCCAAGTATTTCCCATCTCTACTAAATTCCATGGCAAAGATTTCATTTTTATCACGTTTCAAAAATGAAGATCTAGCATCAGAATGCAAATTGCATGAAGATCCATTATTATGATTGCTGGATTGGTAAGTATTATTGTTACTTGAACTCGAAGTATTGGTTCTTTTTTTCTTCATTTTTAAACTATCAGCAAACGAAAAGGCATCTTCGGAAACCTCACTAATGATGGATTTAGCTGAATCTGAGTCGATGGCATAATTTTCATTCATTTTATCATCCATATTCAATTCTTGAGCCAAGAAGAGCTTGTTCATTACTTTACGCGAACGCTTTCGTCTTTTAGAGACTCTTATATGTTTAGGAGATACTAAAGATTCTAACTTAAGACCAGACCAAGGTTTTAACGTTGTTCCTGTAGTATTGACTTTGTTGTCATTAAAACCTGAGGTGGTACTTAAAGTTGATAATCCTTCATTATCAATTATATCATGATGTGGATCTAAATGGTCGAAGAAAATGGAAGAATTACTTGAATCGTTACGATAAGAATCGTCATCGTCATCTTCGTCTTCATCTTCATCTTCATCTTCATCTTCATCGTCATCGTCATCGTCATCGTCATTATATAAAACAGAAGTATCATCCGGTGAATCAAAAGAGTTCCGTGACAGTTGGAATCCGTGAGCTCCTTTTTTATTGTTTTGCAGCAAACTTTGATGCTTACTTTTACGATGTAACAATTTATTTAATACACCATTTTTCCCGTCATTCGAACGTGCCAGTTCCAACAGTGATGATGAATGATTTAAATGATGCGTGGAAAGTAGCTTCCTATGGCCTGCCATACTATGATTAGCAGGGGAAACTGAAAGGTTAGTCATGAAAGTGCTGAAACGTGGAGTGGCAGGTGAAAGCGTTCAGCAATTCTTCAGATACAAATAATAGGTTGGATCTTTGGTTTACGACAGTTTATAAAGTAATATTATTTCACTTGTCAAAAAGTTAGAAAGATGATTCAATTGATTGAGAAAAAGGTAATGTTGTATTACGCAACAGCATTAGTAATGGAAGGATAAAAAAAATTAATAGAGCAAGCAACTATGAATCGCGCATAATTGAAGCGATGCTTAAAAATAAAATTTGAGATACATTGATAAAAGAAGGTGAGAACGGATACAGAATTGAGGAGTCAATTGATGTAGTAAGCAATATTTAAGGTTAGTAAATAAGGTTGAAATGAGGAATATTAAGTTATATCTATTTAGCGTGACGTGACTCAGTTATGAAGAATTAAGTTATTCAATGGTGTTTTCCTCAATCCGCCAATGTAGCAAAAGCACAGTAGCACTTGTTTAATGGAAGGGTTAGACATCCGCTATTTTCGGCCGAATTTGAATAACTAAGAATTCTTTCCTTTTTTAACAATAGCCTACTTTCGAAAAAATAAAATGGAGAAGAAGAAAAAAAAAAAACAATCGGTGATATGTGCGTGCTACATGGTATCAATAAGGGCAAAAGTACCTATGTGAGATTAAGTGCACTAGTGTGAAGGCAAGCACACCAATTAGAAGGCAAGTGCACTAATTTGAAGGCAAGGCACTAATGTGAAGACAAGTGTACCAGTGTGAAAATAGATGGTAAGCTATTAGTGTAATGGAGGGGATACAGTCAAAACTCTTTTTTTTTAGTCTATTTAGTTTCATTTTGATTATGTAGTTTTCAAGAATTATATTCAACCTATTCGCTTCAATCACCATAATATTCCAATTCAAGTTCTCCATGTTTAGTAATGATTTATTTGAAGGTTTGAACCAATAAAAAAAAAAAAAATAAAGTAAATAAATAAAACTAAAAATAAATATATATATATATAAAAATATAATTAAAACAGCATTCTTTTGAGTGCAAAAAGGATTTGGTATTTTCACTTATATTCACATGATAGTTGTGGTCAGTATTTTCTTTTCTTTGTATTTACCCTTGCATTCGTATATTTTTTAAAGCATTTGCGCATCTATTGTGCTTCGAGTAATTCACTGGGTCAAGTGTGAGTAAGTAAATGCAAACTTACAAGAACTTTTGCTAAAGAATATGTGTAAATAATTCACTCAATAATGCACCAACTATGTATATATATTACAACTTTTTGGAGCACATTGAACAAGTCATGTTAGACCAGAAATGAAAACGAAAACTTTTGTTATTGTTCCTAAACTATATTCGGCTACAATTATCATCATATTTAGCCAAATACCCATTCAAATGTTTTATCCATTCAGATGCTTTGTTTCTAAAATATATTATTCTCAGACTTGTTGGTATTCATTTTAGTTAGTTTTATTTTATTTTTAGTGTTATTTCTGAATTTATTTCTCAAATATCAAAGGAAATTTACTATTTTTAACGACTAGAGTACATTCAATGTTTTTATAATTTCAAACATGTTAAAAGGGAATTTAGAATTTTTTTTTTTATGTTTCTTGTTCTTTTTCTTTTAAAAAAAATAAAAGAGAAATATAAAATCAAAAGTAAAGTATAGAATGCTTCTCATCTTGATATACCCCTTAAAATACAGCGTTGATATTTTACTATTCATACCAAAGTCAATGGAAGTTCAAGAGAAGAAGTAACCTATTCAAGTGAATGAGCATTTTTCATTTTAGCAATGATGATGAAAATTTTGTACAAATAGTTTTACTACTAATATTTAAATAACTGCTCTCTCTCTGCCTTTTTTTTTAAGAACATATATTGCTTTACTGTAAGCTTCCCATAAATTCTCAGAAGCATTGTGTGTAATAAACGATGTTAATTTTTTTTTTCAAAAAAAAAATTTTGTATATCGATAATTTTAATTGTGAATGGATCCTGTTGTTGATTCATTTCACCAAGTTTACTTATTATTAATAGTTTCTTCTACAAATCATATTGCTCTTTCTTTTTATCTATTGACTACCCCAAATATTATTTCTTCTTCTTAGACCATTCAAGATGTAAAATTAATGAGTGATAACCCTTACCATTCAAATCGTTCAAAGCCCTTTCAGCTAATCCCTCAGTGGCAAACGCAACGTATGCAAAACCTCTAGATTCACCGGTTTCTCTATCTCTAACAACTGTGACTCTTTGCAATGGACCATACCTGGCAAATAATTCTTCTCTCAACATTTCTTCATTGACAATGGAGTTCAATTGTGAAACTCTTAAAGTGGTCAGATCATCTCTTCCACCAGTATCCTTAGGTAAGTTACCTTGAGCATCTCTTCTCATATGTCTTGGAACATATTTACCATTAATAGTATTTTCAGCTTCAGTTGGTTCAGCTTCTGGTTTAGATGAAGCAGTAGTACCATCGGCACCCAAAGTATCCTTGAAAGGACACTTAGAAGTGAAATGTTCACCTCCACAAATTCTACATTTGATTCTTTGACTACTAGAAGCAATTTTAGATTGTTCTTCTTTAGCTTCTTCTTCTTGTTTTTCAATTTCTTTCCATGAAGTACCCAAGTTTAAGTCAACTTTTTCACCAAGTTGTGTAGTTCTGGTGTCTGGACCTGGTGGTGTATTTTTTTCCTTACCATATTTGCTCCAGTTCTTACGAGCTGCAATTAATGGATGAACTTTTTCTTGTACTTTAACTTCCTTAATCTTTTGTGTGATTTTGACCTTTTGATTTTTGGCGTTTAAACGATAACTTACAACCGTTTTAGTTCCATCAGGATTAGTGGTAATTTCTGGAGCTGGGATATCATCCTCAGCATCTGCCCACGAGTTACTAACGGAGGTAGACATGATGTTAAAAACTGTGCTGATTTCAAGAAGAGATGAAAAATTAGTTGAACCACGCACGAAATTCTAGGTGGTCAAAGTGGGTTTTTTTTTTATCCTCAAATTTTCGCTCAGAGATTTTTCTGTGTTACTTTAATCAATAATTTATTTTTATCTTAGTTTAGTATTATATATTATTCTATAATATATAGTGTATATAGATATATATATGTATATGTATATGAACAGCTACTTATAATTCAATGAGTATAACCTTAATGTAACTATTAGGAATTTACAAATATAAATTAGCAGTCTATAAGTCCTGAAAAAAATTTATAATCGAATATTAGAGAAAGTTTTTATGTTCCAATTAGAACAATTTTTACTAAACAACCGATTTAACGGTATCTATATTAGAAGGTTTTCCCAATTGAGTTAAGTTCATTATACAATTATTAACTCTCAAATTAATTTTTAAACTTATACTGTACAAATGTATTGAACGGCTAAATCTACCACTTCTGATTGTCTGCAAACTTCTTCATGTTTGCCCCATTTCCCACACTCTATAATGTAATTCTCGAACCCATTGGCTCTAAAATTTTCAATCAATGAATTTGTCTGTTTCATTGATAACAATTCGTCTTCAGTGGATTGAATAATAACTAATTGTTCTACATTTTGCCATTCTGCAATCGAATATTCAGTGGCTTCGTAGGCAGATTCGATACTTTGAAATCCAGTATCCACCATAGAAGTATATTGTGGATATTCAAGGAGTAAGTCACGAATACTGAAAATTCCATCAATCAAAAGAGAAGTTGAAATACGAAAATTTATTGGCTTTACAATAGACTTCGGTACTTGTTTCTGGGTTATCATTTGCAAAATTAAAGTGGCACCCACAGAATGACCTATAAAATGCATGCGCCCTTGTAAATTATAACAAGAGTGTATATGGTTTACCGCATCGATAACATCATTTAAATGACATGGGTGTTGAATTTGTGGTGATAATCGATAATTTATTCCGAAAATGTTCAAGGGTAATTTCTTTTCAATCAATTCTTGAGCAAACTCACTGAAGTCATCAAACGTATTATTAATATCTCTCCAACCTCCACCATGAATAAATATGATATTTTGCGTAAAGCTTTTATCGAATTGAAACTCTTTATAGGTATTCAAGGGATCATTTCCATACTTGAAAATTGGCATTGTTATTCCAATTACAATTCAAGTCACACTTAGTTCTGGTTGTATTATTTTTGTTTGTTAATTATCTCTTTTCCTATTTTGCTAATTTTCTATTTTTCCGTTTTTCTGTTTTACTATTTTTTTTTTTTTTAGATATTATTACATTTTAATTATTTTTTAATTCGTAGATTAGTATAATTACAGGATATATATACATTTATTCAACATTCTTAATTAATCGTAACTCATCTCAATCATAACTCATCTCAATCATAAATGCTAAGTCTATTAAATTTAATCAGAAATTTGAACATTTTCAATATTCTGATTAGTATTATAAATAATTCATATGCTAAGTGTCATAATAATACATAGGTTTTCATCCTCGATGCTCCGCCCTTTTACAAATTTGAATCGTTTTTTTTTTTTAATACTCCTTGTCCTTAAGAACCAATATGATTTTTTTTTTAAATAAGTAAACAAACAATATAATAAAATGAAAGTAAAATAATTAACATAACAAAAGGTTCCCCCTAACCAAACAACGCCGCTTTCTCTTTAATACACTCCATTAACCATTACTTCTAAGTTAAAAAAAAAAATAGATAATAATTAACAATTCAAGTTCTAATTTTATTCAATTTCAAATTCCATTCTGCAAATTTTAGTTCTAACAATTCCGCAACTTAAGTTCTTTCGAGTTCTGAAAAGATATATTTCGGTAATGATGCTTTCCATTAGCCTAATACAAGACATCGGTTACTTAAAAACGAGATGGAGATCTATCACGACTGTAAGAGTCTCTGTCACCTCTTTCGTATCTGTCTTCTCTGTTGTAAGAACCTCTGTCTTCATGATCACCACCACGTCCACCGCGGAAGCCACCACGGCCACCTCTGAAATCACCACGGAATCCACCACGACCTCTACCTTCAAATCCACCACGGCCACCACGGAATCCACCGCGGCCACCTCTGAATCCACCGTCTCTGTCACCACCTCTGTAGTAATCACCACCACCACGGCCACCTCTAAATCCACCACGGCCACGGCCACCTCTGAATCCACCACGGTCTCCAAAACCACCACGTCTTGGAGGTGGAACAAATGGAGAGGTATCTTCTTCAGCAACAATCTTGGTACCTTGGTACTCATTTTCGTTTAAAACTTCAATAGCTTTTTCTAATTCTTCAGTAGATGCAAATTCTAAGTTACCAACAGTGTCACCAGAGTCAAAATCTTTGAAAACCTTGGCGAAAGTTGGCGAGAAGTCGGTCTTTTCACGAACGAAATCTTTAAAATCTTGCCAAGCAGTACCTTCTGGTAAATTTTGGATCTTAACTCTGTATTTACCTCTAGTATCTTCTCTTCTTTCACGAGCAAATTCAACTTGTAAAGTTTGACCTTCAAATTCTGAACCTTCTTTAGTTTCAACTGCCTTCTTGGCATCTTCAGAGTTTTCAAAAGTAACAAAGGCGAATCCTCTCATGATTTGGACTTCAGCGATTGGTCCAACATCAGCGAAAATTTCTTCAACTTTTTGTTGTTCGGATTCTAGAGATGAGTTAGTAAAAAAAACTTGGGAAAAGTTGGAAAATCTAGTAAGTGATAGCAGGATTTTCAAATATGGTATCCTTCCTCTTACTACCAGATATACATACCGTCGAGTTGTAATGGTCTAACAAAGATCTTAGTTGGTTCTGACATCGTTATTTTTTTTAGAGATGAGTATAGAAATAAATAAATTTTAATTTGAGAGGGCTCTTTATTCATTGCCTCTAAAATTTTATTGTGCAGGAAAGAGGGGCTATCACAAACAGGGACCGATGAGGGTAAGGAAGAATATTGGGAAAAATGCGTAATTAGCTAATAAAGATCTGTATGTCTCAAAAAATATATGTATGAGTAGAATGAAACATGAGTATTTCTACGATTATAAACGACTGCTTTTTACTTATAGTATATATATACATATATATATTTATTTAATATCATTCATAAACAATTAAATGCAATCAAATACAGTATTAAAATTATCGTATTATCGTGTTATTTTGGGTTTTTAATATTTTTGTCTCACCGATGTCTGAAATGAAAATATGCATTAAATTCTTTCTTTTTGTTTTGTGTATATTTTTTATTTTTTTCTTGCCATTCTCAGACTCGATTTTATAAACAATTCTACTAATTCGATACCAATAAGATTCTATCTGCCCTATATATATACATATATTATATATATAGGTAATTCTTACCTAATGTACAATGACTCTTTAAATATGTTTATAAAACTAAATATTTTTTGAATACATGCTAAGAAACAGGAATATTCAATCATTTTGCTTAAATTCTCTTATTATTTGTGTCATTGCTAATTACAGTTAATATATTTAGTTATAGTGAGTTTAATCTATTATATATTTCTAATACTTTTTCTTATTTACTGTTTTCAATTTAATTTTATTTAATTTTGCTTTTGCTTTTGGATTTACTCGTTCCATTTTTTTTTTTATTTTAATCCCTTTTCCAGCGTGTTTGATGTGGCTGTCTGGCATAGTAAATACCTCCCACTTCAATATTAGTATTCCATTGATCTATGAATGAACACAATGCAGAGCCTAAAGCCATTTCTCGGCATATTTTAGACTCATCAATATTTATTGTAAATCCATTTGCACCATTAGGTATTACTTGTCCAACTCTTTCACGGATTTCTGATTCCTTTTGTCCCAAATTATGAACTTTCTCTAACCATTTACCTCTTGATGTCCATTGGTAAGTAAACCCATCAGCTAAGTTAAACATACGATAACTATCTATGGCATCTACTCTATGACTGATCACGTGCCATCCTAATTCAGCAGCTGGTGCATCTGGTGCCCTTATGAGAAGGACGTTGGATCTTAACCCTGCACGAATAGTAGCAACTGGCTCGTCTTCATTTTCGGGACCTGTTTGGAGGAAATTGCTAGAAAACATTTTATATGCCCCTTTCACTGCTCTAGATCTCACAAACCAAAACAACTTATCTCCAGGATTATTAGATCCAAGGGGCAATTCTCCATTTTCAGTACTGTAAACATCAAAAATCTTGGATCCAGAACCAAACCTTTTCAATAAAGCATATTGAGAAACATTCTCTTGATTCAACTCGATTATATTGGGAACGTACCTTGATGCCCGACGATGAGGATGGAATAACACAGCCTTGGCCATTACTAAAGGTAGCATAAATGGAGAAAGAATTAGTTCAATAGGCATTTTAATAGATTATATATTAGCAAATGTTTAGTCAAAAAGTATAACTTAATAATAACACTGTTTGTAAATAAAACACAATTTATTTAAAGTTGAATATATTTAAGTTTGCAACCACAAGTTTGCAACCTCAACCCAAAGATCATTTTCCATGGGTTGTTTCTTCTTATGCACTACTTAAATAAAACAATCCGATATAGTGTAACGGCTAGCACGGTTCGCTTTCACCGAGCAGACCCGGGTTCAACTCCCGGTATCGGAGCTACAATTTTTTTCTAAAATTACATATGAATAGTAATTTACCTTTTTGATTTATTTATTGTTGAAAAATGATCAGCAGTTATCAATATGATTAAATTGGGTTTATTTGGGCTTTGATCTGGCAAAAGTTAGACAAAAGTTAGACAAAAAAAAATTTGCCCGGCTGTATATTTGTATTAAGTGAAATAAATATTTTTACTTAGTTTTAAGACAGGTCTTGATAATTGATTCCATACAATCGACAAAATTCATTTGACAGTTGCATTGCGCATTCAACATTATCATTATTATAACCTTTTGTACTCAGTAATAAAGTGTAGTTGGAAAATTGTTCCGCAAAGAAAAGATCTTGGTTATCAAGTAATTGGCCTAAAAGGCCCTTGATGGCGATAATGCCCACGTTTATATCAGCAACTGAATATGACAATACTAAATTATCAGATGTGTAATCATTAATATCTTCAAGAACCCAAGAAGATATTCCATTTGGTATTAATATATCAGGACCAGAACAAAATTCACCATTTGGTTGCCAAGGTAGTATTTTAATATCTAATGATAAATAAGAACTAACGTGACTAATTTTATAGAACAATTTATCATCTATCAATTCAGCAACAATGACAACTAAATTTGGACGATACATATCTGTACCACAACCACACTCATGTAAGTGAGCCCTTGCAAAACCTAGCCATACTTCTCTACTAGGTGGTAATAATTCTGAAGCATCAATGCCATGCTCAGCTAACAATTCATTTATACTTAATAGAGGAGTGCCTCCTCTTAATGGACCTACCTCCGGTATCCTTCCTTCTTCTTTAAATTCTCCAAGTAATCTATAATTGTATACGCATACTCCATCCTCCATGCCACATTTCAAAACATCCAAGTTGGACCACTTATAAATAAACTGAATATGGGTATCAAAACCTCCATTTTGCGATCTCTCCAATTGACTAATAAATGGAGTCCAATTTTTTTGAACCGCCATGGTCGGTTGGCCATCTATTCTTAATTCTTGAGATCGGATATAGATTTTATTTTTGGATTCAGGAGGTGGAGACCCATCAACGTTAATTTTACCATGTTGTCTTTGGAAGGGGAAACATACATACATGGCTCTATAATAGCTTATTTCGGGATCCCCATCTGCCTCAGATGATGGTGTAGCTTTCCTGGTATCCGAGTTGTATACAATAATTGGTTCAGAATTGCCTTTACTATTAACAAAAGTTAAAATTCTAGGGTCTTCGGGTCCATAGAATTTGTCATGTAATGAATCATAGTCATGATAGAATGGGATGTTTAAAAATTGAGGAAATTTCATGGTAAAAGATTCTTCATCATTTGAATTTTGAATCACTAAATGATAGTTTTCCAACTCTTTCCAATCTTTATCAAACAATTGGGCATATGTTAATGAAATTATTGGTCGATCTTTTGCACCACTTGGACTATATATGACTCTTCTAATGGTAAAATATAATTGATATTCTTCCAACCAAGTGGCTGAGCCTGCTAATTGATACCAATACTGACTTATGGTTCTTTTTTCAAGTTGTTCATGAAGATCATCCCAAAAAAATGGAGCTACTTCTTGATAATACTCATTTTCCGCATAATCCTCTACAAATTGAGATAATATCTTGGCCAAATTCACATCCAAAATCTCTCCTTTGCTGATAGTAACGGTATTCTGTTGTGAAATTTTTTCACAATTAGATAAATCTTCGTTGATGGTTTGTTCGGTATTGAAAACGTCAAATGTAAAAGAATGAAGGCCATGAAATCGTGAAGTAAAAGGTTTACCCTTAACTGGGACTACAATATGTGAGTCTCCTAACTCTATATTATAGTCCTGGAAACTTTCAGCTTCAAAATAACTAGGGAAAACGTAGGTATCAAGGTTCAAGTTCCTTCTCCAACTTATTAAATACCCATAAAAGAAATATATCCAGTTTAACAAAAAAAATATGAAGCATATCAATAATATGTATATGGACTTTTGGTGTTTTACTATTCTTAACATCAGCATTTGCTTATATTAGGCACCCCTTTGACCTTAAATACTCAACGCATGCGCCGTGTATACGAATTTCTAAATTTAAATAGTATTATGCTTTCAACGAAATATCTTTTTTGACAGATCTTGAATAAATATTCTTCTTTTATGAGGCATTTAGTTGCCGCATTACTCTATCCGTTTTCATGCATTTATCCATCCATGGTTACGGGTATTTTTTAAAAATAAAATAATTTTTTCTTAACAATTGTTTTTTTTTTTAGATATTGTTTACTCTTGTTTATGCTGGCTGCTCTAGGCTACGTGTGGGCTATGTCTCATTTAACTTTTATATATTAGCAAGCTTTTTTTTAAAACTAATGCAATCTTCCCCAATATAGAGCACGATACATAATCCAATACAATATAAAGCTTTTTTTTTCCACTAATACTTTGATTTAGGCACATTCAGTTTATCTCTTGAGGTATACTATTGTGGCATTTGAGCATGCTGCAAGTCAATATGCATGGTGTCAATATGGAAAAGCTAAAAAACAGCAATTGATGCGATCCGTAAATAAATATGCGAAATGTTGTTAAACGTTACAAAATTTTTACCCGTTACATTCCTATATAATATTATGGGATATTTAACTTTAAAGCCAATCATTTCAAATCTCCATTTCAATGTTAGCAAATGATTAAATCAGAATCATTTTTTAGGTGCAATATATATATATATATATGTATTTATGTATTGTAGTATCTTAACTTTATTTTCTCAATTAGAAATTGTAATTTATATAATAGTTAAAATGAATGATAAAGACATTAATTTTGAGAGAAATTTTCGATTCTCCTTCATTGATGGCGAAGTCCTTTTTTCCCTTGTTTTTATATTTCTTTAGGTCCTTTTTTTTTCTACTTATTTAAAGACTATTAAATATTTATCACTTTTATATGGAGCTCCCTGATATATTGATAAAGTGGTGAACATTAGAATGAAAGATACAATATAATTTAAGGATACTTCGCATTATAGATATAAAGCCAATAAGTATAATTAAGGGTTTAAAATGAAATAATTTAGCAATATAACATGATACGGTATAATCAATCCATTTCGGTATTAAAAACCTTCTTATTTATTAAAAAATAACTACATTATAGTCTCCTTTTTTTTTTTTGTTATTATATTTTAGCCTTTTATTAATAGTATAATGAAACTGCCCATTTTTCATCATTGCATATATCATTTCTATCTTTATCCAATCATATTATTGTCTTGTATATAAACTCGGATTTGCACCTACAGTGTATATATGCAATGTTGATAAATCTATTTATTTTCATTAAGTTCCAAATTTTTTAAAAGTTCGCTCGCTTTAATGAATTTCGCATCATGTTCCACGTTCAAAGAACTTTGAGGTTTTTCAGTTTTATTCTGAGTGCATTTCACAAGATCGACTGGTGCATTTAATTCAGAATTATTGTTTGATGTACGATCTAAACTCAAATCTCTAGTTTCATCATCATCATCTTCTTCTTCTTCTTCTTCTTCTTCTTCTTCTTCTTCTTCTTCTTCTTCTAAATCTTCTTCTTCTTCTTCTTCTTCTAAATCTTCTTCATCTTCCTCTTCGTCGTAATCGTCATCATCATAATCTTCTTCTGCGTCATAATCTTCATCCGTGGTATAATCATCTTCGTCGTCTTCGTCATCTTCATCTTCTTCTTCATAATCGTCATCTTCTTCATAATCATCATCAGGAGTATAATTAAATTCAATCTGGTTGTCCTGTTTCGGAGATGATTCATCACCCATCATAAAACTTTTCAATGGTGAGATATTAAAGGAACTTGATAAAATATTGGACTTCCTAACTGTTGCTGGTGACTGTTGATTTTGCTTTTTATCTTTTATGTCATTTTCAGTTTGTTCATTCAATAAAAATGATCCTTTCAATTCAGGAGAAATATGACTAAATGAATATGCTGGAGATTTAAGTGCTGGATTTTTAGGTGATTTAACCGAAAATTTATTATTTTTACCATCATCTTCCTCATCGCTTAAATCACTTAAATCACTTAAATTGGGAAGAGGTTCTCTCCAATAATTGACATCATTAAACCTTTCATCGTGAAATATTCTATCACCACTAGTGATACTTCTCGCACCTGGAGATCCAGGAGGAGTATTGGTAGCGTTTGGATCTTTTCTCTCCATATACTCATGGAATTGGTTATCATTCCAAAAATTGTCAGGAACAGCTTTAATTGGAGGGAAAAAATGATCTACTAGCTCACCAATGTGTAAGTACGAAGATTTGTAGCCTGCTAATTCTAATAATTCCATATGAACTTCACCATCTGGATTAATAGTTAAAATTCTATGGGAAGGTATGTTCACTGATCTGTAACTTATCGCGTCAGTTATTCTATTACCAAAACCAGCATAAAATGGAGTTCTAACATCTTCTTCATTGTCAACTTTATCAGTCTCAGACAGATTAAAATATAAGTTTTTGATATCACTCAAACAGGACATCTTGAAAACTTCTGGTTTTTTCAAAATAACTTCTCTATGAAGAGCTGCCATTGTTCTATCAGGAGACAAAATGACAGGACCTGGTGGTAATCTAACTCCATCTTGATTTATTCCTTTCAAATATTGTCTTGTTGAATCAGCTTGACCAACAGACCGTGCAGTAAGATACATAATATTATATCCATTTGAAGCTATATCTTGAAATAAATTTGCAACACCAGCATGAGTCCAGTCTCTTCCAATTAAATTGAAAACATGCCCCACGACATCTGACTTTGTGATCGTTCCATCTATGTCAGATATAACTATAGGATTTGTTGATTTCCAAAGATATAAATCAGATTGAGTTTGAGAAGTGCCTTCAGCGGACTTGAACACAACTTGATTCTTCCCATAATTCAAATTCATTTTCTTTAATTGATCTGATGTTAATCTTAAAGTTTTAAAATACTTGCGATCATCCTTTGATTTTGAACCTTCATCTTCAGATCCAGATCCAGATCCGCTATAGTTTTTATTTGAAAAATCCTCACCATCTCTATCTTGAGAGGCAGACTCATTATGATTTTTATTTTGAGAATCATCTTCATATTCATATTCATCTTCATCATCACTGCGTGCAATGATTCTAATTTTGCCATCTTTATCTTTACTAATCACATCACCCCAATGTTGGTCAAATTCAGCGTCATCGTGGTTTTTATTCATTTCTTCCAAGAATATTCTATTGAAAACTTCAGCAGAGTTTTCTTTATTCTTTTGTGATCCAGCTTTATAACCATCCATATCTAATACCATATCACCATTTATGTCTATTTTGGATGGAATGTTGTATTGTTTGGTGATTTCTCGAGCTTTTTCAAAAACTAGTTTCAGAGAAGTTCTTGGAGAGCGTGGGGTTGACTGTTTTGGGGAAGTTGGAGATGAAGGAGTTAATTTAATTTTATCTTCAATATCATTATCTAAAGATAATGATTCAGGTTCATTCCCAGTGTTCAAATTAAGAGAAGATCCAGTAATTGTATCAGAATTATCTAATTGAGGTAAAATTGATCCGGTAGTCTTTGAGCGAGGGCTTGTAGATGGACTTGTGGGGGGTGAATTGATTGGAGATATTATTGGAGATGTCATGACACTTTTGGACAATAAATCAGCAAATTCAGAATCTTTATCAACTTCAAACACAAAAAATGCTTCACCACCTTCATCTAACTTCATGGGTAGATCAGTTTTAACACCATTGATGTATATGTCAATCTTTTTTTGCAGTGGTTTAATGATTTGAAATTTACCGAAACGAATATGCCAAGGTGAACAATGAAGCGATCCATCTGGTTGTTCAACTACTATAATATCAATGGCACCAGAAAGTGTAGCTGGATTAAGGGAATTCCATTGGTTATAAACATATCCTCCAACTTTTTCAACATATTGCATTTTGTTGCAGTGAAGGCAAAAGAGAAATAATTCCTGACTATATCGCACAAAAACTAATAAATGATTGAATTATGGAGGGGAAGAAATATAGGATCGAGGTAATTATTTTTTAAAAAATTAAATAAAAAATTGACTATAATAAATTTAGAGAGGGAGAATAGTGCAAAAATAGGCGAACTTAATTGTAAGTGTAAATGATTTGAGTTGATCTGAAAAAAACGAATTCATTTCAATCTTAATTGGACATTTGAATATCAATTGTAAATCAAGCTAAAGTAGATCTATGCTAAACTTTACACACATTTTTCTTAGCTATAGATGTTATTCAACATAACACAATTTCTAACAAGTGCAAATAAAATTCATCTGATACATGTGGTGAACTATAAAGTTGATTGCCTAATTCTACAATTAATGAAGAGTAAAGAAACATTATAAAATATTTTTCAGATTGATTGCTCTGCCCGCTCGGAAAGATTATTTCCTTTTTAAGAAGTAGTGCAAAAGACCTGGACCAAATTTTATATGAATATAAAAATTTTTAATTTGCTTTCAAATTGCAGAAATTAGCATAAATTTGATATGTGAAATTCAAAATAAAATTCGTAGAACAGTCCAGAAAAACGAATGCCAAAAACAAAATTAAAAAAAAATAATCAGCCAATTAACTTAAAGTAAGCTTAGTATAACGATTTCCAAAGATTATTGGACGATTTAATCTTACATACACGCTCAGGATTACAGATTTCGTTAACCTAATTTATATGCATATATAGATTTTGTTCCGATTTTATCTATCAAGCCTATGTATAAGTGGATTTGACATTTGTCATGAAGTTTTCCATGTCAAAATCCATGTTTCCTATCTTACACACTTTTTTTTTAAAAAATTGTTTCTTTTTTTCTTTTCGAAGATTTGGCTATTACAAACTGATTTGAGGTATAATTTGATTGTTCCTAAATCCATCATTGTGCTCATCTTATAATGTCTTGCTTTAATGAATCAGTAAGTTCCTGTGCTGATTTAAATCAATTTTTTATTTTTATTTTTAATAATTTTTTTCGTTTTTAATTTTCTACCTCCTTCTATTTTACGTCCTTCATAAGTTTTCATTATATCATAAACAGGATCAAAACCTTCATATAAATAATTATAGTATTATTCTATTTACATCCATTAGCTTATGTGTTGTACTAGTTGTATCAAGTGTTTGTAAGGCTATATCAATCATGCCCTGATCTATATACCTGTCAACTCAACAATCGTGCAGGCTTTATTTTGCATGTGATTTTGCCGTTTGGAAAAAAAAAAGTTTTTATGGGGTTTTCGGAATATAAAGTTTAACAATTATCTCTACAAAACAAATGAATTTGTATTGTATAATTTCTTTCATATAAAGGAACTTGATATTCCACATACATATTATTCAAAGGTACCAAATTATACATCGATATACCCTTTGTAACCTTCAAGATAAGACACTTGAGACTTATAGCTGGAGATAAGGGAAGAAAATCCGCGAGATTGTGAAGCAAGATTTAATCACAGAATCTCGACAGCATAAATATTTGCATCATATAAATACGATTTCAAATCGGTTTGATTCATTACTGACCAAATTTAATCACTTCAGTACATTTGAGCAGTTGTGCTCCGATCATCAAAACAGAATTATATTTTCAAAGTTTCCCATACAACCAAACTTCGCTAATACAATTTTTGTATTTTTGTATTTTTTGCATTTTAGCCTTTTTAATTTTTAAATTTACAATTTTTAATTTTTTAGTTTTATTTTTAATTTTTCAGTTTTAGCTTTAACCTTAAAACAGGAAAAAAGCCCATATTTTCCAGTTGAGTTCGCATTTTTCAATCTTGTTCAAGTGATGATTTCCACAGGTGACAAATTATCAGATTCTGGACTTACAGATGAATCAAAAACTCCAGATGTATTACAAGAGACTGGTTTTGGTAAAGAAGAAGTATCTAGTGATAAAACTAGTGATTCTGGGGTGAGTTTGATCCAGTTACAGAAATCTTTATCACTTTTATCAGTTTTAGGAATTGGATTTGGCTTGACAAATTCATGGTTTGGGATTTCTGCATCTCTTATTACTGGGATATCTTCAGGAGGTCCAATGATTATTGTTTATGGTATTATTATTATTGCCTTTATCTCCTATAACATTGGGATCACTTTATCAGAACTTTCATCTGCTATTCCTTCCGCTGGTGGTCAATATGTATGGACAAGAGTTTTATCACCAAGAAAATATTCTTCATTTTTAGCTTACTTATGCGGTTCTTTAGCCTGGGCAGGTGCTATTTTCACTACAGCTTCCATGGCTTTAGCACTTTCTCAAGAAGTTATGGGTTTTTATAATTTATTTCACCCAGATCATGTAACTAAAAAATGGCAATTGTTCATCTTGTATGAAATAATTAATTTCGTTTTAGGAATTGCTAATTGTCATAGTTTTTTCTTACCATTGATCGGGAATTCAGTCTTATATGTATCTTTATGCTCCTTTATAACGATTACTATAACCGTTTTGGCATGCTCTAAAGGGAAGTATCAAGATGCAGCTTTTGTTTTCACTGAATTTAATAATGGAACTGGTTGGAAATCTTCAGGAGTTGCCTTCCTTATTGGTTTAATTAATCCAAATTGGTCTTTCTCTTGTTTGGATTGCGCTACTCATTTGGCAGAAGAGGTTATTAGCCCAGAAACAGTGATCCCTAAAGCTATTCTAGGTACAGTAACCATTGGATTCATTACATCGTTCTGTTATGTCATTTCCATGTTTTTCTGTATTCAAAACTTGGAGGAAATTATGAACTCTACTACTGGATTACCTATTTTAGACATCTATTATCAAGCTTTAAGAAGTAAAGGTGGTGCCTTATGTTTAGGTTTATTAGTTTTCGCTACTGCTATTGGATGTACCATTTCTTGTCACACTTGGCAAGCAAGATTAACTTGGTCATTTGCTAGAGATAAAGGTTTACCATTGTCAAATTACTTATCACAAATTCACCCAACTGCTAAATTACCATTATGGGCTCATATCTTTTCTTGTACAATTGTCGCTTTAGTCGGTTTATTATATTTAGCTTCTGATGCCGTTTTCAATGCTATGGTGGTTGCATGCATTTCATTTTTATTGTTATCTTATTCAGTCCCAGTACTTTGTCTTTTATACAGAGGAAGGAATAATATTAAACATGGTCCATTTTGGTTAGGTCCATTGGGTATGGTTGCCAATATTATTACAGTTTGCTGGGCTCTTTTTGCTACAGTATTTTTTTCTTTGCCTTCAGTGATGCCCGTTACTGCTGGTAATATGAACTACGTATGTGCAGTTTTCGGAGTTTTCGCCATTTGGGTATTGGGTTATTGGTGGTTCCCAATCAAGGGATTCAACGCTAGAGAAGTTTTCGCAGGAGGAAGAAACGGTGGCGCTGAAGAAGAGTTCCCTGACGTTTGCTTAACGGATATATAGACATTAAATTTACTTTAGATACATATACATAGATTTACCTACATAATTTAATTAATAAAATATTCAGAATAGAATTGTTAGCTTTTTCTTTTACTACTATCGATACTGTAATTCCGTTTTTTTTGTGATAATACAGGCTTTATTTGAGTTTTCTTACTAAACTCGACTTATTATCTCAACAATTTTATCAGCATCAAATTACTAACAATAACATTTGTTAATATTACTCGAGATATAGAGAGTGTGAAGACATTAAAAAAGAAAGAAAAATACTTCAAATTTTACATTTTTGTTGTAGAAAATGTTTTTTAGAAAAAATTATACAAATGAAAACAATTGAAATAAAAAATGTATAGCCCTTCTGACACTTCTCTATCATGATTTTCCAGACAAGTTCTTATAGGTCTAAATTTCTCTTTCCAACCAGCTATCGCGGACAATCATGATTGTTGCTCATTCAGTGGATAAGTATCAAAAACCAAAAACTGGTTCTTCAACTTGACTGTTTGAGCCATGGAGCTGCACTGTCTATGTGGTGGATTACTTTTGGACAAAGTTAAAGTTTTAAAAATTTGGGAAGTTTGAGTTTTTAAATAGTAAAAAAAAAGCTAAATGGCCGGGTAAGTAAATTCATCACCGAAAACCAAACCACAAGTGCAGGAATGCCCTAAACAATATACATGTTTTTTTTTTCCTTGTATCTTTGAACTCTCGTTAGTGAACATAATTAGTTGATTATCGGTGGAAAACATCACTACAAGGCAAATTAACTGTTCTTGAAAGCAAGGTCACCAGAAACAACTTATCAAGACATGTCTTTGTTTGCTCCTGTGTCGTCAACTTCCAATAGCAAGGCTAATACATCATCCACACAACCATCAAATTCACTGGGAAATGCTAATAGTAATCAACAAGGAGGGAATGCTAAAATATTAAAAGATTTGCTTGAACTGGCTAATAATTTCCCCAAAAATAAATCTGATTTAGGCTCGATACAATTAACAATTCCTGGATTGAAAAAACAAACTGATAATCTTAGGAAAGATATTAAAGATCAAACTAAAAATGGATCCAATTCTTCTCATGTAAGAGCTCATTATTTATTGGCATCGAGCGGAATTTCTGCGGAAGAAATACAAAATGAATTAAACGCTTTACAAACTGAAGGAAGATTGAATTTATCAGGCCGTTTAAGAGAAACTTGGGGTAAACAAGTTAATACTTCCTTACCTGACGATACTGTAACTAATTTGGATTCTTATCTTAATGTTAAAAAGGGAAAAAATGTTTTAGAAGCCATTGAACTGTCTTTAACTTCTGCATCCAAAGACTTTGACAAATATGTCAATCAATCAGTCACTATTGATTGGAAAGTAAGAAAAGAAAATATTCGTAAATTACATGGGATTTCAACCAAAGACTCTTCAACTTCATTGTCATCTTCCACTAGTAATATTTTACTTTCACAAACTAATTCTGCTTCATCTAATCAAGAATTAGTCCCCAAGGTAAAATGGTTAAACGTCAATTCAAACCATTACAATTTACTAGCACCTTTAGCATCTTCTAAACCTTTTGTTTCTGTCCTGTCAAAACAATTGACTAGAGAAAAATTTGAGTCCCATGCTCGAATTGTATATCAATTAAATGAAGCAAGATTAAACGATAATATTTTCCGTCTTTGCTTGAACTTTGAAGAAGTTAGTAAGGCAACTTCAGACTTAAAATCAAAACAAGTTGGAGAAGTGTGGAAATTTCTTGCTGGATTAACTGATGAAAAAAAAAGTATCATTAATCAAGAACAAAAATTTCACTCCTCTTACATATTAAAAGATCAAGATGGATTAGAGAACTTAAATACTCTTTTGATCAAAACAAGTAAAAACATTTTAGAAACACAATTTGCTGACTATATTGATCAGTTTTATAACAAGCAAGAAGAAACTGCTGAAAAATTACCACCTACAGCTATCAATAAAGTTATTACGTTTATTAAAAAAGTGGGTAAGATTGATGCAACTTCTCAAAATGTTCAAAATACTTTAAACATCAATGGTGTACCTATTTGGGCACTCATCTTTTATTTACTTAGAAGTGGTAAGCATGATGAAGTATTGCAATTAGTAAATGAGAATGCAGATTCATTTAACAAATTTGATAAAAATTTCCCCGTATACTTGAGCAGATTTATATCAAATGATGGAGTTGTTCTTCCAGCTAGTTTGAACGATAAATTACAAAACGAATTCAACCAACAATTTGGCTTTATTATTACCGATGACGTATCGGAAAACTTTGACGTCTATAAATATGCCGTTTATAAGATTGTTGGTAAATGTGATTTGGCTAAAAAATCGCTTCCTAGATCAATTAATTTAAGTATTGAAGATTGGCTTTGGTTCCATTTTTCGTTAATTAATGAAACTTCTACTAATATTTTAGGAGCTGGTGAATCTCAATTGATTTTTGAAAATTACTCCCTCTCAGATTTCCAAAAACAAATCATACAATTAGGCCCAAAGAAACTCAACTCTTCTTCAAACAATCCAATGTATTTAAGAGCATTAATAATGTGTGGTTTGTTCGAATTGGCTGTTCAATACACATATGAAAATATTAATGAATGTGATGCCGTACATTTGGCAATTGGATTGGCTTACTATGGATTGTTAAGAGTAGTTGATTCATCGTCTAAAATTATTAAAGATGGATTATTAGAAATTAACCCAACTACTGGTGAGTGCTTAATTAATTTTGGAAGATTTTTGGGACTGTATACTCGTTCTTTTAAAATCTCGGATCCAAAAGTTGCAGCCCATTATTCCATTTTGATTGCATTAGGTAATGGAGGTAGATCACCTCTGGATTATTCAGTATGTCATGAAGCCATTCGTGAATTGATATTATCAACAAGAGAATTTGGTTTACTTTTAGGTGAAATAAATCCATCAACAGGTGAAAGGATCCCAGGCTTATTAGAGAATAATAGAACATTAATCGGTTTACCTAAAATTGAAAACTATTTCAATGAAATTATTGAGATCTCGGCAAACAGGTGCGAAGAGGATGGTAGAATTTTTGATGCTCTATTATTGCATCAATTATCACAAGAATATAATACTGTTGTTACTTTAGTTAGTAGACTTCTTGGTGAATACTTAAGTACCAGCGAACTTGATAAACCATTATACAAACCTGATGACACTATAGATACAAATGTGATTTTACTTGCGCAAAAAATCATAAATACTTTCAATAAGAATGCTCATATCTTGGATGAATTATTGCCTGCTAAAAAGAAAACTTGTGATACTTTACTAGAGGTGGTAGAAATTAGAAAACTGTTTTTGAGTAAAGACTGGGAGATGACTTTGCAAAGTATAGAAAAACTTGAATTAATACCTATTAATGACTCAGAAAACTTAATATCAATCCGTCAATCTGCTGACAAAGTACACCTGTCCTTGGATGACAATATCGTTAAGGTTATTCCTTCTTTATTAATACTTGCAATGACATCGATTCTGCAGTTATCTTACTCTTATATGGTTACCAAGTATGGAAATATTCAATCTCAAAGAGACCAATTAGAAAAATTAAAGAGACAAGCTAAAAACTGTATGATATATGCTGGAATGGTGCAATATAAAATGCCTAGAGAAACCTATAGTCTTCTTGTTAACCTTGAAGCATTGTTATAGATGATGTATAAAAAATTATGAAATATTTTACTTTTTTCTGTAAGTTACTGAACCAATATTTGGTCCTGATATTCCCAAATTTTTATTGTAAAAATACTAATATTAATAGTAATAATGATGTTGAAACATTGACTTATACTTATCTATAAACTATTTAAGTGTCAACTTTATAATATATGGTTAATGCCCTTTCTTTTAAATAAGTTTTACCAATTGCCTTATTTGTAGCAATTCATTTCCCTTTACAAAAGGCAAAGGGCAAAGCAAAAGGCGAAAGACAACCCCCTCCTCCCCTTCAAGCTTTAGAATGAATATATGACCAGGAAATCCTATGATCCTAACCAAGAATATTATGCTTTGATTAAACTTTTCCCATAAAAAATTTTTTGGTCTCTTCCAAAGCATTTTCTAGCGTAACACATGAGTTCTTTGAAAATATTCTTCTATTGACCCAGCCACTAAGTTTATTTTGAATTCTACTTGAACCATATCTAATATCCAATAAATAAATAATAGAGTAATCGCCAATATGACGGATACTACGTCCCACACTTTGATTAACTGCTCTCATACATATGTTCTCATAAAAATTCCGTGCAGCTTCCATAGCCTGTTGTTTAGTGCCTCCTCTTTCAGTGACACTGGACTCAATAAATTTTCTTTTAGCTACCAATTCTCCAGAGAAGGCATTAGGAAAAGGTAGACCAATCATTATAACCGCCCTTGCAAGATCATCTGAAAAATTGATTCCTTCAGACATTTTCCCACCTACAACTGAAAAAAGAGCTGCAACATTGAACTTAGAAATAGTATTCCCATATTCACTTAAAACTTTTTCCACGTCGGTTGAATTTGTTGGTTCAGTGAATATTTTATTTAGGTTTTGCATATCTCTATAAATACCTAGTTGTTTCCAATGTTCTACGACTTGGTCCAAGTACTTGTAGGAGGGGAAAAATATAATTATACCACCCTTTTTGATTGTTTGCATTATTTTCAAAATTGCTAGTCCAAGATTTCTGAGCATGGATTCATTATTTCGTTTATCAAACAGAAATTCAAAAGTACTATTTTGGAAACCTGCAATAGGAAACACTTGCAAGTTCTCATCGGGGACTATATGCCCACAACTAAATTTTTTAATTTGATTTTTTGGAACATAAGGAAATAAATAGTCAATATAGTCACTCATTGGCTCCATAGTACCACCACATAATATTACACATTTAGCTCTTGAAACAATATCTCTGAAGAGCTCGCTTGGATCAAGAAGTGTATAATTAATTGAAACAGTTCCATCTATCTTTTCCCAATATAAGCGCCCTTCTTTGGAAGGATTCATCAAACATTTGAGAAAACTAGTAATCTTAAACAATAATGGTGTGGATGTGGTTGATTTACGATTATCATTCCCTAAATTATCTTCGATTACCTCATTATAAGATTCAATCTTATAAGCAATTTTACTTCTTTGTAGAAATTTTTCAAGTTTGTAAATATTAACAGAATCTCCATTTGAATCTTTAAAAATTGAATCCATAGAAATTTCTTGCCCTGGGATTATTTTTGAAGTGTTTTGAATAAAGTCACCAATTATTTGACAGAGTTTGATAAGTTTCATTAAATTTACTCTGTTACCGCTATTAAGCCTTCTAGAAAATTTATTCAAGTATAATTTCAAGGATTTTATAATTTGTTGAAGTTCTGTTTGTCTTATAGATACAGAATTTATTGCCGAAATTACATCTAGTAAATTATGCGCTTCGTCTATAATGATAATTGAGTTATCAATCTTTAAATTTAACGTATCTCTCGTAGACTCCTGAAGAAGCATTTGATAAGGGAGAGCTATCATTTCAGACATTTGAACTCCATCACGCACAGAATAATAAGGACATATACATAATTCCTTACCAAATAATACTAAATCTTCAATATCATGAACTTTTGTAAATGATAAATCAGTGAAATCTCTCTTGGACTCTTCAAACTTTGGATCATTCATTTTGGGCATAAATTCACATTTCTGTGATTTATCTTTACTTTTCTGTAAATCGAGACATTTTTCATTAAGAGTCGTTATGTCTTTCAGTTTGGAAATGGTTGGATGAATGCATAATTGTTTCCTCGATGCAAGGGGAAGAAATTTCGTCCTTTCTTCAGAATTAGAAATTGATGATTTAAATGATGTAAGTTGAAGCTGATGAGCCAATTGATTTAATTGGGAATGTGTTCGTGAGGAGAAATAAATATGTACAGGGCATTCATTTGTTGGACGTATGTCATCTTTTGGTCCATCAACTTTATTTAAAAGAGCTTTTACTTCTTTTGAAAGAAGTTCATTAGCTGCACCTATATCAATGGCTTCATTGAGTTCACTATCACTATAATAATCCTCTGGGAGATATTCTGTTGATAAATCTACTTCTTTATCCCTTCTACGTTTTTTAATTTGTTTGTCTGGGAGTTCATATGTTTTTTGTATTTTACCTTGCCATTTTTTTGCAATCTCATCTAAATGATGTTCATAATCACGAGCTATAGAAGATTGTTGCTCGAGCCTTGATTTACTTTGTTCATATGCATTTTTAACCCATTGAGGTTCATCTTCATCTTCAGAATCAGAAAACATGGGATTTATCGTTGATGCTTTGCCATCTTTAACTTCTTCTGCTCCTGTGTCTCCTCTTTTATAATCTCGAAGCCAAGTCATTGAAGCACATATCAAAGATAATGTCTTTCCTGTCCCTGTTGGACTTTCAAATAACCCAATTTTATATCCCAGGTTAATTGTGTCATATATTGCATCCATCAACTGTTTTTGAATATCATATGGCTTATATGGATGATTGTAGTTTCTAGCATCAGACATATGCGAAACGTGCTACTCAACCTCGCACTTCCGTTGGTAGTTTTTGTCTTGTGTAAATTTATACACTAAGATGGAAAAAAAAGAATTGTTTCGCACTTTGCACAAGTTTGTTTGAAGGTATGGATCTCCTTTCTAGTGAAGCTCTTGTATGTTTTCTTAGATTGGTGATTATATTTATATATTCTTTTTTTTTTTTTTCAGTGATCTTACCCTTGTTTTCCTGTTTGCTCTATGCTTTATCTCTTCTTTTTTGAAACATCGATTTTACAATTATACATCTTTTTTTTTTTTTTTTCCAGTTTGTTTGAAAAACAAACATTATAATTATAATTTGTTCCACAACTTCAATGATACGTGGGATTACAGTACAACGTGCCAACGTGGCTCCATCTATTTGCCAGCCAGTACAATGGTCAGAAATCTCTCAATTGGCCATAAACAATGGATCCTCGTTGACAGTTCTTGATCCAATTCTCCCTACTATCCACCAAAGTGTTGTGAAAACAGCGCAAAACCTGAGTACTATTTTGGATGCCAAATCTTTATTTAATATAAACACAGAAATTCATGCCACAGATTTCCTTCAAAATCTCCCCCGAAAAATCCTAGATGCAGAAATTCTTAGTTATGATGAAACTTTATCGTTTGGGAAATTCTCTGACCCGATCATTGTTGCCCATAAATGGACTCCAATGAATATTCATACTAGAAATACGTTTTTAGCTGTTTTATTGAATACTTCAGAATTGGTGATTCTTGAACGAGAAACAATAGCTCAAGTGTATAAAGTGAAATATGATGTTAATGAATTTTTGATTCAAAGTATGGATTCGCCCCAGACGCACTTGAATGATAAAGGAGATCTTAAACTAACCAATGAGCAATTTCAAGCACTTAAGATAGTGAGCTTCTGTTTTACTGAATTTTCAAGTACCGTGATATTAGCAATTGCTTTAAATAATGGCGATATAAAAGTCTTTAAATTGGGGGAAAGTTTGGATAAATTGGGTACCTATAACTTGCAAAACAAAATAGGTCTAAAACTTTCATGGAGTCCTAACAACGAAAACTTAATTGTGATATCCAATAGTAACGAGATAGTTTCATTGAAAATTTCATTGAATGATTCAGAATGTATATTTGAAGATGAAAAATTAATTAAACTGAATAGTCGATTTCTAATTTCCCAGGTGGAATGGAATGAAAATACGTTGTTCGTTGTGGATAGTGTATACTTACATGTTTTTAATACTCTTACCATGAACTTAGAAAGTATAAGACTTGAACATAATGCTTTAGCCACTGGAATTATCATCAAATCATTGGATAAACTGACAATTGTATATATTGCTTTTGAAACTGGACAATCTCATCAATATACAATTGATAAACTCAACGAGAAATTGCATAATGATAGTAATAAAACTGAATTGGATACAATTGTATCTCGAGTTTTATGCAAATATCAAATAGAAAATTCTGCGTCGACTCAAGGTGATGAATCAAATTCCAATTTTGGGTATTTAAATGATGTAGTTGAAGGTAAATATTATAGCTATGGAGTCTCATTGAACACCAATGTCATTGCAATGGTAAGTAGAGTTGTTCCCAAAAGAGCAATTAACTACATAATACCGTCCAAAACAGAGTTTTATATTGATTTGATTCCAGTATCAACTTTAAATAAATCATTTCAATATGCTAAACCTTTGAAATCTACAAGTGTGGGATCAGTATTTCAATATTGGGTCAATAATTTCATGCAAATACCAATAATTCCTGGTCAATTGGAAATCACAAATGAATTTGTCAATGGATTGAAAAACTTCATCCAAACTTTTAGATATGAAAAGCCTATATTCCAACAAGAATCAAGTTTAGAGTTAAACATTTTTAAAAACCTTTTACAAAACGAACAAATGAACAATTTACAAATTCACTTTAATATAAATACGTCGATATTGAAAACCCTCAATTTATTAATATTACTGAAAGTTGATGATAAGTCTACAAAAAATTTAAATGAGTTAATCACTGAATTGAAAAAAGAACAAGAGACTATTGAGAATTATATTTTTCACCAAATAGGTTCAGTTGTTTTAGATTACAAAGAGGCTTGCAATGAGAAGGACAATTTTGTCCAGCTTAGTTATTATAACCTAATGGATTTTGCAAATGAAAACGAAAAAATATCTGATGTGAAAAGAGCAGAAATTGAAATAGATTCAATTGGAGTACAAGAGCAATTTATCATTGAAAAGGGTAGTGATATTAATAGAGAGTACGTTGAATCAAAATCTAATCACAAATGGAAAAGATGCAAATTAAGTTTGTTGCCCATTTTACAAATTTCAAATAGAACAAACGAATCTGAAAATTTTGAGTACATTTCGAAAAAAGGTTTCACAGATTATAAGTTAATTTCCACGCTTCTTGAACATATCGATTATTGTATTTACACTGGTAATAGAAATTTTTTAAGAAGATGAAAAGTTGAGGTGATGTTATGTATTATAAAATTATATATGTATATAAAAAAAAAAAAAAAAACTAGATTCTATCAATTCTATGATTATAATAATATTAACCAATGGTGTTCCAAAGGAAGCTAGCAGGAAATTGTTTAAATCCGGTATCATTGATAAATTCCGCGTTTAAAACTTTTTCACTTGCTTCTTGGTTCCATACAATTTGCGAGGAAGACCAATTTATAAGTTGAGTAGAATTTTCCGGGGAAGGATCGGAAATTTTTGTCAATAAGTAACCCAAACTAACTTCAGAAAGTCTGATAATGATAACTCCCGCGAGAGGCATTTTCAATATGGAAAGGTAGAAACAAAGAGTAAACCCGAAAAGAACCCCTTCTCTTGATCTTATCCAAGCAGTTCTTTCACTATTGGTGAATTTTACTTTGGAAAAATATGGTAAAAGTAAATCATACATATAAATATGACATTCAGTAATACAAAGAATTACCGAAATACTGTAATCGAAGGGTAACTTAGATATGATTAAAGTAAATGTAACTGCACTTGTAAAATCAATGACGTTAATCAAATTTTGAAATACCAATAGGACAACTATGCATGTACCTATCTTTTCAGGTAAATATAATATAGAACAAACAAAGCAATTATAAAAAATCAATGAAACATATCTTTTCAAATAGCTTTGGAAATGAGTTAAAGAATCAATAGGAAGGAAATTTTTAAAATAAGTCATTAATTTTTGCACCATACTAAAAGTTGTGATATAATTACTAGTATAATCTAATGTTTCTCTGTCTAAATCCATTACTTTAGCGTATTTAGGGTTGAAAAATTCCAACAGTCTTTTAATAAGTAAATCGCACATTTCCTGATTTGATATTTTAGTGAAAACCACCATCAAAAGATTTAAGTTCAAAACTCGATAGATGATTAAATACACAAATTGCATGAGGAACATGTGAGGGTTCCCCAGAATATATTCCATGGCACGGAAAATGATTGTGAAAAAAATTATTGGAGTATAAACCACACATTGGATGAATATGGTATCTCTGAAAATCTCTTTGAAAACGGTCAATAATTCACTATGAGTCTGTGTAAGATTACTATTTTGTAATCCTCTGTAAACGCCTAGAATGCCCAATTGGAACCCGCGCAAAATGCCTAGTAGCGATAAACTAGGTGAAGGTTGTGATAATAGGATAGGAGAAGCCATATGATGATTATTTTGGCATTCAAAAATTGTTCATATCACTAAGATAGAACTCGAGAAGTTGCTTTTGGTATATAACGATATAAATCAAATAAATCACTCGGTTTAAACGTGGAACCATAATAAGTAGACAAAGAAAAAAAAAAAAAAAGAAGAGGAAAGAAAGCAATAGAAAGAGGACAAAAGTAAGAAAAAGAAGATAAACGTAACTTATGATAACTCTAAACATATTTGACAGGAAAATATTTCGTCTTGTAGTACAAATTGAACTTTTTAAATGCTAAGTTTAAATCATACTAAACAAATCTACCTAATTATCTGAACTGTATCATAGAATATTTCAGTTGTCGGCAAGATGAGGCTCACGCCTAGTTTTGGGTATTCTCAAATAGGCAGCATTCGCGAATTGTACTAGAATGAAAGCAAGCTGTAAAAGATTTGAGCTAAAAAAAAAAAAAAAAGAGTAAGGTGAAGTGTAAAAATAAAATTAATAGCAGCTACTGAATGAAATAAGGGAAGCTTTAAATTTTGTCATTTGTATTTTTAGCTTGTTTTATTTTGATATTTTAAAATTTCTTTTTTTTTTTTTTTTTATGAATCTCCTGTTATTCTTTCTAATATATTTTTAGATTGATGCTTATCTTGTCAAAAATTTTAATGACCCATACTTATGCTCTTATCTAATAACTACTAAAAATGCTTTTATATGTACGACCTTTTTATTTTTGTATACTCACATTTTCCTGTATGCAAATCTTCTTTACCCACACTTACCATAAATCCGCGCACTGAGTCAAGTCCAACGAGTCATTTGCGGGAATAAATGCAGCTTAGTCCAGTTTTAAAGATTATGTTTACAGGGAAGACGACCAAATTACCAGAGTCAAATAAATTTTGAAGACTTCCGTTTCAACGGTGTGGCACCTGTCTTTTAAAAAATGCTGCAAAGTGGCATTTGACTTAACGGAGTCAACTCGGTTGCTTAAAAGAGGAGATTTTAACCACAAATGCAAGCCTTTTTTTGACTTGGTTTAACTCTTTCCCAACCTTATTGTTACCTATTCCTCAATTCTTAAAAAGTATTTATATGTTTATCTAAAAACCATTCTCTATAAGTTTCAATTTTAATAGCATTTTAGGATTTTCTATCAAAGATTTATATCTATTCAAAATGGAACTTTCTTATATTAAAAATTCGGAATCTGCCAATTTGCAGCCACCTCATAAGGTTACATCCCTCGTCGAAGTAACACAACAATTGACCGGGGAATTACCTTGTAGGGTTTTCTTCAAAAATGAATATGAACAACCATCGAGAAGCTTTAAAATTAGAGGGATCGGTCATTACATTAATAAAAAAGTTCAGTTGGCTCGTGCTCAAGGTTTTACTGATATAGAAGTTATGGCTTCTTCAGGTGGAAATGCGGGATTAGCAGCCGCGTATGCATCAAGACATTTCGGGGTAAAATGTACTGTAGTTTTACCCAAGTCTGCCAAGCAAGAAATCATTTCCACCTTGAAATCATACAATGCTACAGTAGTTGTTCATGGTAATGTAATTAATGAAGCTGATCAATACTTATGTAACAACTTAATTCCTTCTTTACCTTCGCTGAAACACATCATATATTGTCATCCTTTTAATGACCCCTTAATATGGGAAGGTCATAGCACCATTATTGATGAAATAGTGACCCAATTAGACGATCACGATAAACAAAAGGTTAAAAAAATTGTTTGCTCAGTAGGTGGTGGTGGTTTGTATAATGGTCTTGTACAAGGTGTGGAGAAAAATAGCTCTTTTCTAAAGCCAGAAATGTTAGAGTTTTTATTGATAGAATGCACTCAAGCACCTACTATGACCACATCGGTTAAAGCAGGGGAAGTCATAACCCTAGAAAGTGATAAAATCAACTCTATCGCTACATCTTTGGCATGTTCTTATCTTTCGACAAAAAGTTTGGAAAATTATTATAACCCTGCATTGAATTCTAGAATTGAAACTATCGATGACTATGAAGCCGTTGCTGCTTTGATTAGTTACTATAAACAGACTGGTACCATTGTAGAGCCTGCTTGTGGTGCTGCCTTGTCTGTTGTTTATAATAAATTAAATTTGTTAAATAAAGGAAATACATTAAGCAAAGACGATATTGTGATTATTATTGTTTGCGGAGGATCGCATACAAATGCTACTGGTTTACAGAAATTCCAAGCAATTTTAAATGAAAACAAATGCAAGTTATAGTATTAATGATTGAATGAATAAACGATTAAATAAATTAAACATTGGAGTTGTATCAGTCTTTTGATCCTTTTTCATTTCTCTTAATCTTATTTTTTTTTTTTTTTTCTTTCCTTTTATTTTTTTTTTTTTTTTGCTGCTTAGCAATCAAGAAGGGGCATTCTTGATCAAGGACTAGGAAATTATAAATCCTTGTCTAATCTATACTATACAAGAGAGTAGGATGGTTTTAATTACAAATTATTTGAAAATTACGCGTTGTGTAATTAAATGCTAAAATGAAATTTTCGCCTTGTTTCCAATTTCATTAACTGCAATATTACATAACGTTTGTAGACATTAAAGAATATACTCTATGTATTTTATTTAGTAATATCAAGGGTTGCTCATACTCACTAACTACGCGACTTAATAAATTCATTTGTCTATATAGTACTATTAAGGTCGGTATTTCTCTCATGCAAGGTCTAATTTTGCCCATATGCCTTTTAACCATTTTTTGCTGCCTATTATATTTTTTTTTTGCAACCAATTCAATTAATTCATTCATTTACACCCATTTATCTCTCATTTTGTTGTCAACAAATAAGTGAACTTGAAAATAATTGATGAAAACAACCAAAATGTCAAAAACCAATCAAATGAACATGGCAAGAGTCTTTCTGAATCTCAAAGGTTTCGATAAAGGAAACTTTTTTGCAACCAACGGAAACCAAATGGTTCAATCAATGCATATGCAAAATGAATATCTTACTACGGGAGAAGTTTTCAAAGCTCATATATGTCGTATTGTTTTGATGTTAGTGTTATTCACCTATAAGCATGTATCTAAGATTTCCTTATTAATTTCTGACTATTTTCATGTATTGATTCTTTGCTTTCACGTAGAATGGCAGCAGAATCATTGGTTTATGATTTTTTTCTTTCTAGGCAAAGTTATTACAAGATTTTGGTATTTACAAATTGCGAGAATCTCTATAAAGAATTTAGCCATACTTCCTCAAAGGAAACCAAATTCACTTGGTTGCATTCTACAAGTGAACCTTTTTTCACTGCAATCTCCTCCAAATATTCCTCAAGCATCAATTAAGGACAATCAAAATATAGTTGTTCCGTCAAAAAGTTTGGTTCAAAAAGCTATAGTAGAAACGTCAGAGTATTTTACCAAGCAAAAAATTCATTTTGCAGCTGAAGAAATCAAAGTTTTGAATGAGTTAGCAAATTTTGTTCATTGGTGCTGTTTAGCTGATATCCACTACATTACATTTTATGAATACCTGGGTATACTCTGGAATGATTCATTGAGTTTGGAAAAAATTCAAAATGCTATTTGGGTTGAGATTTATGGTGGTCAACTCGTTCAAGAACCAATTAACTTTATCATACTTGACAGTTATTCAGGTAACAAAATTCAATTTATATTAAACGACGACGTCAAGAAGCAAGAGAAAAGCATTATTATTAATTTAACTGATAAAAGATTATTTGAGATGCCATTAAACGATAATGTTCAACAATCTATTGATAAATTGACAGTAATGCCTGATCTTATTGTAAAATTTGACTTGTGTGCACCATTATATCGTACAAATGGATTTAAGGCAATAGCAGGCGAGCAAAATGAGTCTCTCATATTTGTAAACAAAAAATTTAGTTTAAGATCATTTGTTAAGGCCTTGCATTATTATATGGGGAAAACATCAAAATCGGCAACTTTAAATGAAAGCAGTTCAAATTCACTACCTTCAGTAGCTTCTAGTAATCAGTCCTTGTGGAATCGATTACTCAAGTTAAGAATTTTTGATCTAAATTCAAGTACAATGAGTAACTTGGAATTGGGGAAGGAAGTCACTGATAAGTAACGGAAGTGAGAAAAGGGCAAAAAAGTAAAAATAACTAATTAAAATTAAAGACAAGTAAACTAAATAAAGGATTAAACTTTTAAAACGAATTTTGGAAAAAACGATAGTCCCTATTTATTACACAGTTTATTTATATAAGCTTAAATGCTCAAATATATATCATCAATTTCAAACATAATACGGCATTCAAATGCAAATAAACTAACGGGGTTATCAATTGGAAAAAGTTTACAACGCTATATATTAATTTCACAAGCAACTTCATTTTCAACTTCCTGTCGACTATTTAATACTAAAAAGTATTCTTTGACGAATCAAAATCAAAAAGTTAATAGTCAATCACAAGATGGAACTACAAAGCCTGCTGCAACTGAAAGCAATAAACCTGAATATCATATGAAAGAGGAAAATGATGATGCTGATGATGCTGAAGATAATGGATATTTGACCACCATATTTGACGGCAAAGAACCGTATCTTGATACTTATGAAGTTTATAAGCAATTAATTAATGCTGGGTTTAATGAATCTCAAGCTAACTCCTTTATTAATTTTTTAATTGCTCAAATAAACAAGAAAGTTTCTAAACTAACAGATAAATTTTCACAAATTTATGAATTGGAGAATGAAAGATATTTATTTGAGAGTGCACAACAAGAGTTAAGAGTTGATGTAACTAGGTCTAGAGAGCAATATATAAATGAATTGATTGCCTTGATTCATATATTGGAAAGAGATTTTCGAGTTATAAGTGATGAACTCAATAATGATTTTATCCAAATGAAGAATGACTCCCAAGTTTCAATAAATGAACAAAAATCAGAAAATACATTACACTCAAAGAAAATCAAATTAAATATTCAAGAAGCAAATCATAAGATTACCACTGAGCTTATTTCATTGATGAGGTCTGAGATTGAAACACTTCGTTGGAATATTTCACGATGGGGTATTCAAGCCATATTGGTTACAGTTTTTTCAGGAGTTGCTATATATTACGTTTATAGAGCTAAGGTAGTAAGACGGAAAAATGAGAGAGAATTCGTTCCTTTGGTTATTTTTGAGCCCAGTGAATTAGATGAAGATGACTATCATACTGATTTAGATAGAACTCTGATATCTTGATTGGAAATTATCGAAATAATAAATATCAAATTTAGATCATAACAATTTGTAAATAGAAGGTTAAAAATGAATTACAGATGATTCACTAAAGTGATATTTTGAACTATATTAATCCCTTAGCATATGTAATTACAAATCCTTTCTGCAAAAAAAAAAAAAGAATAATAATAAAATTAAAATTAAAAAAAAAAAAATACAAGAAGAAGAAGAGCAAATTGTATCATATTTATTGAAAAATCGAATTCATTTTCAAATTCATAGTTGCTAGAGATGTCTGAATCCTGTGGAACGGAAGCTTGTAAGCCTCAGGCATGTTTGATACAGGATTGCTTAAAGGCTAATAATTATAATGAGAGTAAGTGTACTAAAGTAATAGATGATTTGTACCTTTGTTGTAAGAAATTTTATGAGCAAAATGGCACTGAAGCAAAGAGTGTTTGCTGTCCCAAATTCAATTTACTCCAATTGAAGTTAAAGCAAAGAGAATTGGGGAAAATTGATGCAGAGATGATTAATCATAGGAGTACGTAGAATAGTGAATAAAATCGATAATTAATAGTATGTAACAACAGGGACGTTTTAAAAATCATACCCTAATTAACAATTTCTTCATTTTTTCCATCTTGTTTAATATTGGAAAACTACAGATTTATCTACAAATTTGTAAGTTTAGAACCGCATAGTCAAACTAGAAAGTAAGACATGACATAACAAGGCTGGTAAAAACTATTTTTCTAAGGAGACACCGAGCACGATAAAACCACATAGTGATTATCGATTACATGTAGAGGAAGTCATGCAACCCGTGACTCTAATGGGCTCCTACAAAAAGACATTGTATTAATGAAAAAAAATTTTTTTGCAAGAAAGATTTCTCTTGTATAGTCGGATAAAAGCCGGGTAATCTCTCCCTGTGGTGGAAAATAATAAGGGTTAAATTGATAGCTTCGCAGCAAACGCACTCACATGTGTGTCTTGGTTTTAAAAATTAACATAAGGAAATAACTTCAGGTCTTTAAGTGATTAGATATATATTTATTACTAAGAGAAATAACTAATGTGTAGAATACAATGTTACTCAATCTTGAATGTGACGTAAGAGTCATGTTAACTTGTATAATTTGGCGACGGCTATATTTAAGTATTCGTTGCGTTTATGATAATAGGAAGTAAACTATCAAACCTATATCAAGGCTTTTCTTATGAATCAAGAAATTATTGAAAGATTTCTTTAAAATATCTAATAGTCGAAACCCTAAGAAGAAAGTCATATTATTGATATTGGAGGGTAAACTAACGAAAACGCAAGACGCGTTATTAATTGTAAATAACCTTTTAAATCCCAGTGAAAATGCGTACATATAGCTATTTTCTTGAGAAACCTACTACTCAAATTAGTCTTTAGGTGAGGAGCGATCATAATCGTAAGTTGTTGGTAAATAAGTTTTCAAATCTAAGTTAGTATAAGAATATGACTTTAACCAATAAAAATTAGGTGATTATCATTATTAATTTTAATCTTAAAGTATGGATAAATAATAGTTTGATGGATACATACCTGTTTCGTCGTTCAAATATAAAATTTGATCGGTGACATTATTGATTGAAGTATTTGATCTAACCAATAAGTCATACTTCTTAAGTGCTTCTTCAATTGAAATAGGGTCATGACCATTTTCTTTCAATTGTTGCCTTAATAATGCAATATGAAGTGCCATTTTGGTAATTTTTTTGTTGTTTTCCCTTCTTTCATTGATAACCAAAAGATTCTTTCTCTTGGTTGCATTATCGAATTGAATCTGTTGATTTTTCAATGTTTTAAGATTCAATAACACCGTTTCATTAACCACTTTTTCAAGTTTGACTCTATTTACGTAATTATCTATCGCTAAGAAGGAGAGGGTAATCATGCTCAATAATAATGAAACATCTCTAAATGACCTGGAATTATCATTTTGGGATTGATAACTTCCATGGAAAGAATTTGTGGACAGTTGAGGAATGGAGGGTTGAGAAAAATGAACTGGTGGTTTTATCTGGTGCTTTGAACAGCTTGTACTGAACGATTTCTGGATAGACTTTTTCCACATGTTTGTTTTAGTTTTAAATTCGGGTGGCTTGGTATATATGCCGGCTTCAAACAACTGATGCAAACAGTGAACAATAAATAAGGTCACCGACTATATAAGAAAATTGAATATTGTAGGGCAATTTGAAATTGAGGCAAGAATATTGAGAAAATTAGAAAACTATTAATGTTAGAAATATGACACTTTTGTAATAAAATAATATAAAACCAAATGTGATGATACATGTTGATATTTGTAAAGGAAAATATTTTGGCCTACATTAAATGAAACTTCATACCCGAAAATCGTATTCCTTATGTAGAGAGGTATATAATAGATGATGATCTATCATATGCATATTTCTCTCCAATTAAACTAGTATTTCAATTTTGGGTAATTGATATCATTTCTCTTTTGATTATTCCTTGAAAAACGTTGATTAGATTATACACAAAACACTTAGTGCTTTCTGGATTCAGCAATGACCTTGTTCATGTCTTCGACCTTTCTCAAAGCTCTCTTGTGGGTTCCCAATCTCTTCTTGGCTAACTTCTTAGCTCTCTTTTCACCAGCGTTTCTGATTAATTCGATTAATCTTCTTTCGTATGGGGCAAGACCAGCGACTTCCTTAACGATGTCTCTGACGAAAGCGGTTCTCTTGGAAAGAGCACCCTTTCTGTAGGAGATCTTTGGAGCAACTTCCTTAGCGGTGGTCTTGTGGCCCTTGTTTAAACCAACAGCAATACCAGATCTAGCCATTTTTGATGAATGTGTTAATGGAAAAGAAAAACTGTAAATAAAATTTTTCAATGAGGGAAGGGTTGTGCAGGCAGGAGTTGTTGATAGTAAAGGAAGAGGGCAAAGAGTGCAGGAGTGCATATTACGCATGCTCTTTGTGTGACCAGGGCTTTTTTCGAGATTTTACAAGACGTGAGCTATAGTGATCTGTGACTGTTTATTATATACAGGTTATATAAGCGGAGAGACAAGTAAGCGAATGATGAGGTGAAAGTGTAGTGTGCTAATATAGAGGTTGATTTCAAATTGTCTTTTTTATTTTTTAATTCGAACCCCCCTGCATCTACACGTTCGCTCACTTCCACAATGGCAGTGCACTCTGGGTTTAGTGAATGAAATTTGTACTATCAAATCCATAACCATCTAATCTCTCAATTAATTCAGGCCAGGTTAAAGTAAGATTTTCGCGAACAAATTTTTCGTAATTTAATTCAACATAACTATCCCTTTGAGCCAATTTAAATAATTGATCTACTAACTTTCTTCTACCAACAATAAATTCCCTCCCATCTGGATGGACGTAATATACTTGAGTTTTATCGTATTTTGGTAATTGATTGAATAACTTTCTATTCAATACTTTATATCTTAATTTCCATCCTAATAATCCTAAAGTCTTCTCCCTGGCAGGTTTAGATTTAGTTAAATAGTTATCTAAGCCACCTTCTTTAGTAATGGTCTTTAATACTTTAGTAGATACCTTGACTTTAATGAGTTTATTCAAAGTTTCTGACCATAATTTCTTGTTGACAATATTGGGTAATACCACTCTTTTATTCTTATTTTCAGCTTCAGAGCATGTATGTCCTGATCTACGTTGTAACCCTCCGTATAATCCTCTATTTTGACGTTTGAAAAATCTTGCTTCGTATTTATATTGAGGGAATTCTGGTTGTTTGAGTGGAATTTTCATGCCTTGAACAATCTCATCGCCTGCCTTGTATACGGTTTCATCAATGGACTTAGTGTACTTAAGAAGCCTGTTATACTCTTTAGAGCGTTTATGCAAGAGAGGTGCGTTCAGGTGGAACGTTCTAGCTTGGACTGACCAGATTTGACGGAAGAGATTCATGATGATCAATGAATGGAAAATGAACGAGTATACATACAGGATGGGTTTTAAGTTAATGAAAGTAATATATAGTTTTATTTAATTTTAATTTTATTTTTATTTTTTTTTAGAATCTCAAGAGTAAAATTAAATGTGTGAGCCTTAATATATCATTTAATAATTTACAGCGTGCAAAATTGAAGAAGTACACAGTATACTATTGAAAAGAATATGTAAAAAATTTTAGCTAATTGGGATTTGATCAATTAATTAATCAATCAGTTAGTCAATCAATCAGTTAGTCAATCAATCAGTTAGCCAATCAATCAGTTAGTCAATCAATCAATTAATAACTAATTAGTTAATTAATAGTAGTTGTATCATCACATAAATGTGTATAAAAAGATTCTATCAAGTATAATTTTTGCCTGATTGAGATGATTAAAAGTATAATGAGAAGTCGGAATGTAGCATAAAGTAAATTACAAATTATAATAATTATAATTATAAGTCTAGAAGTATAAAAATACAGAAGTCATTAAATCTTGGTAGTACTCGATTAATTGACAATTTAATACTTCAGTCGATATATTGATGATTATATGTAGATATACAATATCCATATATGATGCTTTTTATAATATCGGTCACATTGTTACTGAATAAATTTACAGTTGCAAATGAAATATATATAAAAAAAATAAATTTAAACAGATTTAACAAATTTAAGCTTAAAAATATTATATTACATACTAAAATATTCACAATTATTATACATTGTGAAAAGAATAAATTATGAAAAAAAAATAAATGTTTTTTAGTATAAACTTATAAAAAAAAAGCCTCTTAATGTTCAATTGATCAATAATAATGTTTGACACTAACTGCATCGTTTACTGGTTTAAAACATATATTTTAATTATAGATAATATATTTACCTGGTAAGATGTCAAGTATGCAAACTTTCAAAAATTACTAACTTCCGCGAATGTTCATTGGCCATTAAAATTATTTTACGCAGCCGTGAAAATATAAGAATTGATTTGCAATTAACAGTTTTGGAAATGAAACTGAATTCTAAAGGATATTTGATGGTTAAAAAAGCATTAAACAAATACTTAATCATGATTCATTCATATTGAAAGTATAAATTGGTGAAAAACTAAACACAAACACATACACACAAAAAAAAAAAAAAATCAAATTAACTGAACAATTACCTGGCTTGTTTTCATAAGTATCATTATTAATATCAGATTGTGGTCTTTTCTAATTCTTTTTCTGTTTTTTATCGGTATATTCGCTTATAACGATATTCGCTTCCTTTCACATGCAGAGAGAGCATGCAGATAATTTTAATGTTTCGAAGGAACGGCAATTAAGGCAGGTAAGATTAACTCAATAGAGAATAGAAAATCAATGAGAGAAATACTGCTAAATAACGTAATATACTAGAATGCAAATGTAACTTTCAAAATAACATATATATATATGTATATAAATCATTATCATAAATATTTATATTAATATTAATATTATAATTTTTAATTTTTTTTTTTTTAAAAAAATGACTACCAAGCATTTTATCGAAGTCCATGTTCAAAATTTGATTATCGGCGGAATTATCGTAAATTTTCCACGAACAAGAAACTGAAAAAAACGAACAGAAAATGCAAGAATAGATTGGCAGTTATTGAGATGAATCAACACATGTAAATGGTAAAGTCAGCAGTCTGATGCAAATTTTTTTAACTGAATATATAATAAATACAAGTAAAAAAATACGGATCGATATTTTAAAAATAATAATCACACCTATATTTTTTTGGAATTGTTACCATTATCAATTTCTAGTCATAATGATTAAGTCTCAATTATCAACAATATACACTTATCTGGCTTCATATCGCTAATTTGTTCATTTTTATTTTTCGAGCGTTTAATTATTCAACTCTACAACAAACTATAATATTTTAATATTGACCATAGTGTGAAACCTCATATTATGAATTTTTAATTATCGCTTATTGCTTTTTCTATGTCTATATACATTTGTACACCTTCACCCCACACCCTTCATCATTTCTTATTCTTTCTCGATTCATTTAGCCTACGGGCGTTTTATTTTAATTCTTTATTATTTTCTTCTTTTTTTTTTTTTTCTGTAATTTTTTTTTCTTAGTCTTTATTTTACGTTATATTCATTTCCTCTTTTCTTTTTTTTTTTCCTTTTGCCCTTGCTTTTTTTTGTTTTACTTCATTTATCAATTCAAATATTATTATTTTTGACCATAATAATTTTCTTAGACCAGACCTGAGGGGCAATAAGTATGTACATGAAACTGATTTGTTATTGGTTTTATAGCTTTAGTCTTATTTATACTAACTAAATAATTAGATGGTAGAATTTGCAAAGTCAATCTTTGGCTTTTACAAAAAGGAGGGAGAAGAATCTCAGCCTCACGGGAACTCTGAAGGAAGGGTAGTTCCCAATGGAGAATTTCGTTCATCCCCTACTCCTGAAGACATAAATAAATCCATGCATCGCTTTTGTCCCAAGGCGTTAGTTTCTGCTGCTCCCACGACTGCAGTATCGAATAATTCATTGGCCTATGGTACTACATCCACTAAAACCCCTGAAGAGGTTTACCATACTGTTGGCCCACAACTTCAACAACAACTTCAACAACAACTGAATCTCAATCAATCAATTCTTTCCAATTCAAATACCACTCAAGTGGATGCATCTCAAGAGACATTACGAAATTCAGACTCTTCTTCGAGTCCAATAATTATTACCACTGATGAAACTGGTCAAAATTATGATCCAAGTTCTCAAGGAAGGCCTACTCAACCAAAGGGTAAACTTCGGGTCGTCATTTTTGAAGGTAAAAACCTCTTGATTAATCTGAATTTAGCTCAACCTTATGTAGTTTGCACTTTTGAAAGTTCTGAATTTGTTACTAATGCAAGTGGAACTTCTTTCAATAGTCATGCTCCCAAAAATTCCACTGGAGGTTTCGATACAGTTCCAATGAAAGGAGGGAAATTAAATAAAACGAAACCTCCTTTATATCAGAGACAATCTTCCACTCAACATTTGAATAATAATATAGGGCTGACCAATCCTCTGTGGAATCATGAAGCTACGTTTGATGTGGTTGGCTCTAAATCAGATCTTGATGTTTCTGTGTACGATGCAGCTGCAGACGATTGCTTTTTGGGTCATGTTAGAATATCCCCAATTACTTCCTCTGGTAAAAATAAATCTGGTGTGGAATGGTTTGAGTTGAAACCAAGAGTAATTGGAGAACGTATTCGTGGATCAATCAAACTTCAATGGGAATATACTCTTCAAGACAAAAAATCTTATGGTCCAGATGATTTTGAAGTTTTAAGATTATTAGGTAAAGGAACTTTTGGTCAAGTTTTCCAAGTGAAGAAAAAAGATACTGGTAGAATTTATGCCATGAAAGTATTACTGAAAAAAGTGATTGTTAAAAAGAAAGAAATTGCACACACTATTGGTGAAAGAAATATTTTGGTCCGCACATCCGCTGCTGCTTCATCTTTTATTGTTGGATTAAAATTTTCATTTCAAACTCCAACAGACTTATATTTAGTTACAGATTATATGTCTGGAGGAGAATTATTTTGGCATTTACAAAAAGAGGGGAGATTTAGTGAAGATAGAGCCAAATTCTACATTGCAGAATTAATTTTAGCATTAGAACATCTTCATGATAATGGGATTGTTTATCGAGATTTAAAACCTGAAAATATCTTATTAGATGCTAATGGACATATAGCTTTATGTGATTTTGGATTACTGAAGGCTAACTTAAATAATGACGGTACAACTAATACATTTTGTGGAACTACTGAATATTTGGCTCCAGAAGTTTTATTGGATGAAAGTGGGTATACTAAAATGGTTGATTTTTGGTCACTTGGGGTTTTAATTTTTGAAATGTGTTGTGGTTGGTCGCCATTTTATGCTGATAATACTCAGCAAATGTATAAAAATATTGCCTTTGGTAAAGTTAGATTTCCAAAAGAAGTTTTAAGTCCTGAAGGTAGATCATTCGTTAAAGGTCTTTTAAATAGAAATCCAAAGCATAGATTGGGTCTGCAAGGAGATGCAAGAGAGCTTAGAGCCCATGCATTTTTCTCTGATATTGATTGGGAATTATTACGTCAAAAGAATATCCCACCACCTTTCAAGCCTCATTTGTCTTCAGAAACTGATACTCTGAATTTTGATCCTGAATTCACAAATGAACTGACTTCAGTATTAAAAAGAAATATGGAATTAGCAAGTACACCTTTATCTCCAGGGATTCAAGCTAATTTTAAAGGTTTTACCTATGTTGATGATCTGACAATTGAAGATCATTTGGGTAAATCTCACAAATATAGAAACCCTGGTAGTCTAATATTGCAAGATCCTAATTTGCCCCCTGATGAAGATGCAATTGAAGATGATAGGATTGATGAAGATGATGAGATGGAACTTGATGATAGAATGGATGAAGAAGAATTCGTTAATGGACGTTTCGATTTGTAATAATATTTATTATAATAATAAGCTATTTATATGTTAGTATCTTATATGATAAAATATTAATAATTAATAAAATATATAATAATAAGAATAATAATTAATTTAACAATTTTGGCTAATTAAATCACAAATTGAAAAAATCTTAAAATATTTAGCTTTTGGCAATATAGAGCAAAAATCAGTTAATCACATAATACAAAATAAAATACTACATCATGTAATTAAAAAAATTCTTTCCAGAATATACTACGTGGAACTGAAATTTTGTCCTATTCAAGCAATTCATTGATATGTCAGTACCATGGCCTTATTTATAATTTGTTCAACAGTTCAATTTTGTAATTTATCAGTTGAGAATATTGAATTAAAAGTGGTATTAAATAATAATATTAATAATAATAATATTAATATTAAAATAAAAAAAAAACCCTCCAAAAAATCACACAAGAAGAAAAAATATAAACTACATTTAGCAAATGGGTTGTGTATATTAAACAGGTGTTTTTATCAATTCAAAACATTACAACCCACAATGCAACCCAGAGCGGGAAGAAGGCGAAACACTAGACCTGGGTACACCCAAGCAAGTGCACCAACAGCAGCCACCCAACCGTTGAAAGAAGAGCCTTCAAATCAACTTCATGATGAAGCAGACCTTATATCCTTCCGTTCTGACGCCCTCAATAGGTTTATCTTTAGTCAAGAGTTATTAGAAAATATTACATCAAAATATGTCCACACATCCAAGATTGAGCCTCCTAAGACTTTCCCTGAAGTTCCGAAAAGAGAAGGTGAACTCAAGGCAGATGAAGTTTACTTTGGGAATTTAGAGTTAATGAAACAGAAGCAGCAGGAATTGGAAAAGGAATTAGAAGAATTGAAAAACGATCAAATAGATATATTTGATAAGGAGTATCAGTTTCAACAGGATTCCATCAGGAAAATGGCAGCGGTTCAAAACCATGTGACTTCAGCCCAAGTGTTGGATAAGTACCATAATTTAAATAAGCAAATTTTAGCCAAATTAAACACTGAATTTAAAAAAACCTATAAATATGAGCCACAATACAAACAATTCAAGGTTAATTTTGAAGATATAACAGTGGAAAGGGCACCTGATGGATATAATCCTTACAACATAGCTAGCTATAGCGTAAATGAACCAAAATTAAAGGAGGAAGAGATAGAACAACAACAAGAACAACAACAAGAACAACAACAAGAACAACAAGGACAAGAACAAATACAGTCACAATCTCAAGAACAAGTTCGCGAACAAACACTAGCACAAACACAAGTACAATCTCAAGAACAAGAACAGGCACAAGCACAAGCACAAGCACAAGCACAAGCACAAGCACAGTCTCAACTGTCACAACGAGACGCTGAAGTTAATCAACACTCGAGGCATGACAACCCACAAGATACTAATGGAATGCCACCAGATATTCAACACGGAAATAACAATAGATCCGAGCATCAAGATTCACATCAAAAAGATGAAGCTGATATTTACAACAATCAAACCAATGATAATTTTGAAGGTATGGATTTCATGAATTTTGAGCGCCCAGCAGAACAAGGCCAAGATACCAATGCTGCAGGCAGCTTCATGATGGGAGATCAAAAGATGAATGAAATAACAGGTCTTTTTGAAGAAAATGGAGTTTCAGAGAGTGGAATGGATAATATGGACGATTTAATTAATTTTCAAGGAGAAGAAGATAATGATATGGGTGAAGGATTTGATCAAGATTTCTTGAGCCAAATTGATCATTCGATGGAGTAATTTCGGGTTAATTGTTTATGGAAAATTATTTTTCACTATAACCTTATTTATACAAGTATATATATTAGAATTTATAGCTCAATTAATAAATTTGCAAACTGTTGATACATTCTAACATTATTCTTTTGTCGCAGAAGTGTATACAACCCAAAACTTTCTCAAGATTTATATTTGGACAAAGGATTGTTTTTTGACGCATCACGTGTGATAAATCAACAACATAAACACCCATGGATTTGGCAGAGGAAGACCCTATAAACGGCCCCATGGGTGCGTCTGAGCAAACCGAGGATCAATCAATCTCGGATAACGTACAAGAGGCTTTACCAAAAGCTCTCCCCACCTCTACACTTCGTGCTGAACATCAACGATTACAATTGCAAAACCGGATCAAAATAAGACAACAAAAATTGAAGGTAACCATTTGTGGATATCTATCAGTACTTACATTCTTTGCATTACTTCAGATTATAGGAGTAGTTTTATTCACACAGGGATTTCTCTTGTCTAGAACTGTCCTTCCCGACATTTCCGATACACCACCTTTAGAATCTCCAGTATTCGATAAAATGGTTTTGATAGTTATAGATGCCTTAAGATTCGATTTTGTTATCCCCGTTGAAAATTCAGATGAACCTTACCATAATGAATTGACCATATTGCATGAATTAGCTACCAAGAATCCTGAAAATGCTTTCTTACTCAAATTTTTGGCTGACCCTCCAACTACAACACTTCAAAGATTGAAAGGATTAACCACCGGCTCCTTACCTACTTTCATTGACGCTGGATCCAATTTTGACGGCGATGCTATAAATGAGGATAACTGGATTTTACAACTCCATAAGGCAAACAAATGTATTGCATTCACTGGTGATGATACTTGGAAAGCTTTGTTTTCACATTATATTGAACCAACCCTTTTCCATCCTTTTGACTCGTTGAACGTATGGGATCTACACACTGTCGATGATGGTGTTATATCTCATATGACTCCTTGGATTAATCAGTCATATACTGGTAAGCCTTGGGATATAGCCATTGGCCATTTGCTTGGATTAGACCACGTAGGCCATCGATATGGACCAAATCATCCAACAGCACGTACAAAACTTAGGCAAATGAATGAATTTTTGGAATACATCATATCAAATATTGATGACAATACTCTTATGGTGGTTATGGGTGATCATGGGATGGATAGTACTGGTAATCATGGTGGTGATTCTCCAGATGAATTGGAACTGACTTTGTTTATGTATTCAAAACATAAAAATTTCCGTCAGTTGAACTCGAATGCGTATAATATATCTGAAAAAGGTATTTCTTATCGTTCAGTTAATCAAATCGACCTTGTACCAACATTATCTCTTTTATTAGGAGTACCAATCCCATTCAATAACCTTGGTTTTCCCATTGAAGAGGCCTTCAAATCATCAAGTGCATTCAAATCAGCTTGTAAATCTACAATCAATCAAATTTGTGAATTTGTGAATAAATCTGAAATTATCACCGACCAAAGTATAAGTGACATTAAATATCAATTAGAACATTTGAATGATGATGTCGTTAATTATATTAAGATTGCTTCAGAATTTCAAGCTAAATTTTTAGATCAATGCAAAGATATGTGGGCCACTTTTGATCTAAAACTAATTGTCATTGGTTGCCTTGTACTTTTCTTATCATCTACATTTATAATTACATATTCTAGACTTATTCCAGCAGTACGTGTATCAACTATGTCATTTGAATTCATTGGTTCCGTGATTGCAATGCTGTTATTGGGATTAGTGGCTCTGTTTTCCATTCATTTGATACTTCGCCCACAAGGTTTTCTACTTCGCCATACATGTGCCATTGGTGCCCTGTGTGGGATCTTTATTGGCCTTTGGGCTCCAATAATGGATAGATTTAGTGTAGCTTGGTTAATTCATCAAATGCTGGATTTTTTCATCTATAATTTCAATGGATGGTCAACTTTGGGAATTTTTTTCATAGTTGTTCACTCAGTTATTTTTGCATCTAATTCGTTTGTGGTGTGGGAAGACAAAATGGTACTGTTTTTCATTCTTTCATTTGGGTTTTATTGTCTTGCTCAATGCATATTTAAATTGAAAGACACTAATTTACGTATATTAGCCATTGCTCATACCATAACGTTTATCTTATTATCTAGAGTTGTTTCCATGATAAACATATGTCGTGAAGAACAAGGGAATTATTGTACTAATACTTTTAAAGTAAGTTGGTGGTCTATCTTGTTATTGTATGTTGTTGCTTGGTTTCTCCCTGCCATTATTAAGCAATTCTACCAACTTTCAGATTCTTATTATCTGGCAGCGCCAGCTTGGATTGGTTCAGCATTACGATACCTATTGCTTATTAATGCAATTTACTGGCTGTTAGATTATATAACTAGTGACCCAGAATCAATTGGAGGGGTTTTCGCTTATTTGTTAAGAAATGAAAATGTTACTGATAAAATATCATATTATATTAAATATTTAGAGCCATTAACTGCATCCATTAAAAGATCAGTTGCAAATAGTGTTATGTTTATAACATTTGTTGTTGGAGTTTTCAATTGGTCCCAAGGCCCCTTATGTGTGAAATTAAGCCCTAACCCTAAAGAAAAAGGTACAAATGAAGAGAAGAAAATGATGATTTTAGGTATTAACAATGCTTATGGATCATCTTATGTACTTCTTCTACTTACTTTTGCAGTGCCTATTATGATTGTTAATAAACCTATAGGTATAATCTCATTATGTATGCTTTTGGTTCAAATTCTTTCCATATTAGAATTGTTTGATATCTTAGTACTTAGAGATAACATCATCGCTCCAACGATGCTACTCTTATTAGCTTATCAACATTTCTTCAGCACGGGCCATCAAGCAACAATTTCATCAATCCAATGGGATGTTGGGTTTATCACTACTGAAACAATAACGTTTCCATTCACACATTTAAATATTGTTCTTAATACGTTTGGGTCTTTTATTTTGGTATGCTTATCAATACCTTTACTCACATTGTGGAAAATTCCACCATCAACAAAACCGATAACTGTATTATCGCAAGTTGTAGCAAACATCACCAGCTTTTTATCATATCAAACTGTAATCAGTGTGCTGAGTTTTATATTTGCAGGCAATTTCCGGCGTCATTTAATGGTGTGGAAGATATTTGCACCTAGGTACATGCTTAGTGGAATGTTACTAATATTAATGAATATTTTATTAATAACATTGACTCTTGGTTTTGCAACTGCAAGGCTATTAACTCAAGTGAATCGTATATTTGGTAAATAGCATGAACAATAAACATTTATAAATTTCAAAATCAAGTATTGCTGTGTCACTGTACTGAATTGTTGATAGTAATAAACCTCGTAAACAAAATTCAATTTCTTAACCCTTTGATTTAAGATATATATTTTTTTGGAATACTATCACTACAAAATTATTTATGTATTCATCTTTAAATCACACTCCAACAATAAAGTGAAATAATCTTATCTATTACAATCTTCTGATAGTAAAGAAAGAAGAACAATAAAAAAGAAGAAGAAATAAAAAAAAAAAAAAAAAAAAAGTGAAGCCGTAGAATTTTGTTTCTAGGCTGATAATGATTCTACCAGTGATTTCATTAATTCTATTAACCTTATGCGTAGAATGTGCCGTTGTTCCTTACTCGAAAGAGCATGTGCGCAACATGAAGCAAGAAACTAAAGATCTTTTTGTTCATGGCTGGTCCCTGTACATGAAATATGGCTTTCCTTATGATGAGGTGCGCCCTGAGAGTTGTAAGCCATATGGCCCAGATTATGATGATATAGATGATATTATTCGGAATGACGCGATGGGGAATACGTCGCTGACAGTTTTGGACAATATAGATACACTAATTATAATGGAACAGTGGGACGAATTGCTGTATATATTGGAATACCTCAAACAGCATAAAAATGATATATTCAATCAAAATACAATAATCCAAGTATTTGAACATACTATTAGACATTTAGGAGGACTTATGTCTGGCCATTTACTTATTGAAATGCTCCAGAAGCTGCAATTGTACCAAAATATACCTACAATAGATCAATATGATGGATTTTTACTAGACCTAGCTCATATATTGGGGAAGAAACTTTTACCTGCTTTCAAAACTAAAACTAGAATTCCAGTTCCAAGAATAAATTTAGCTAAGGGAGTGAGGTCAGTTCCTAGAAGATTACAAGAAGAAACATGCTTATCAGGAGCAACCACACCAGTTTTGGAATTCACCCTTCTCTCTCGATTAACTGGAGATTTCGAATTTGAAAAATATTCAGATGCTACATTTTGGAAACTTTGGAGTTCCAGATCAGATCTTGGTTTATTACCCATGTCAATAGATCCTTTAAAAGAGACTTGGTTAGATTCAGTGACTGGTATTGGAGCTTCCACTGATTCATTTTATGAATATGCGGCTAAACTGTCCATATTATTTGGAGATTCAGAAATGTGGCACGTTTTCCTGGAAAGCTATAGAGCTTTATTAACTCATTCGAGGCTTTCCAATTTGCAAATTTTTGCCAATGTTGATGTTCATACTGGTAATATTGCTAGTGACTGGATTGATCTGTTGGGCGCATTTTGGTCCGGTTTACAAGTTTTAACGGGACAAGTGACAGACGCTATTAATACTCATTTAATGTATTGGAAAATATGGAATACCTACGATCTGATCCCTGAGAGGTGGGTTTTCCATCCAACAATGGCACAAAATTCCATAAACTTAGAATGGTATCCTCTTAGACCAGAATTTATAGAGTCTACTTATTATTTATTTCGGGCCACACGAGATCCAATGTATTTGAGAATCGGTGAAAAAATTTTACATTTATTGAAAACCAAATTTAAAAGTCAATGTGGTTTTAGAGGGTTTCAAAATATTCGAACTGGTGAAATGCAAGATAGAATGGAAACTTTTGTTTTAAGTGAAACATTAAAATACTTATATTTATTATTCGATGAAGATAATACAAATATATTACATTCTCAAATGATGGTGGGTAAAAATTGGATTTTTTCCACTGAAGCCCATCCCCTTTGGTACTCTAAAGACAATGTTGTTAGTGAGGGGGAAGTGACAGAGTTCCATAATAAGATTAGACAAAATTCAAGCACATTTTACTTCAGAAACACCAATAAGGTAAACCCTCACAAATACATTATTAATGGTCAAAAAAATATTGTGCGAAAAGATCCATTTATGCATAAATTTTATCAATGCGAGGTTCCTGAAATTAATCAATGGCCATTTATTGGCTCTAGGTTTTATAGAACAGAGAATTTATTTGAAACTGATTATCAATTTAGACATCAATTGCAACGACCAAAACATCTTGGAGAACCAGCAGCATTTGAATTGAAACAAGAATTTTTTGAAAGATATAGTTTAGGATCTAAGTCCCAATGTGAATTGGGTACAACAACACTGACTGTGAACTTACTTATTGGAGATATCACACAATTGCAAAAAACTGAAATAGTTTTCTTTGCTAATCAAGGCCCAGGGCTTACACCTAAGAATGATATCTGGATTCCCCAATTGACCAATTGTAGAATTATATTAGAAAGTAAAACCATTGGAAATGTCGATGAGAAGAAACAAATCATTTCAAGAGAATATATCGATTCGCAAATTGGAGATGGGAAAAATCTGTTTATGTTGGTTAACGGAAAAACTGTACCAGTGTCAGCTTCTAAAAAAAATAAAGAAATCAATGAGATTCTTAGAATTAAAAGTATAAATGGGATAGAAGTTGGCGATTCCAAGGTATGGATTTCACCTTATTTATGTGGTGATTTATGTGTGTTTGAGTCTCCTGATAAAGTATTGGTGCAAGGTTACTATGTCGAAAATTTGTACGCCTGGTGGTGAAACATATTGATAAACTCTGAAGAGTTTTTTTTTATGGCATAAAATAAACTATAATATCACTTGACCAATTTATAGATTTCCATAACTAATGCATAAAATTTTATCAACTTTTCTCAATTGATGAAGATTGTAAAAACTTAATTTACCAGGACATTTCACAAGGTTTTTTATCAAGATAAATTTAACCTTTATAATATACAATTTTTAAGCATCTATCTGAAACGTTATTTGTATTATTCAGTCTTCAACTCAATACCACTTTATTATTATTATTAATATTGATATTATTATTAATATTATTATTATTATTATTATTTTCTTTTTCAAAAAATTAATATTTTACTTTTCATCAATATAGCTGAATAAGACAGAATAACTGAATAGCACTTTATATACTATAGAAGCGTCAAGATAAATGAGGAAATAGATACATTTTAGTCTTACATATTTTTTTTTTTATTTTAATTTTTTTTTTTTTCTAAAAAGAGACTACTTTCATTTTAAAATTATCGCTTATCAAGTTAGTATCTAAATATTAGTGTAACACCAGATCCAAAACACCTTTTGAAAAAAAATCTTTGCAATTTATAATTTTTTAAACTTTAAATTGAGATCGATCGACCCAGATCTCAATCGATCAATGTTAATAGCTTGATTTAAAAAATCAATACATTGAATATTGAATAATCGTATATAATTAATTATAAAATGAATAAAATGAATAAAGAGTAAAATTTACAAATATGATGAGAACAATAAGTTTCATAAACATTGGACATTGTCAAGGTACATTATAATTTTAATACTAGTATAATATATATGCTGCTATTTTTAACCCATTAACAAACATAAAACATTAAATTAACTTCTCATTACATTGAAAATCCTTGATATTTGAAGAGCATAAATCATATGATTTATTTGATATTGTGTTGAACCAATTCCAACCTAATTAATTCTTTTTTTGAAAATAATAAAAAAAAAATACTACTATGAAATGAAAAGGAGGTGAACATTTCATGTTACACGGTTGCTGGTTTCCCATTACTACATGATTTCCCTCTGGATCATTCTTGGGGAATATTTTTTTTAATTTTAAAGTCCCTTTTAGGAATAATTTACGCGTAATTAATCACCCCAATTAAGAAATATCTCATTTTTGGTTCAATTTGGTGCTGTAAATTTTTTTTTCTTTCAACTCTAGTACTTTTTTTTTTTTCTAAAGGAACGTAACTCACAATTTTGTAGCTATTATCCTTTAACATCCTTTGTATCTTTAATAGTTCTCATTGACAAATTCATTTATTCATTAGTTGTTAGGATTCCATATCCTAAAATTCAAATACAAGCAAAGATCCATCTCCTCAAAATCGAATCAATACAAATAGGATGAACACTCTTAAGGAGAATACTCAACATTCCAATACGTCCCCTTCGTCATCACCCAAAAATGAGGAATTATCAACCAATAGACAATCTAAAACTCCACTTAAGAAAGAGGAGCTTGAAAAAATAGCAAAGCAATTGAAGAAAAAACTCTCTAAAGCTTCAATAACAGCTAAGCAACAATTATCACCTACAAAATTTTTAACGCCAAGGTCATCTCCTTTGAAGAGCTTCATGGCAAGACGTGACATTGGTTCAAGTCCATTATTTGGTCTGCCCACTGGGAAATCCCCAACCCTGATAAAGACACCTGTAGCTCATTTTTTACTGAGCTCTCCTTTGAAGCATTCAACAACTTTGAATTCAGAACAAGATATTTTGGAGTCACCTACCAGAAATCATACCCGGAAATCAAGTAGCACAACTATACCAAATAATTCGAATAATAATAATGCAGCATTTAAAAACTTCAATTCTAATGAACAAACGATGACTCTTCATCAGATTTCCCCTCTGCCTAAAACTCCCCCCAAAAATCTTGCTGGTACATTGAAACCATCTCCTAATTTGCAAACTACACCACAACAAAGAAGATCATCTTTATCAACCGGTTATGTTAGAACTCCTACTCAAAATACAAATAATAATGACAATGAAGGTGCAGACTTGTTGATGTATTTGGCTACCAGTCCATCACCGGTGAAACCACCACCACCACCACCACCTTTTACCCCGAGATTAGCCATTACTGCAGCTTCTGCATCTGCAGATTCCAATTCTATGGGATCAACGAGTATATCCGCTGGCGGCCACAATATGGCTTCTTTCCCTATTGGCTCAGTGTACCCTGGATCTTCACAATCAACGATATCTACATCATCTGCTAGCACCAATCCTACCACTAAATCTAATCTGTTCATAGCACCACCACCTCCATCAACTCCCAAAAGACCAATGGTTCCCGCGGCTAGAACTCCTCAAAATAGACTTACTCCCCTGATTAATCTTTTCAATGGTGCCACTAATGGTGGCTTGCCTTCTTCTGGTTTAATGTTAACTCCTGCTGGCTTTAATATGAATGATTACATAAATTTTTTCTCTCCTCTGCCCGGATTACTGGCTCAACAAAGCAAAAATGTCGGCAAGACCCCTGATTTGCATAAACAGACTGTTGATGGTAAAATGATTAATTTTGATAAAATTGGCCTTTTTAACCAAGACCAGAAAAATGATTCTTGATGCATTTAACATTGTACAACAAATATAATACATAAAGAAATGTAACTATAATACTCATTTACACTATATACATGTATAGATATGAATTCCTAATTTGCTCATTATTATTTCAAGCATTTGCATCTTTGAAAAACTGTATTTTTGTATATTAATAGCAAATAAATTCCACTTTTCATTCAGTTTTTAGTTTCAGTTTCAGTTTAATTTTCATCCATTTTATTTTATTTCATTTTATTTTTATCTTTTTATACCCTCCCCCCTCCATCATTACTTCATATAATCGCAACATTGTAAGTTAAAATTTCTCATTGAAATATGTCTGAGGAAGTAGCGATCCAGGTCGAAAAAATCGACTTAAACGCTTCTGAAAGCGTTAAAGCCAACGCTAACAACAACTGCAAACCAGTTGATGAAAATGGTTCTGAAGATAAAGCTGATGAAGATAAAATTGAAGATTCAGGAGCAGCCAAAAAGAAAAAGAAGAACAAGAAAAAAAAGAAGAAGATTCAAAGTATAGACAGTTCATACCCAGATGGAGTATTTCCAGAAGGGGAATGGCAAGAATATCCTCTTGAAGTCAACAATTATAGAACCACTGATGAAGAGAAAAGGTACCTTGATCGTCAAATGAACAATCATTGGCAAGATTTCCGTAAAGGTGCAGAAATTCATAGAAGAGTGCGTCATAAGGCACAACTGAGTATCAAACCAGGTATGACAATGATTGAAATTGCTGATTTAATTGAAAATTCGGTAAGACTGTACGCTGCAGCTGATCATACTTTAAAGGCAGGTATTGGATTCCCTACTGGGTTATCTTTGAACCATGTTGCTGCTCATTATACTCCGAATGCAGGTGATAAACTTGTCTTGAATTATGAAGATGTTATGAAAGTCGACATTGGGGTTCACGTTAATGGACACATTGTAGATAGTGCATTTACTTTCACTTTTGATGATAAATACGATCAATTGTTAAAAGCAGTTAAAAGTGCCACTAATGCAGGTGTCAGAGCTGCAGGTATCGATGTTAGACTTAATGATATTGGTGAAGCTGTTCAAGAAGTGATGGAATCCTATGAGATTGAATTAGATGGCAAAACTTACCCAATTAAATGTATTAAGAATCTTAATGGTCATAACATTGGAGATTACGAAATTCATAGTGGTAAAACGGTTCCTATTGTTCCAAATGGTGATCAAACTAAGATGGAAGAAGGTGAAACATTTGCTATTGAAACTTTTGGATCTACCGGTTCTGGTTATGTGATTGGACAAGGTGAATGTTCTCATTATGCTATGCATAAAGGTGATCATCCAGTTAATTCTTTACCAGAAAAAGCTAAGCAATTGCTTGGAACCATTAGTGAAAACTTTGGTACTTTACCATGGTGTAGAAGATATTTAGATAGAACTGGTGCTGATAAATACTTATTGGCATTGAATCAACTAGTTAGAGCCGGTATAGTGGAAGATTACCCTCCATTGGTTGATACCAAAGGTTGTTACACTGCTCAATTTGAACATACAATTTTACTTCATCCCCATAAAAAAGAAATCGTTTCTAAAGGTGATGATTATTAAATATCAAATATTACAGAATAAATTGAAAATTTTTTAACAAAGAGCTATCATTTATGTAAATATACAATATCTTTTTGAAGTTAAATTTTTAGACTTTTCCATTTAGATTTTCCAATTCAGTCAATCGTTATCCAATACTATCGTTATAATTTTAAATTATACAAGAGAATACACACAAAAAAAAAAAAAAAAAAAAAAAAAAAAAAAAAAAAAAAAAAAAAAAAAAAAAAAAAAAAAAAAAAAAAAAAAAAAAAAAAAAAAAAAAAAAAAAAAA